>VYZV01033054.1:4011-26176 GCA_013401275.1 Pandion haliaetus
CCAGCACTGTACCAGCTACTAGAAAGAAAATGAACTCTGAGCTGAAACCAGGACAGTATTACAGTACTTCTGTGTTAGAGAGAGAGGAGGAGATTTTTGGAGACTTCAAAACTCAGCTGGAGGAGGCCATGAACAATGTGGTCTGACTTTGAAGCTTTGAGCCGGAGGTTGGACTAGCTGACCTCCAGAGGCCTCTTCCAGCCTCGAGTATTCTGTGACTCTGTGCTGATCTCATTATTTGTAATACTCGCAAAACGCTCTCCTTTCTCCTTATGGACATATTTATTTTTACAAACTGAAATTGGCTTGTGGTCTTACTGTACCTTTTTAAAAATGGGAAGAATAAAACCTATATATTGCAAGGGAAATGATTCCCTGGTAGAACTGCAAACTGAGAGTAGGTTTTTGATATCTGATAAACAGGAGGAAAAACTTCTAATACCGCCAGCATTTCTGCTTATGTCTTTCAATCCCTATAATTCATTCTGGCTTTTTGAAGACAAAATGTACCAACTGCAACTTCAGTAATTTCCCAAGTGCTGTTGGTAGCTTGTGTCATGGTGTAATAGCAATTTACAGTTGATAGGCTTTGAATTTGATATTCTGTTCCTAGCAAGCTAATACAGGCTTCCTATTTTGCTGCATCTGTGCCTCCAGTAAGTGGGTTGGTATTTTGGAGGACACTCTACTGTGCTGATATTTGTCATGATATTTATTTTCTGAAAGAAAAATGTTCTTTCAATGTTTAAGTGTAACAGGGAAGGGGACCTGTTTGATCCCATCATTAAACAAATTCTAAACTTCTTGAAGTTGGCTGTAGCAAGTGAGTTGGACTTGGATTGTACCGTCTGTGTTCTGAAGGGGTTCAGTGGCTTTGTTTAATATCACTAAGTCAGGTGTGGAGTTCTTTATAATTCCAGCATTTGGTTATCTTCTTTTCTTGCATTGCAGCAGAATCTAGAGGTTCTATATCAGAGACCCAGTATATTGCTTATCTTTTTGAAACAGTTCTTTTATTTCTCACTGAGAGGAAAAGGCAAGATATTGATGAGGAGAGCACAATGCAAGTACTGTTATGTGTGTAACACTACCTTTTCAGCTGCTTAGCAGCCCTCGATAGTTGCCTGTTGCTGCAAGCATAAGTGAATTTTGAAGAGATTTTGATTGAATAATGTGACTTTATACACTTTTATTTTCAGTTTTTGTTAGGAGGGGCAGCATCAGTTTTCACTGAGTATGGGTACTTCTATGGTCCTTTAAAATCTCTGCTTTTATTTATTGAAATGTAAGTTATCTCTTCTACCAGTGATGGGAACAGCGATGCAAGTACTTTCTCCCATGCTGCTGCTGTGACTTGGGAGAAGCTACCTGCAAACATTTGCAAGACCACTTTATTGTCCTTATTCAATTGCTTAAAATTCTCCTCTGTTGTAATGCATCAGTAATCACTCTGTGGATTCACTGGCAAGTAACACTAATCAGGGCTATCTTATACTCATCTCTGAATTATTTGTTGTATCCTAGGCTGGATACCTGAGTTATGTGATTTTTGCTTCTGAATCTGTGTGTGGACAGGCCCTGACCCAGGGAACACTACCACTATCTGTATAAATAACAAACACTAATGCAAATTCCAGAGAGCTTGTTGAGGTATCAGTTCAATCTGAGCCAGTTTAGTATGAAACATTCATGATATTGACTCTGCACCTGAATCTCTTGAACATGCTCATGACACTTCTTGTATTAATTCACAGGCGGATTTGCTAATGGCGTTTCCTGTTTTGCTCCCTTCTGGCACTTACCAATTAGTGTATAAAAGGCAGCTTTGAGAGTGAGATAGGAGAAGGAGATTTATTCATATCATCCAGATTTAAGAGCCTAAGCTAGATACCTAGGCTCAATTACCATTGGAAAGCCTTTAGTAGGGAAATGAAATCATCTAAATTAGGGGCCTGCGTCTTTCTTCTGACAGTGTCATTCATGAAGCTGTGTGACTAATTTTGACAAGTTCTGTAGTGTCAATAATGTGATAGTCGGGGTTTTTTTGTTTGTTTGGGTTTTTTGAAGACCCTATGAGCATGAAAAGGGGAAACTGACCTGTGGAGATAGACCTCTGAACTCCTTCACTGGGAGCTTTAGGGTGCCCCTCTCTGCATGCAAGTTGTGAAAGAGTGGATTGCGCTCTACTGCAAGACCCAAGACGCTAGTTATACTGGATGAGAATGTTGCTAGAAGCTCTTTCTGTTCTTTGTTTCCCTTTTTGTGAGAACTAGGCAAATACCTAACTGGAATGATACAGTTAATGAGTAGAAAAGTAAGAGTCTAGCTAATTGGTTTATGATGTTTTGTAGGCGTCTGAACTGTCTGAGGAGAGACCAAGCAAGTATAATTAAACTTTATCCTTGTTACAGTCATTACAAAAATGTCCTATGCGTTTTCATGATTTCACTACATATACTTTTCCAAAGTTTTCTTGTCAGACCTTGTGCCATCTCTCACGGTTCAGATAAACAGCCTTTTGATATAACATTTTAAATCTGGTGTAAAAATGTGATGTTAGGGTTTTTTGCAATTTTGCATGTTGTACTATGGCACTTAAAGGCATGACCCTTTATTCTGTTCTGTGATATAGAATGCATCTCTGGCTGATATATTTGAGGTCAGACTGCTTTAGTGCTGTCAGCTTCCATTAGCTTGTAACTTAAATGAATACAGGCCAAGTGAAGACATTATATAAATAACTCTCAAGTGGCAAAATGACATAGAATTCCACAGCTTGTCTGCTGTAAGCTGCAGTTATTTATTAACAATCAGATCCAGATTTGTTCTTCAGAAGCAACAATATGCTTTGTGAACAAGGAAAGTGGAGGCAGCTGCTGTTTATTTTTTGCTGGAGAACTTTTTTTACAAAACAGAAGTTTGTGTCTTTGAGGGTTACTTCTGTGGGAACACCTATGAAATCTTTCAGAGTGTTTAGATGGCTCTTGCTAGGAAAGAACTGCTGAAATAAGTAAATGAAATACAAGCTATGGGTGAGCTTGTAGAAGTCCGTAATTGCGGCAGAAGTCTTATTGCTGTTTGGCTTGGGTCATCAGGTTAAATGTTTGTAACCAGCACCATGATTTAGTAGCTTCTAGTGCTTAGGTGAGTTGCTACGTTTATGCAGAAAGCTGTTAAGCAAAATGTGATCACCACCATCCTTAGTGCAGTTATGCATCCAATGTCTGTTGGGCAGTGAAAGAGCAGGGCAACAATATGCTTTAGAACCTAGCTTATGAAAGGGTCTTGTTTTCTCAGAATGCTCTTAATTTATACTGATTAAATTTTGATATTTGAATGTCTGTTTCTTGCCATACAAAATGCAAGATTTTTCTATTGGTCCAAAAGCCTCTTCTATCTTAAGTCTTTATTGGTCTGTATTCCTCTAGCAAGGTAACTCTTACACTAGCAGGAAGAAAACTAATGCTAGCACCTGGAAAATAATGGGCTGGGTCAAAGGCACAGGACCCTTGGGATGGTGGGTGCTGGCAGATGCTGTAGGGAGCTTTGATACCAGGTGCAAACCAGTATCAGAAGGTGTGTGTGAAAGGAGGGAAAATGACATGTTTAGGGAATTATGTAATCTATCATAATACCCAGTTGGTCGTGACAGTTGCTGTATTGCTCTTGTGAGAGCACTAAGAAAGTCCTAATTTGATTCAATATACATAAATGAATGTGACTTCTTAGCATGATTTGGCATGTGATCTACTCCTTGTTTTCCATCTGTTAACTGAGCTTTTTTTTTTTCCATAGGTTTACTATATGACTGCTTTGGTACAGTGGGAACGCAACAGCTTTTGCCCGCTTAATGCAGTAGTTAGGCAAGGATTGTGGCTGCAATGCAGTTTGTTCTTATAGAGGATAACAACAGTGTATTAAGGCATGCACAGAATAATGGTGAGACATAGCCCGAAACAGCACCTGTAGCTAAGCAAACACTAAAATTGCCAAGTAAAAAGGAAGTTCCAGTCATTCCATGCTTGTTCCAGTCACTTCATGCTTGTGAAAATGACTAAATATACCATGTGTACATGGTCTGCAGAAACAAATTGGACTGGACTTCAGATGTAGCGATGGTGGTGTCTCCTGTACTGTACAGCCAGATGGTAGATAAAAAAACATTGATTATACAATCTGTAGACTGATTTCTTGAGCCTTTAGAGCATTCTGCAATGCTGGGAGACCTATCTGTCATAGACCTATTATCCACAGGCTTTAGCTCACCTGACTCTTCAAGTATTCAGGGTCTTGCAATGTTTGGACCATCTTCTCTTGATTACTTGGTTAGAAGAGGTTGTTGAGGAAAAGTGCTTCTCAAAACTTGTCCCACTATAAAGTGCATCCTCTTTCCCTTGTACCTCTAGCATGACACTAGGACTTACATTTGGACAAAAATTGTCTGAATGGTCAGGAACTGGTGTGAAAGAGATGAGGACATAGGAAAGAGGAGTGAGGAGAGGATGTATGCAATACAAGTATCATTGATCATTTTGAAAAAGAAAAACTATACAGTAAAAAGAGGCTAATGCTAGAATGAATACAGATTCAGAGGCATCTCAGTCAAGGGTTTCTTCCAATGCTTCCTTACAATACTGAGATTAATACCATGCAGCTGACCTATTCCATGTCTACTTGGTTTGCTAGCTGGCACACTGCAAATAGAGGAAAGAGCCCTTTCCGCTTTTACATCACCCACTTGTTCCAGCAGAAGTGGTGACTGCTGTCCCCCAGGACAAGCTCTGGGCACCTTGAGGTACAGGTGAATTCTGCTGAGTGCAGGGCATAAGCTCATCACAGCATAGCTGCAAGTGTGTGCCTCTGTGTGTGGTTTGCCTAGCTCTGGTGGTAATGGGATGGCATCTATTAACAAATGTTGACAAACCACATGCTTTGCAAAGCCTTTTACAGGCTTGCATCTGATGCTTACACTAGGAATACTTGGCTCTGCTGTGCTCTCACCAGCAAGAACTTTAATAGGCTTTTTTTTCCCTTGTCTAACTGCTCATTTGACAATTTATCTCAATGGTTTCTTGGCATCTTTGCTCAGTATTTGTTCACATGCCAAATCAACTAATACCTGCTCAAACTTGGCTTTTGACCTTGCTGCCACAAATTCAGCATCTATGAATGACTAATTGAATGCTGGATACCAGGTGTGAACATCAATGTATGCTACAGTGAGTCTATGGCAGTCAAGCTGGTATAATTTTGCTTGTCATGGATGGAAAAGTAAGGCGGTATGGTAGCTAGGGAGGATAGGTTGCTGTTTTCTGTTTTGCTTGCTTGACTGAGATGGAGCAAGATGTTGCTGATATAAGCATCAGCTGGTTTGAAAACTGAAGTCTGAATAAAAAAAACCAAGTACAGGCAGTGTTCCCTGTCGTTAAAGTTTTGAGATGTTTCCTGTAAAAGCTTTAAAGGGAAATGGCATTCTTGTACTTGCTTTTAATAAGCAGTTTTGTTAAACTGTCTTTAGAAGTTGATGTAACCTGGTATAGGGTTTGCCCTAGGAGTTTAGGGGTGACTGCCTCTGGTGTTTGCTTGGAGGCTCTGTTACCTCATATTCCACATCTCAAGATGTGGAAAATGATACTGAGATCTCTTGTAAATCACATTAAGCTCTAGCAATGCACTATTGAAACTCTATATAACAGCTAGCTATTACTGGTTTATAACCTTAACTGTAAAAACAAAACATCTGGGATGTTGCTGTTACTAGGTTGGGTGACAGGGTAATACTTGCTTTCAAATTAGTTAACTATTTATGGTGTTTTGTAGTAAAAGGCTTCTACAACTAGAGCTACCTGGAAACATCCAGCTATGACACTTCTAAATAAGAAAATTACAAATCCATTAGCTTCAGGGCTTGGATGTGATAGAGAAGTGGAAATTATTCCAGCCTTCCAAGTGATTCCAAAATGCTTCCACTTTAGGCTGGGTACATCCACAGGAGACTTATTCAAATTCCTTGAGAAATATCTGGTTTTTTTCCTGGGTTTTACATGCAGTGTTACACATGAATGATTAATTTTGATATAGGTTCTAACAGATGTGACCAGTTGGAATCAGTGCAAGATTAGTCCTTATTTTTGTCATTTAATTTTGTAAAATCTGTTATTGTAACAAGTTTACTTTTTGCTTCTTTGTCTCTGTACATGACACTGATCGTTTTCTGCATGTTCTTGGCAGTTTTGCCTTCTGAAAAATGTTTCTTTATATCTAAGATTTCTTTTAATGAGAGCAAGGGAATCTGAAGGGTAGAGGAAGATCAGCAGTCATTCTCAGACTACCATGGCTGTTGAAAGCATTGACAGAAGCATCCTTTGATTTAGTTATCTGAGAAGTCGTCTTCTTCAGTGCTGAGTATGTTAGTCTGGCCTGTCTGTTCCCCATTCAAGCAGTTTGTAGTCCACCCCATTATCTAATATTACTCCTCTAATAACTTCACGCTCTATAGAAACCATAATTTGTTTCTTCTTAAAACTTTATGTATGTAACTGCCAAACTCTTCTACAGCTTGGAAAGATGTCTGTCAGGTTTTGTTAACTTTTAATCTTAAATCTGTGTAATTCATTTGAAAACACTTACATTTCTTCTTGCTGTAATCATCTGTAGTTTTAACTTGTATTTATGGATTCTGGGAGAAAGATTTACAAGTGTGCTGTGTGAAATCTGGAAATGTAAAACCTGAAGCCTCTAGGGAGAAGGGAACAGCAAGAGGTGTTGAGCTCCCCTAACTTTGCAATGAGGTCTAGGAGCCAACTCCTGGTGGTAACATAGGGAATGGAGTGTGGGAGGACTTGGTGTTCTCTTTTCATCTATCTGCCTATTCTGGGAAGGTCAGGACTCTTCTATTTGCTGACTTCCTATATTCTTATAATGAAATGTTGGGCAAATTGACCTTTCCCTGTCATGGACATACTTGTGTAGGCAAGGGAAAGCTGGGAGTAAGAATGGGAGACTTGTTTTCCTTGCTGCTTGTAGTAGCTGTGATGCTAGTCCCAGCAGTTTATGAGGGTTTATATTAACTGATGAGGGAAGTTTTGACTGTCAGTTTGCATAATGTGGAGTACAAATTTAGATGGAAAGATGAAGAAATTTGTCTGGTTCTGATGTTTCATGTAGGAAGAGTGTGCAACCCCAGAGATGAGTGTACATGACTTTCCCTAAATGCTGATCCTACCACATGGGTAGCTTCAGGTGATAATGTTCAAGAATCAGTGAAAACAGGGAAACATATGTGCAGTATCATTCCTCTGGTCTTCATGATGCTACAGCTACTGTTTAAAAAAAAAAAAACANCACCACCACGCCCCAAATCTCCCAAGAATCCCCAAACTGTTGCAGTTATCCAGATGTTTGAATTTGGTGTGCCTAACAGATGTCCTGTTTTAATCTTTTTTTTTTTTTAAGCAACTGATAAGAAGCTCTCTGTAAACTCACAAGAGGTTTATCCTATCTGAGAATCTAATATGGTATGTTTCACAAATGTCTTGCTATAGAAGTAAGATAATATTTTGCCCAGCATATTGAAAGGAGAGAGTCAGAATGTGCTTGGATAAACTAAGCAAGTAACGAAAATGCATGGAACAGGCTAAAGGATTATTTGACAAATGATGAAGCAGCTAAGCATGAACCAAGTAAAGAAACTCTAACAAAGAGAATTCCTTACCAAACAGTCCGTAAGAGATCTTACAACAGAAAAATCAAATTCCCTTGCTCTGTGCGAGCAGATGGGAGAGGCAGCTGGGGAGTTCTGAAATAGCAATTCAAGGAGAAGAATTCTAGGATTTTTAGATCCATCCTAATTAGATAAATGAATTGCTTGGGGAATATTGGACCCCATTCTTTCTTTGTGTAAGTCACTATCTCCACTGATGCTGGTGGGACTTGCTCATTTTTATGTGAGATGAGGTAAAATGGAAAGTTTTTGATTAAGGCTGCCCAATTTTAGCTGTGCTAAGAATTTAGCAGGACTTGTGAAGAGTAAGCTCAAAGCAGCTGAGCCTGTTCTTTAAAAACAAACCAAAAAACCAGGATGAAGATTTGGGAAACCTCTAATATGCTCATTTTGAAAGACAATCAAAATTTGAAAGCACTGTCTTTGCTGCTTTTTCTTCTTTTTCTATTCTAATTGCCTGTTTTCAGAGAGGGTAAGTCTGGGTTTGTCCTATTTTCTTTTCTTTCCTTGCTTACTCTTGACACCATTATTTCCATCCTACTCTGCTATATGCAGGCCACCTGGTTATGTACTGGAAAAAGTCTTCCCCTTCTTGGCATGAAAATGAAATTTCAACTTCTGCTACTATAAAATGCAAGTATCGTTCCTACATGTGCATTCAATACCAACGTAACTGAAGTGAAAAAGCACCATTGGTATGAAATGATAGGAAGTTCTTCAGGTGCAATTTACTCAGATTATTGAATGGAATTAAAGTAATAGTTTCCTCCTTACTCCCCAAAACAAGTTTGTATCAGCTACACAGTGCTTTTGTGTTTCTTACCAAATTGAGGCATGATGAGATAGTCATGTAGCAATTTAAAAATAAGATACTTTAACATCTTTAAGGAGTTCAGCAATACTATGAAATGAAGTTTTTCATAATCAGCAGGGGGACATTCAGCTTCTTCCACAGCAGGAACCGACAGACCATGTGTCAAACCTTGCTCTGTGGCAGCTTCTGACTCAAAGCAATGGAGTCACTCAGTATACACACAGTGTGAGTCAATTTGGTATGTGTTTTATAAAAAGACTAACTGAATCACTTACAGTCTTTCTGTTGTCTTCAGTGTGGTGTGCATAATATTCTTTGCATAGCGGTTGTATTTTCGTTAGGTAGTTATGAAAGAGTTAAGGTTACATCAGACCAAAGCAACTGTGAAATTTTTATTTTAGCTGCAATCCCATAAATCATCAACAATGGCAAACTAACATCTATTTTTATCTAAAAAAAAAAATTAAAAGGAAAACTTGTTGTTATATAACAAATTTGAAATAACTGAAAGTACTGGAGATGATTTGGAAAGGTTTTTCTGTTCGTTTAATTAAAGCCCACCTTCCTTGTGGAAGGAAGATTTTAATAAAGCAAGCTTGCTTTAGCCAAGTATAACTTCTGGGTAATACCACTTAACGACTTTTTGAAGTGGCATGATTTGTATCGTTTAACAGGTTGGGTAATACATGTGTATGTATATACACAAACCTACCAGGATTAGTCTTTTTAATACTTGCTTGCAACTGAAGTAGTTGACTGGTTCCTTGACTGCTGTATTGAATGATTGAAATTGAAATGTTTTGTCTAACTGCTTGTAAAATGTGACAGATTTCATAACTCACAAGTTAGGAGCAGCAGTGTTTCAGCTATGGGTAATTCTTATGGATGCCATTCTGAAGCTCCAGGAAAATGAAGTAGAGCTGGCATAAATGAATGCCAAGTGGGCTACAAGATGAGTGAAACTATAGGATTGTCAGGGCACTAGAGTACAAATCATACAGCCATACTTCATGCTTTATTGTACTCTATGCAAAGAAAAGTTTGAGATTTATTATGCAAATAAAATGTCATAAGTGTTGGCACTTCAAAGGTCTGTGCATGCATTTGCCATATAATTGCTTGAAGATATAGGCTGTTTTGGATATTGAGCCTTTATTTGCATTTGGAAGATTAGCAGACTGTTTATTTTACTACCCTTAGCCTTTAAGTGCACTTAAGCTGTTTTTCCAATGGAGCTGAATTTATTCAGTGTTAACTTCTTGATTGACATATCAAGAAGAGTATATCAACAAAATGTACAGGACCTTGCAGCAAACAGCCTGTTTCATTTGCAACCTTGTAATATGTAATGGGAACCAGTGGATTTGAATCTTAAATAAATAAATAAATACAGTTTGTAACTAGCATTAGAGATTTCCTAAGGAAAAAATGTACATAGATTGAGGATAAAGATTAGAGCTGACAGAATAACATTTTTCCCTGTTAATTTTATCATATCTTAAAAATATTCAGTGCACATAATATATTTTCATTATTCTTTCAGCTTGGGTGGCAGGCCCAGCTTCCAGAGAAGTTAATGGAAATCTATGTATTGACTTTAGAGAACTTTAGATCAGGCTCTAAATGGCAAAGAATGAGCCCCAGATACTTATGCATATTTATGAACTGAATGAAAATTTGTTAATGAAATGTTCATACAGGATTCATTCCAGGCTGCCTGTGCATTCATCTAAAAAAACCCTATAAGTGCCTTTCTTCTAGTGTTCTGTTAAATGCTGACCAAAAAGTCAATAGGATTTTGTTGGAATGAGGCATTTGGGATTTGGTCAGTATTCACGTACATAAATCTTTAATATTTATTGCTAAGGATTGATGCTTACATGATGAACAGGCACTTTATGTGTGGAAGAAAAATAAGTAACTTACAGCTTGATCAAAGCCATGCTCTGTTTCCAATGTCATAAACCCTGACCAGCCTTGACTTTGGCCCTCAACAGGAACTCAAGGATGTCCTTATTGCTTCCAACCTGACAATATTTCCTGTGAACCTTAAATAAAAAGGAGGCACTTGACTCTGTCAGTTTAACAACAGATTGGCTTATTTACACTAATTCAAAGCTCTAGCATATGAGAATGAACCATGTAGCAGCTGTTAGGAAAGTTAAATCCTTATATTCTAGGAGGCCAGATCTTCCAGGTTGAGCAGCTGCTGTCAGGATATATCAATCATTGTGCCAAAATACCTTGACAGTGCCCTCTTGACAATCTTTTTCAGATGCAAAAATTAGATTAGATACAAGTGGATCCTTTCTGTGGAAAGGCTAGTGTGCTTTAGCCCATGTGAGTACAGTTCCTTTGTCTGTATAATACTTAATCTGATGACAACAGATTATGAATTTTTTCCCCTTCGTCTAATATGGAAACAAATGGGCTTTTTCCCTTTCTTGTTCTTCTAGAGTTACTCGCTGAACATTTAATCAAACTACTTACTTGCATCTTTCCACTTTTCTGACTTTGAGGCTCTATTTTGAATTGTCCCTTGGCATCAGGACTTGATCCTACCCTCCCCACTAGTTTTATAGCGGACACTGCAAAAATGAATGTATCCTTATTTCAGCAGATATGAGAAGGCGTCTTCACACAATACCAAATTGGGGTTGAGTGGAATGGAGGAGGTCACTTCTCTGCCTTGCTATTGCCTGAGGTAGATTATGTCCAAATTATCAGTACCTAGCTGAGGAATTCACTATAGCATTAACAAATTCCTTTTTAAAAGACATAAGCAATTGCTCTCAGACACTGTAGCTTAGTTCCCTCTGTGTGCATGTGTCATCATACCTGGACCACATACTGATGCTATGCTAATTTGGGCCCTGTTTAAAAGCCGGGAAACTTGATCTGTGCAACCTTGCTGAGGATTAGACTGCTGTGGTAAGGTTAAGAGTTAGAGCCATTTTGGCATCATAGCAGGGCACTCACCTGAGAGGTGGTGACTATTAATTTTTCTCTCTTCAATATGGATTTTTTTATTATAGTAATTTAGTTAATTGGTTGTACATGAATCTATCCTAGAGACTTCTCTCTGCCAATCTTCACTTAAATGCTTTCTTGCTAAAATGTGCAACATTCCTTACTATGGACCTGAAGGAAAAGCCGCTTGGATTCAGCTTGTGAGACAGAACAGTTCTGTTTGAACAGCAGTTACTGAAGTATGGCCAAATTTTTTCCATTCTTAACCTCTTCTGATGTTTCTTGCGTGTAAACTTTGGTGGTACTATTAGCTTGTAGTTGTAGTTTTGTGCTTTCAGCATAAGGATTTGTGGGGCGAATTACTTTTCTGATAGCTGTAATCTATGTGTTCCAGATAGATGAAGCAGCTGCTTATTTATGCATCAAATCTGTATTTTTACCAGTCATTAAGTGTGCAGTTAAGAACATGCTTTTGGAAAGGCTGGTGGTGTATAGTTTCTTGTGCCTTTGGTAGACCCTGAACGCTTTGCAGCAGATGTTTATTGCTTATCAGGAGTGGATGTCTTGTTAAAATGTAAACTGAAGGTGTTGTAAGTGGAACAGAAATGGAAAAAAAAAGTATCTCTAGCTCTCAAATAAGCCTTTTATTAACCTGTGGTCAAGGAGGAAAAAGCATGAGAAGGATGGCAGGTTTTATGAGTAAAAACTCATGGATTGAGATAAAGACACGGAAAAGAAGAAAATAATAATGATAATAAAATGACAATAATAATAATGAAAGAATTGGAGTATACAAACCAAGTAACGCACAATGCAATTGCTCACCACTTGCTGACCAGTGCCCAGTTAGTTCCCAAGAAGCAATCTACCCCCACTCCCCCCACTCTGGCAAACTCCCCCCAGTTTATATACTGGACATGACATCACGTGGTATGTAATACACCTTTGGCCAGTTTGGGTCAGCTGCCCTGGCTGTGTCCCCTCCCAACCTCTTGTGCCCCTCCAGCCTTCTTGCTGGCTGGGCATGAGAAGCTGAAAAATCCTTGACTTGGTATGAACACTACTTAGCAACAACTGAAAACATCTGTGTGTTATCAACATTCTTCTGGTACTAAATTAAAAATGTAATGCTATACCAGCTACTAGAAAGAAAATGAACTCTATCTGAGCTGAAACCAGGACAGGTGTGAAGGGAAAGAAGAGTAAGAGCAGCTCTCCAGGCTTAGCCTTATTAAAAACAACAAAAGTGAAATTCAGAGAAATTTATACCTTTGACCTGCCTGTGCCTGTACTCAGTTTAGAGCAATCAGGAATTTTACATGCTTATAGTATTCAGCAATTTAAAATGTAATGCAGTTTGTGCATGTATCACTGTGGTACTTTTGAAAATCAAAACATACGGTCCTTTCTTTCTGGAGTGTGAATGGATCGGANCTGTGTGTTATCAACATTCTTCTGGTACTAAATTAAAAATGTAATGCTATACCAGCTACTAGAAAGAAAATGAACTCTATCTGAGCTGAAACCAGGACAGGTGTGAAGGGAAAGAAGAGTAAGAGCAGCTCTCCAGGCTTAGCCTTATTAAAAACAACAAAAGTGAAATTCAGAGAAATTTATACCTTTGACCTGCCTGTGCCTGTACTCAGTTTAGAGCAATCAGGAATTTTACATGCTTATAGTATTCAGCAATTTAAAATGTAATGCAGTTTGTGCATGTATCACTGTGGTACTTTTGAAAATCAAAACATACGGTCCTTTCTTTCTGGAGTGTGAATGGATCGGAAGTGTTTAGATGCCTCTCGAAAAAGATAACATAGTGGTGTGTTTTTTCTTTAGCTACATTTTCATGGATTCTCATGTTTGTAGTTACCCAGCCTATTTCAAATCTTGTCAAACAGTTGAGTAAAGAAAAAGTGGCTGAGACTTTACATGCTAACATGAAACTTCTGTTTGCACCTCCTCTTGTTCTCATTTTCTGCTTTTGTTCAGCAGATGATTTTGGAGTTGAGATAGGCTTTGAGTTTTCTCACTGTCTCTGCCTCAAGTTTTATTTGTGTTCTCCACTTCATAGGGTCTACTTGCCTTCCAGAGTCAGGGGATGACTTGTACTAATGCTAATGGGAGTTGGAATGTGTAAATTCAATTAGTGCTAATGGGAGTTAGTCCTATGAATTTCCTGTGCATCAGTACATTTTTTTTTTTTTTTAGATCCCTATGCATTATGGCTTCCCTTTAGCTAGGTTTCCTAATTTCCCTTTTCATGGTGTGTTGCTAGTTTCTCTATTCTTTGTACTCCTTCAGCAGTTAAGCAAAAATCTCAACTTTACTATGACTGGAACAGCATGTTCTGACAATAAAAAACTTGTTTTGTTAAATTTATTTGATCACTTGAAGCTAGCAATATGTGCCTTGATCACACGTGTTATATGATACAAAAAGCTCTGAGCTTTTGGTTGAAAAACAGGAATAGAGTATGTTATTTTTATATTACAGTAAATTTACCTAGGATTGCTACTGACTAAAATCTATAACCACCTGGAATGTGTTCTTTCCCTATAATTCCAGAAAACTTTGTATTTGTTTCATTCTTTTCAGTCAGAAATGGTCAAACTCTATTTTATTTTAAATGACTTTTGTGTAATATTCTTTGTATTGTGCATTCTTAGTATAGATGCTGTTTTGTCTATTCTTGGCAACACTTTCTACAGTATGTCTGAATGCTGATTCAAGGCTTTTTTGAGTTGCCCTTTTACAGTACAGGTACCCATGTGCATTCTGAAGAGCTTTTTGCCTACTATTGTACAAATCAATCTGGGGGGGACACCGACAATCTTGTTTTACAGAGCTGCCAAAATTGATGTCGACTGCTGCTCTAAGTTAAAAGATGTATCACTGAGTACAAAATAGTTCTGAAGAGTGAGAAACACCTTTAATGAAATAGATGAACAAAGATACCTTTTTCCAAACACTTTGTCTCAGGTTTGGATAGTTTCTTTGCAGTCCTTCCTGCATAAGGTGTGACCCCCCCACTTAGGACCAGCATTGGAGCTACCCTTGAGAATAAGTAGGCAATTGTCTACTGTAACGTTAGAGGACTGGTAGTGAAAAAAAGACTATGTGAAGGGATGACTCAGGCTCTGCTCCTGCTTTGAACTAGGGCAGGTGAGAACAGGGCTCCTGAGCTCTCTGAAGAGCCCCATCTACTTTCTGCAGAGCTGCTAGTGGCTCTCACAGCTACTACACCTGAGAGGCAGGCAGGGACATATGCAGTGCCACCTCATTTTGTAGGGACTGGTTTCTTCTTTCTCCGGCCCCTTCTTTTCCCCTGCCTGGAGCAGGGTTTGCAACCTCTTCTCCAGGCTTATTATTCCAGGTAGGTTGATATTCTATCTTTGGGATGCCAAGATTCAGATCAGCCTACACTGCTCAGAAGTTTTGAAGCAGCTCTGTGTGAAATAGAAGAAAAAGTTATGAATACTTCATTTCATTCCCAGTTTGCCCCGGTCCTATGGAAATAGTGTTTGCTTTGCTTTGTTGGCTAGCTGAGTTGCCTTAGGTTTGGGTGGTGAGAATGGGAGGGCAAAAAAAACTTGCTGAGATTGACTGCCTTGGACTCATGTTAAAAACTGTCAGCTATTTTTAGTGATGAACAGTCAAAATGTAATTTGGCCTTTCTAGATAGGAAACAGGCTTCCTTACTTTAAATTAGGAAGAATCTGAAATGCCCAGAAGGTATTGGAAGTGTGGAGACTGTGGACAACAAACCTCTCTTCTTTCTGTGAGAAGACACAGTAGCACCATTGCATAATTGCATAGCATAGTCCTAACCTGGTATTCTACTGGGGTTTACTCTGTGTCCTTCTCCCCAGAACATACCGTATCTTTGCAGAGTACTAAAATAGAAGAACAACACAAACCACACTAAAAAGCAAATCACTCTCACTAAATGCAAGAGCAAAGGTGGTTTGCATCATAGAAGATGAACAAAGAACAGTTACACTTTTTTCCTGCTTCAGGTACATACTGGGATAAGTAAATAAGCCTCTCTGAACCTTGTGGCAATGAAAAGCAGTCTAGCAACTTTTGTTTTCCTCTTAAAACTCTTCCATAATCTCCTGAATGCACATTCTTCTCTGCCCTAGTGTTATCTTCATCTGTTTTTCCTGTTTTTTCCCCCAAAGAGGCTATGGGTATAAGACAACTGCAAAGTGACATTAAAGCTTGAGAACAGTCGAACATAAGTGAATGATAATTCACTAGGGCATGCTTTCAACAGAAAATGTTCCTCAGATCATTCAGACTGTCCATCTGGAATTAAAGGGTTCTCTTACAATATTGCTACTGTAACAAAATAGAAGTAATAATTCTAATGGAGACTTAGAACAAAGTTTGTTCTTGACGGACCACCAGCATTTCAAAGTAAGATGCTAGCTTTGGGAAGATCATAGGTCCTTTGGTAACTGAAACATTTATCTGGAGTGGGGAACTGAGCCTTCTAAATGCCATTCTGAATGCAACTTGATTTCTGTTGTATTACCTGAATATGTCATCTTTAATTTCTGTAGGTGTTCACCCTATACAATCTTAATGCATTGTCCACACTTGATACAGTAATGAACAGAACTGACAGTACAACGTATTTTTTAAAACCATAAATGTTTTTATCTGCATGGGAATGGGAACACAGTTATAACTAAGACAGCAATGAATATTTTATTTAATAAACAGAAGTGATGGCAGGTTTAAATGGACTCCTAATCTTCAATTTCTGTCTTCATGATGCATGTTTAACCTGAAGGTTTAAATAAAACAAGCATATTTTAAGATCTCATAACAGCTAGTAGTGGGAAGTGTAACTTCTCACAAGATCCAGCAAAAGCACTTGATCACAAATTGAAAACTTCAGGTCAAAGTACTTTTAACATGTGTTTTCATGGAAATAATTTTCTCATGAAATTTCTTGAGATTTTAATGGTTTTCCTTTAGCATACTGTTATGACCCCAAGTTCTTATGAAGCTTTTTGGATTTGTTTCTTAAACAATCAATATAGGCACTCTTGAATAGCCAGTAGGAAAAGAAAACTTGAAGAGCTTTAACTGGTCTGCTCTAACCATTGATTTGTTGGCTGCCTGGGTGAGTGCCTATCTGTACCTGCTTAAGATGTGCAGCTAAGGAATGTTTTTCTGACAAAACCTTAATCAAATCAGCATATTTTCCCAGAAAGCTTGAGTTTTAACAGCTGTAAATCATTCAAAAGGCATGTTATGTGATAGATGTGAATGGTTGCTCAGGTGGGTATAGCATAAATTGAGCATCCCCGTGATCTTGCCTGTGGGTTCACTCAAAACACGTACTCCAAAACTTTTCTTCCCTGAATTCAGATACCATAGAAAAATGATAATATTGCTTGGTTCACTGAGGAATCAAAGCCAACTTGAGCCAAACTGTCTATCGTTTTTCATGTTGTGAGCCAATAGTTAAGTCTCAGTAGAATCACTAACATACTTTTATTCCAGAAACCTAGCTAAATATCTCCTGTAGAAAAATTTAAATGCAAGAAATATAGAAGTTTAATGCTTGTACCCCAATTATGTATTTTAACCCTTAGACTGTCAGATTCTCTATAGATTTCAGTGTTTTACTGTTATACTGAATGTGAATACATGCAAATATTATGCCAGCCAATGACAGAATGAAGAATTAAAATGTCTCATGGGAATGGATTAAAACCCAACATAAAATGTATTCCTATATTCAGTGTCCAGTTAATATCAATGTGATGGCATTAGCACATAATACCTGCTATTAATTCAATTTCAATTTTATCCTCCTGCTCTTCCTTGGAGAGGAACAGGGTGACTGCCTGCAGTGAAAATCAAGTAGAGACTCTGTTTGAATAGTTCAACTTCTGTCTTTTGGTTAACATCAGCTTCAAATGGAGACAACAGCTACAGGATTCATTCAACCATTATAAAGTCTAGGTCCTGATTCAAAGGTTGTTGAAATTAGTATTGTGTTAAAACTGGTTTTGCTGAAACTTTCATGTTAGTCAATAGAAACTGTTCCAGTGGAATTTAAGCCTAGGTGATGTATGACATCTAATTGTCACAAAGCCTCAGGTCAAGGCTGAGACTGTGACAGGAATTCTGATGTTTCTAGAGGAGGACTTTTTATTTTTTTTTTGGTCATATGGCTGCTTAATCTGGTTTTCTGCCATGGCTGTTATGAGAGAGAGAAATCTGTGGCTTGTTTCCTTTTTCTGGTGAACCTCGTTGCGGGAGAGGGTCCAGAAGAGTGAGGGGAAGTTCACTACCATTTCAAGACTCCCTTTTCATGTATATTGTTTTGAAGTTACAGGTTGTATTTTTTATATGGACTGCATCTAACTTAAATAACATGCTACATTATTTATTTATTTTTGTTCATCAGTGGTGAACAATCTTAAATAAGAATATAAAGTATCTTTCTGTTTCCTGATTTATACTTTCTGAAACTGATTAATATGTCTTTGCTAACATCTAAGCATATTCTCTGTATTTTACAGAAGGGCGAAAGTGGTTATGGAAACCTGAGCAATTACTTTTTGTCTACAGGAGTTATTTTAGTTGCCCTTCAAACCTGGTGTATCAAAAGGCACAATGCCCCTCACAAATCTTAGAAGAATCTCCTTGCTTTGCAGCGAGGAAATCCTGACAGTGAATTTTGTATGTGGTTTGAATGAATTAGGGTGATGGTATCCCGTACGTCTTTCATGAAAGAGTGACCTTCATGTGCTCCTTTCTATGGATCCATGGAGGGATCATAATCTTAATGCTTCCTTTGATCTTCTGAATGTATGCTTGTGGGAATAGAACAGCTGATTGCTGCCCTGTGATATAATCTGTTCTATGTGCCAGCACTTGCAAAGGCTTTTTTATCGTATCTCTTGTAATAAGATGGTTATGAACATTTCAGAACATGAGTGAGAGGTAGTAAAAGGGGAGAAAAAGGAATATTAGACTCTTTACAGCTTATAATTAAATCCTAGTGAGCAATAGCTGTGAATTGAGTAAAGAAACACACAATTAAAGTAAGCAAAACCCACCACTTGATCCTAGAAAGCACAAAGGCAGGCTGCTTCATTTGCAAGGCTTTCTAATTCAAGTTACCTTATCATTGAGACAGCTTTCAGTTTAAGATGACAAACAAAAAGCCCAAAGGAATTCTTTCCCCATTCTGAGGGAGAGACAAACCTTCTGTGCAGATGCTTGGCACATTTGAGCTCTGTCCCATACTGAGCAGTTCTACTGTTTTATACCTCGCTGTTATTTTATGATACTTTCAAGGGATTAACGTGACAGGGTGAAAAACAGCAAGATGTATATTTGAATAGAGATTAAAAATACAACACAGAACATTCTATTCTCCTGTCAACAATTTCAAGGTGAAAAGCCCAACAACACATCAAGTCATAAAAAACACTTTGCAGAGGTTAGCATAATGTAACCAAAAAAAGAGAGAATGAGGAAAAGAGTGAAACATCTTTGGTATGCCTCAAGCATTAGAATTCTTAGCCATGGTCTGAAGATCAATAAGGCAGGACGTTCTTTTCATTATATATTAATACTGTGTGAGCAGAAAACATAGTTGACTACTAGGATCATATGACTGTTGCATATACATATTTTTCCACTTTGTCAAGGTGAGTACAGTTAAAATTTCACTTCATCAATTTGCATATAGTTAAAACTTTCAGGTCAATGATATTTATAAACCTTTTTTCATAGCAGCCTAGAAAAGAATAGAGGGGCTTGTTGCATCTTTCTGTTGTCCCAGTAACCAGCTGAAACACTTTCTAATGTACACTCATGGGAGACTGATGGTGAGGGGTTAAAGGTGTGTATGTAAAGGAGTTTCTGAGAACAATTGCATGGAGGCAAACTTCTGAAGTTAAATGACCCTGGGAGTTCCATATTTTCATCTTGGTGTCAAGTTGCTGTCTTGTCTAGATTTTTTTATAAAGATGTTGAGTCTTCATTTAAAGGCCTCAAGGGATGAGGTAGAATCTATCACATCTGCCGATACTCACCTACTGACTGAGGATGCTTGAAAACTCATTGGGATCTGTTTTCATTTAGAATTATGTTATGCTGCAAGTTTAAAGTAAATGAGAGCACGCTATGAAATTTGTATGCTTTTCCTTTTCAGATTTGACTTTTCTGCTTATTATATAAAGTGAAGCTTTATGCCTCCTCCTATTCATTATGAACAACAAAAACAAGATACATGTTTTCAGTAGAAATGAGAAACTTGACCTTAAAAAGGAAGATGTAAATTCATGCTTTAGTGCACATATTCAAAAGTAGTTTAGTAATAAGAATATATCAATTAAAAGATTATCTGTGGGGTTATTGAAAGCTACTATTGCAAAGACTTTTTTTAAATTCTCTTAATAGCAGTTAACATTGCTATGCTAAGCGGATCACATTTGTAACTTAAATTATGCAGGTTCATATCACTAATCATGGTTGGTTGAATTACACTTCAAGAACTTGTCTACAACTGTCTGCAGCACTGCTTCTGTTACAAAAACTCTTAAAAGGAAAGCTAAATCGTTATCAATTAAATGTCCGACATACTCTTTTCTGAATACATACTAAGATGATTCTGTGTATGAAAAAAGTTCATGGGCTTCACAGCTGTATTAAAGCTAAAACTTGTTTGCTAAGGTTGCACAGCAAAAAATAACATTATTGCTACTGACATTAGAGCTATGAAACTAAGACTTCATCACACAGTTAAGTAGACCACTTGCTCTACTGAAATTAGTTTAAAGCCATACTGTTGTACGGGTTCTTTGAAATGGTAATAAAACTAGTGACCAGAGAATGAGAATCTCCATGCAGCATTTTATGATAAACTTGAGCAAAAGACTGAGGGTGACATTGCAGAAAGCATGCAGTACTGGTCTTCCTGTGCAACTGTGTAAGCCTATAATAAAGCTCCTAAATGTTTCTGTTGTAGCAGAATTAGGCTGGTAATAAATAAAAGATGTAGACTAATGCAAAATGACCTTTTAAATGGCATCCTTTAATATGTTGTTTCTTAATTTCTGGTAGACTATCACAAAGCTCTTCCATTCAAACATGGGATAATATAGTGTTACATTAGCTGCTTATGACTTCTACAGCACCAGCAGTCATAACTCTTATCTTGTTTCCACTGTCTGTAAGACAGTCGAAGTCATCTTTTTGTGCTCCAAGTGATTTAAGAACTGATTAATTCATGTTTGCAATACACTTGAAGATTATCAAAGGGAAAGTGCCACAGAAGAAACAATTTTAATTTTATTCTAGACTGTTGGCATAGTTTCTAAGATGTCACTGTGATGGAGCTTTGGTGCTGTTTGTTTTAAGCATAGCACCTCAGATGTCACCCTGCATACATGCTACTAGTACCTGCCCACTGGTTTCATGCAGTTCTTCCCCTTGCGAATGAGAGATTCATCTGTGCTCCTTTACAGGAATAATGACACCTCCAAACACCTAACAACAATGCTGATTTGATCTTTTTTTCTTGTGTAACAGCTAAGAAGTTCAATCAAGATTTTTATTTTAGTCATGGTCTCAAGGTGTTTTCAGAGTAGAATGAACTGCTGCAGTTGGGGACCTCCGTCACGTGTGTACAGATCTGAATGGCAGTTTGTCTCAAAAATCTTGTGACTGAAATACAGCTTACCTTTAAATCAATATTCAATGTCTTTCTAAAGACTGTGCTAATGGTCTAGTCACTGTATATCTTGGAAAGCTGGGAAGCAACTCGCTCACTGGGATCCCATTTCCAGTGAGGCATTTCTAGCTTGAAAAATCTAGCTTGTAGATGTTGTTAAGATTACAGATTAAGGGTTTGCACCTAAGCATAGTGGAGTTCAGGGGAGTATTTCTCTTGAGTTTGACAGGCATAAAATCAGACCTGTTCAGAACATGACAAATCGCACTCATAAATCTTAGTAGATCAGTATCAATCATTCCTTATCTCCTTTGAATGTCTCCTCATTATTTCCATTGTCAAAACTTGATGATTTTCTATTTCAGCTACCTTCTCTTGGGTTGTCTTGAAAAAAACCCAACCATATGTAAATTCATTAAATCTATGTCATCTTCCTATTTCAGATAGTGAAAATAGACAGAGGGAAATGAATGCTATGCTACACGGTATGTAGTGTCAGGATGAAAGATCCCTGTAAACTTTTGTTTTTTGAATGCTGTACTCTTGTTTGCAAGTATATCAAATTCTTAGTGCAATAGATCTGAACACTTTATACTTGTGGGATAAAAGATGCATGTATTCTGAAGAATGATTTATCCTGAAGACAAAAAGCTGTAGATGATCTGTAAATGCCCCTAATGCATTTGAAAACCACTATTGTACTGATTATATCCAAAGAAAACTTTTGTTACTCTCCTGCGACATCTGTTTGAAGCTGTCATGTGAAAGTATACCAGGCAGACTTATGGTAGGTTCTGCTTTTTAGGTGGAAGTGAATGCAAGAAACATTCTGTCTTAATGCATTAGCTAAGAACTGACTGCAGCCATGATAGGCTAAGCACATACACATCTCAAACATCTTGGAATGCACAGCCCTAACTGGTCTTCCTGCATGCTTGTGATTATTCTT
>VYZV01033055.1:0-15599 GCA_013401275.1 Pandion haliaetus
CTTACGCATGCTTTTGCACCAGAGGAGGTAGAGCTTTCTGGAGCTCAGCAAGTCGAGCACGTGATGGACTTGATCCTCGTACAAGCTCTCATTCAGGCATTTCGTAAAGACTGGAGAGTGAATAGTAGGTTAGCATTTCACAGCGGGTACTATCACCTCTACTTTTCCAGAGTGGGTTATAGGTGTCCTAAGATCTAGCTTGACCAACAGCTGGGTAGGTAAAAACTTGTCAGACACGGGATTTAGTTTCCTCTGTTCTTTAGTCCTGTAGCTTAATATGTTAATAGACTGCAAAAAAGTATACAAGCCTGTATATAGCTCACTTTCACTGGTCAGGCTGTGCTCTGTGCTTCTAATATCCAAGCAAGAAAAGCACAGCATTTGCCAAAACGTGAACACTGCTTGGTCTCCAGAACTACAGTTGGCCTCCAATCCCTGAGCTGTTTGTCATCTCACAGAAGTGGAAAGTACAGACTAGTTCCTTGCATGCCACTTTCTGAGCTCTGGAAAATGTACTTATTTTCTCACTGCCATCTATATTAAGTAAGTACAGGCAGAGAAATAAAGGGTAAAATGGAACATGGCTGTATTCTAATTAGAATGCACATATATTCAGGATTCTTAAAAAGTTAAATAATTTTTTCCAGGTTTACCTATGGAAGAGCAATTAAGAAGACTGCAAGAGGAAAGAACATGTAAAGTTTGCATGGACAAAGAAGTTTCTATTGTTTTTATTCCATGTGGTCACTTAGTGGTATGCAAAGAATGTGCACCGTCCCTTAGAAAATGCCCTATTTGCAGGGGGACAATAAAGGGTACAGTTCGTACATTTCTTTCGTAAAGAGGGAAACTTGCAAAATGTGTTTGTTCCTGTCATCCTCCAACTGCTGAAGTTTAAGCCAGCAGTGTCTTAAGAATGGAAAATTGTGGTACAGAAGATGATTAACTACCTAACACTGTTGTGTAATAGTAAACCATATCATCATTTTGAGTATACTAGGTCTTCCTTGCCAAAGGCTATTTCTGTTCATAAAGCTAACTCATGCTACACTCAATGCTACACTGAGGTTTTCGTAGCTTTCCTTTCTGAGTAAGGAAAGCAGTTTCACTAGTATGCCCTTGTGTCACTTTGAATAAAAAACTTTCTGGTAGTGTTCGTAAAAGGGAGCTTGGCATAACTCTTCTTGTGAGGTTCTTCCATGTGGATATGAGGAAATATATTAAGATTGCTGTTTGTTAGTAATTAATATTAATTAACTTCAGCTACTGTTTTGGTTCTGTTTTGGCTTTCTTATGGACTTGAGGAGAAAGGAGGTTAACTGTTGCAGGAACATCAGGACTTTTAAAAAGTTCATGTCTAGATGCTTGTGTAATATGTATTAATAATAGTTTATATGAAGAATGAATTAAAATATTTCTACTTCTCAAATGAGTGCTTGTTTAATCTGTTCCCTTTGTTGGCTTTTCTCTGTAGACTGCAGCGACTAGAGTGCTGTCTTGTCCTGACAAAAGTTTGGGGTGGTTTGTTTGCCTGCAAAAGTACAATAAAACTTAATTCTGTGTCTTTCTTTCATTTTTGACCAGGGAAGTGAGCTTCTATGCTGCTTGGTGATGCCCTCTGGTATAGTAGGAGGTTCAGATTTTTATCCTTATTTAAAAATAAACAACCCCCCCCCAAAAACCCTAACAGCATCTGATACTTCTTTCTGTCTTGATTTTTCAAAGCATAGAAATCCTGGCCAGGAATGGTCCTCAAGACCTCAGAGATGAGGCAGGGGGTACAGCAATATAGCCTTTGTGCTAGGGATTAAAATTTAAAAGCTACTTTTCTGTGTTTTAAACTTCATAGTGATTGTGTAATTAAATAGTAGGATCTTCCAGCCTGCTCTGAAGTCTTGGGTCTTGTTTTGTAAGCTGGTAGTCTAGGGACTCCTATTTCCTTAATGGTTGACACTTACTTTAGGGATACAAAGCTGAAAAGGGTAGACTTGCATAGTAGATACCTATAGAGGGAAAGTGTTCATAAGAATTTTGCAAGGATTTGATGTCAAAGAGTGGAATAATGCTGCCAGGATAATGGCATCAGATCCTGCAGTGGTGGTGTCAGTTTGTCTGGCTCTAATTGTTAAGTCAGTTGTCTTCAGTCGTATCTTAATGACCAAGTGTGGACCTCTCAATCTTCAGACCTGCCAGCAATAAGATGTTTTTAACAGTACTTTGGTGTCTTATGCTCTGTAGTGTAAGGTGAAAATACCATTTCTTGAAGCTTTAGGATGCCAATGTTTGCAAGTTGTGTGCATGTAACTGGCTTTCATCGCTTCATACGTGGCTTTAGCTATACATGTGTTCTCTCTTCTAAAGAGAGAGCACCCCATATGTATGAAAGCATGTAATTTTAAACAGCTTTGATTAGCATACTTTTGCTTTTCTGCTTTTGAAATGCTTCTAAAGGCTCTTTTGTCTTGTCTGGCAACTTAAAAGGTTGTCAAAGATTATGAAAGCTTGTTAAGGAATAAGCCACATCACTTCAAATTTTATGTTCAGACCCAGAAACTAGCAATATTAGAACCAAGTATACTTTCTTCAGATTAAGATGAGTCTGCAGGGAGAGCAGGAGAGGTCAGGCTCACCTGGAGAGTGTGGTAAGTCCCATTTCTGAACAGGGAAGAGGATAGGGAAAACATAGTAGGAGGCAGACTTTATAAGCATGCATTTTTCTTTCGAACCATGTGGGGTTAGAGTTTTTCAAACATTGCAGTTACTATGTATAGGTCAGATGACAGGATATACAGGGCTTTAAAAACTGAGTGATTCAGGTACTCAGTGTCATTTGTAATGCCTGAGGGTATCTCGGGACCTGCAGCATACCTGTCAGCCCTGGTTGGTGAGCATTTTGAATGTCCTGGGCAATTTCAAGCAGCACTGTCTGCCTGTGTCTAGGCACCTGAACCACTTTCTGAGAAGTGGAAGAACTTGATCTAGAAACTGCTGGGTAAAATTCTTTGACCTACTTTTGGCAGGAAGGCTAATCTAGGTTATGGCTTTCCGCTACTCCCCACTATAGTGATGGGGGTTGTCCTGATCTGTAATGCTGTACATGTGAGTAGTTATGCTCTCCTCAGTACTATTTCAAGAAAGCTGTAATAAAACTAGTTGTTCTGTTTGCAATGTGCTACAGACCCTAGCAAAATGTTAAAACCATGGAGAAGACTGTCTGCATAGTGTTGTTTCGAGAGGATCAACATCAAGTGACTTCTGTTACTTGTGAACCAGCTGACTATGTTCATGCTTTGTTCTGTGTCCACTTCCTTCTTTGAAAGCATTTTCCAGAGCTTTGACTGGGTTAAACAGCAATAAATAGCAACCCCTGCCCCCAGCTTCCTGCGCGTTCCAGGTCCACAGCTCTAGCTAGCAGAGCGTGTTCGTGTGGCTTATGGGCTGTAAAGGGTGGGAACTTTGGTACCGTTGGGAGTTCAGTGGTCAGACTTGCTATACGATGAAGATAGAAAGCAATGTTCCCAGCTTCTATAAATGAGCAATTTCTTTACTTGAATGAAGCTTATCATATCTGCAAAGGATCTAGCCTGCACCAGTCGCAGTTTCTGATACTGTTTTGATACAAGACAGTGCAAGATACAGTGGCTTCCCAAGTAGTAGCTTTATGTTTTGTGAAACAAGTGCCCTGAAGCTTTATTGTAATTATTTAGCAGTTTCCTGCATGGGTTTTTTTGTGTGTGTATTTTTGGTTTTTCTAACTGAATGTGTATCTTTCTCTTCTGTTTGCTTTTGAGCATTGACCAGGAAGCCCAGTGCTCATCAAATTGAAGACAGCATGCAGTCCTAGTATCCACAAGTGATCAGACTGCCACCAGTCGTTATAAACAGAGCACTGCTCTTGTATGGCCATTCATTTCGGCATATATGAAATATCTAGGAGCTCCGTTAGCATGATATAAAAGAAAAATCTTTTATATATTGCTGCTTTTTGTGACTGAGAGAGTTAGTGGTTGTTTAATAACTCCATAGTGCCATGCTATATTCCTCACAAGACATCAGAAGAAAAGCACATTAAATCGTAAACAGTGTATTCATCTGCCTTTAATTCTGTGCTGTGGCAATTGTAGTGTAGTGAGGCTGAGGTATGTGGTATCATGTTTAATGTTTCAGATGGGCTGAACTTGCAAATTCGGTTTTCTTGCTGTTAGTGATTCCTAAAGCGATGTGCCTCACGTATGTGAATTCAGGCAGGAGATGCATTCTGGACGTGAAAAGGTATTCTCTGTTCTCTTCAACTGCTTTAACATCTAGTTGTCACTCTTGCTCTGGCGGTTACTAGTGCAGGGAGTAAACTTCCTGAGACAATAATGAATCACCAGTCCTTCATTTCTGTTTTTAACTGAGTGTGTGATCACAGGGGTTACTGATGCTCCAGCCCAGCTTCCTCGCTGCTGGCTGCTGGCAGGGGACCCTTCGAGCCTGAGAGTCTGGGGTATTGCATACATCCTGCACAAGGAAGAGCAGAACTCCAAACAGCAGATCCTGCTGTGCTAGTTTCAAAAAAGAAACAGGTGAGTTACTTTCTGATCTCTTCAAAAAGAAAATAATATGCTGGAACATAGCAGGAAATTGCACAATAAGCAATGTCCTAGCAGTGGCTGTCACATTTCGTTTTTGACTGGTGAAATTTTTTAAGGGAAATGCTGGCGAACTTGCCAAAGGTTTCTAAGCTCACATGTTAGAGGGTGTAGATGTGGTCAGAACAAAGATCTTTCTTTTGGATCTATATAGCTTGACTTACTGATGCTCTGCTCTTGGCAGATAGAGAAGTGAAATACTTGGTACTTATGGGAGTATAGGATATTAGTTAGGGTTGTGACTTGCCCAGTGGAAGATAGCTTCAATTCTACGGGAAGAATAAAGTCTTTAGAAAAGATTGTCCTATATGCAACTATCAAAAGAAGCAAGCACCCCATTTGTACAGGCACTCCTTGCTTTTCTTTATGAACCCTGTCAAAGAAACTTGAGTTACATAGTTTTTCTTCCAACACTTTAGAAGTACCCATCATCTCAGTGCTGGCCAAGTATAACACCTTGGTTTTTAAACTGCTTTAAACTTGATGTGGAGAAGGTAAGAACAAACAGTAGACAAATTCAAAATTTTGAGTATCGGAGTGAAAATATATTTCCTCTTGGTATTCTAAAAGGACACTTAAGAGCCTCCAGAACTTGGAGTCCCTTTTATTTCAGTTTTCAGAGTTCCCGAACTGGATGTTTTGAAGTATAGGGATGACCCAACACTGAAGGATAAAATTAATCATTGGTCCAGTTTTCAAAGTAGTGTTTTTATAGCAAAGCAAATGATAAATTCTAATGCAAGCTAAAGCTTAGACACTGCAGGATCGACACCAGGTATTGGCAGTCCCTGTGTCTGTGGTGTTTGTGAGAACTGTCAAATTCAGATTCCTAGATTCATTTAACTGTCCTGGTTTTTAAGACTGCTATCTCAGTCATACACCAATCAGGACTTCTTCAGTGTTGCCTAGAGAATGTGTTTATATTCGGCACAGGTCCATTGTCATTTGATCTGCTTCCATATCACAGCTAAATTCTTAACCTCTTGAGTTACCTAGGCAATTTTCAGTCTCTGATGCTGTTCTACTTTGCTTTTGGCAATATTGTCATTTTGTTGTTTGTGTCTTTTTCAATAAAGCATGCCAAGAATACTATGTATGTCTTCAGGGCAAAAACAGTGGCATCAGTATGTAAGAAAGAGCTTTAACAGTCTCCGAACAAAAAGGAAAGCTATGAAAGTAGATTTACAGAGGGATAATGTTCAAGTTACTGTACATTATCACAGTAACAAGATCTTGCTTTTAATAGTCTTTTTTTTAATAAAAAAACATAGCACTTCAGCATTTCTGGACTGTTTTGAAGCCTTTGCTGCAGGGCTTCATCAAAACAATTAAGCTGGAAGGGCTATGATTTGGTACTAGAATACAGGCTCAAGGAGAGTTGCGTAAAAAGGA
Source organism: Pandion haliaetus (assembly GCA_013401275.1). Classification (NCBI taxonomy): domain Eukaryota; kingdom Metazoa; phylum Chordata; class Aves; order Accipitriformes; family Pandionidae; genus Pandion; species Pandion haliaetus. The sequence continues at coordinate 6,027 of VYZV01033055.1, forward strand.
AAGCCAGGATGCTCTGCTGCAGTCCTGGGATGTGGCCATATGGTTGATCTTGGCATGTTGGAAGGGCAAAAGTAATGTTGATGATACCTGACCTAAGGTGGCTATGTTCTGGAGCCATGGGATGACTTCCCAAGCCTGTAGTATTAAGTGAAATTGCTTCATATGAAAATCTCAAACCCAGGAATTTTGAGGATTAAAAATGAGTTCTAGGGTTGCTCTAGTAATCAGTTGAATGGTGGTGATGGGCTTAAAACATGATACTGTAAATGCAGTTCTGTGATGTGTCACCAGAGGGGTTCCTAATCAAGACCGAACTATGCACTGCACTGCTCAGCCATGAGCAACAGCTAGGCAGTCCTGGTGAGAGGTTGAACTATAAACAACTGAATCATCTTTACAATATTAATAAACTCAGTTAAGGAACAGCTGAAAGACTGACTGTAGCATAAGAACGCGAGGAGCTATTTATGCTAAAAAGTTGGTGCATAAAATGACTTATTCTAAATTCAATCATAACTAATCACCAGAGCAATGAGTGGGAAGAGACTTCCACGAGGAAGAGATTATATTTGGGAAGCATTCTTGACTGAGAGGGTGGTCAAACCCTGGAACAGGCTTCCTAGAGAGGTGGTCGCTGCCCCAAGCCTGTCAGTGTTTTAAGAGGCATTTGGACAATTCCCGTAACAACATGCTTTAACTTTTGGTCAGCAAACTTCGGGCAGTTGGACTAGATGATCGTTGTAGGCCTCTTCCAACTATTCTATTCTGTATTCCCCAGTTGCCTGGAATAGTGCTAGACTTCAGTCTATGAGACAAAAGACTTTTTTCTTTTGCTCCTATGTCAGCTTTATATCTCATATTGGGCTAAAGTTTGGTAGCCCAAAATCCAAATGCTATTATTTCCTTACAGAAACTAAGTGCCAATCATTAGTTAACATACTCAGGATTTTTGAATGCTCAATTACTATTTCAGTTACTTAATACAGTCAGCCCCTTTACATGTATAGAGCATAGCTAAATTCAGGTCCACTGCTTCTTCCAATGCTGTAAAGTGACCTCCAGGACTGAGGCCTAAATAGGTACTTAGTGGTATGGTGCACTGAAAAGCTGTCCTGTTCATCCCACTTCACGTGTGTAACTTGAATCTGGGTTTTCACTTACTCTGGGAAAGCAAATGTAAGTTAAAGGTAAAATTTATCGATTGTACCTCACTTTGTCTAGTATCCAAACACCTGAAAGGAGGCCAGGTTTTATATTTGCACTGACACCTCTGAAATCTTAAGCACATAATTTTGCTTTAGTGTAGTAGTGGGATTACAAAATACATTACAAATGATTGAGCTGGGAAAAAATGCATTAGGTCTGGTATTGTAGCATTTAAAAGTATATATAGTGAACATTCAGTGGTTATGACTGTGGAAGGGGTTGAGGGAATTATTAGATGGTTTCATAAAACAAAAATCCAACTGAAATTGATATAGTAACTCCGAAGATTTAATTTTATTTATTCATCTGTACAACAGAGGTGAGACAATCCCAGTAATTGTCTTTATTTCTACAAAGTAAAGAATTACAGTTCTATGGAAGAATTGTTTCCAAACTCTTCAAGTCAAAACCAGAAGTTTTCCCCTAAACAACACAACTAAGAAAAATCATAAAAGTTACTTCAAATCACTCTTCCCCCTGCACCCCGATCTCAGTAAAAAATGAAACAGCTCTGCTACCCCCATTTTGGGTACGTGGCTGGTGCTATTAAGACTACTCATTAGCCATGGTTTGCTGGAGTTGGCTGTGCCTCAGATGCAACAGTTCTACTACTCCCTATGAAAAAGGAAAAACAACACATCCATACAGCCACTTTAACATCACATGTCAGAATAAAGTATTGCTCAACAAAAACACCTGACCTGTGCTAGAGCTACAGTCTTACTTCCCCTGATGTGCTGTACCCCAGCCTAGATGCAGTTTCCATGGTGCCCTTCCTCAGCTGTCACCACCTCCTGCCTGTGTGCCCTGTGTGATGGACTAGTGCCAGCAGTAACCAGGATGGTCAAGTCCCACCACACCAACCCTCTTCATCAGGGAGAGGTCTACAAGTAGAACCTGAGCAGGACTGAACAATTATTCAGTGACATAAGGAGATGCAGGCCACTGTTTCTTGATCCTTGCTCTAGTTTTCCTTACACCAGTGTAAATCAGGAGCCCATCTACTTAAGTCAGCAGGTTTACCTCGGTGTAAATGCAGAAGTGATACATAAGCAGCATCAGCCATCTTGCACGGGGCCCCCAGTGTATTTCGGCCTTCATCTAAAGGCCACCTGAGAGATGCCCCATTGCCTTCAGTGGGCTTTTGACCAGACCTCTGTACACATGTGCAGCAGTACCAAGTTCTGAAAACAGTTGTAAAAATGCAGATTATAGTCTCCTAGAATGCTCTTTTCCACTTCTCTGTGTAACCCTCAATGCTTATCAAATGCTGCTAAAACATTGCATACAGCTTCATAATAATAAAAAAGAGCGAAGCGATTGCTACATTCAATTAAAAAGCCATTTTCTAGAAGCAATTTTCATATTTCATCATATTTACAATGGTGCAATTACTTTTTTCCATTTTTATTTTATCTTCAATTGTACAGCCTATGCAATCCATAGGTTTATTTTTCCTAATCTGTTTTCTTATAAGGACCCATTTAGAGAACAGGGCCATGGATGCGTAGCTCCAGTCTGTCTGTGCTTCCTGCAGCTAGTCTCACTGTATGGCCTGTTGAGGAAAGTCTCTGCAGGTCGCTGGTGAGCTAATGACTGAAGTTTAAAGCACTCATTATCACCTTCTACACAGCAAACCCTGTCCCTTTATAGCCTAATAAAAATTAACTAACCAAATTGTTCAAACCCCAAAATTTCTAAACTAAAGTTCACACCCAACTTCAGAATAAATACAATTTAATACAAAATATTAGGAAAAAAACTATTTTACATGCGAAAACCTATACTTGGTCTCAAAGGTATCCTATTTAACCTCCTATATCCATTATGGAACACACTGGATTTGCACAGGATGTGAGAAATAATTGAACTTACTTAGAAGTGTAATGATGCGATCCACTGTGCTAGTAATTAGCTATTACAGACTTGTGTGGGTACCTTAAGAGAATCAATATGTGTGTTCTTTAAATTTGGTTACAAATACTGGAAAAATAAAATACTGTCTCTACAAAGCGCTGAGTTCCTCTTCTTCTTATAAAAGCCAATGCAAAAAAATCAGGATGTTTAAAGAGCTTCTCAACATTTTGCAGGATCACACCCAAGACAGGTTGAGAGACTGATCATCTTTATGAAAGGAACTCTTTCAGAAGGTACAACAGCTGCGATCGGATGGGTTTCCAACACTGTCTTCCCTGAAGTCTCTTTAAATGATGGCATCATGTTCATCACTGTAACAGAAACACAGTAATTAACATTCTGCAGTACAAGCAACTGTCAACATGAGAAACAGCCACCCAGCTGTTGTGAAGAAGGTGATTTTGTGAACAGAGGCCACCTTGCCAGAAAGGGCTAAGGGCACACTGATCTGGCAGTTACAGTCCTCTCCAAGCCAAGCCTGAAGTTAACAGAAAAATTTCATTTTGTCAACACCTGCCAGCTTCACTAGCCTTATTAACATTTTGGCTTTCACATTTCATTCAAGTACATATTTTTAGATCAGCTGTTGCTCAGGCATTTTTATCCTATCTTGCCTATATCCAATAGTAACAGCTTATCAAAGCCAGTTTATAAGCTCAGCAACAGGTTTCTTTTGTTTTAAAGATACTGTTGATCTTAATTCTACAATATCCATTCAAACTCTACTGTGGGTAAACATGTGTGGCAGGGACTGGTTGTATACCATGACCAGCAAGCAGGAGTCAAGACAGAGTAAACACTAGCATCCCAAAAAATCTAATGACATCACCTCACTTAAAACAAGCTTCTCAACTGAGATGGATGATACTGAACAGGAAAAAGAAAAGCAATCTAGTTTTAAGAATTCCCAGTTCTTAACCTAAATGTGGGACAAGGAGGCAAGTCTAGAAGCCTGGAAGAAAATGGAGTAGAACTGGCAAATGGGATGGTACAATTTTGATTGAACTATTCACTACAAAAGGGGTGAGATAGGTACAAGATGAAGTCAAAATCAGATGTCTTGACTGGTTCTGTGCTCTCAGAAATGAATGCTGCAGAGGAGAGGAAAAGAGTAGCTCCACAAAGAACCATACCCAAATCAAGACTGGACCTACTACCTTCTGTCCCCCAGTCTGATAGTCATAAAGGAGAGAGACCCGTTGGCTGGAAAAAGTTGGTGGCAGAGAATCTGCTTAAATCAGTGTTTTTCAACTTGTAGTCTACAGGCTGTCTGAAGCCCACAGACAACTTCTAAAGGGTCTTGGAAAGGTAACTAAGAAAAGCACTCTTACTCTCAATAGGCTTGTATTTGCTGCACAGCACCTACACTCCACAGGGAAAGTATCAGCAGCCTGCAGCTCAAAGAAGGTTTAAAGTCACAGAGTACACAGAGTAAACAAGTGACTGGAGGTGGGATCCACCTATACCTTTCAACACCCACAGTACAGACTTCTTTATCTAAGACTCTTCAGCTGCCCTCACAGTAAGTGAACACAAAAATGCATGGGTAGGCTGATTCATCTAACAGATTTACCCTACTTTAGGATAATATGAATGATATGAAATAACTAGTTCAGATGCAGATGCCTGTATTCAGTTAAATGATTTCTCCTTTTATGGACTTGTGAAAAGTACTTAGAGCAGGTTCAGGGCACACAATTTTATGGACAGGTTTCTGGAGAACAAGGTAACACAGAAAACTAAATACTACAAATCAACCAGTTGGCCTGCTTATATTGCAAGGTAGGGCAAAAATTTGAGTTCATATATTGACAATAATAAAATACTGTGCTTTTAAAAATGTGAAAAATGGTCATATTGCCTTTGAATGTTTTCTGTGACAATAAATAAATGAATCAGTTCAACAGTTCTGGCTTAAGAATGTGGAATATTAGATGTCTGGCTTTAAAACTGGCTGCTCAAACTAGACTTGAAGGTACATAAAAGGCGATACAAAAGAGAGATGGTAGCAGAGTTCCAAGACATCATACAGCTAATAGAAAACAGAGCTACTACAAAAAAATTAATGGGAAGGGGGATGAAAATGCCAGAGTGAATACACAGATCTAGAGTATAGGAGAAAGTGTCAGGAAGAACCAGAAGTCTTGCAAATAGCAGCAAACATTTGAAGGAAATGTTAGCTATTCATGGAATAGCTAGAGGACAAGAATCNATTTATATAATAGGTCAGAGAAAAAAAAACCACACAGAAGAGAGGCATAATAATAATGATGAATAGCTGAAGTGGTGAAAGACAAAATATCACAGTTAAATCTCTTAATGATATTAATATTATGTACATTAAACAAACATATGTATCAGAGTTCATTCTCCTTGTTTCCCTCAAGAAAGTAATAAATTGACATGGGGCAATGCCTTGGGAACTTACATGGTTCTGTACTGAATGCCTCTTCTAGAGTGATAGGTTTTGCATCCGATGTAGAGAATAACTAGGACTCCAAGTGTCAGCGCAATGCCACCTACAAAACTGCCCACATCAAATTTGGAGGTTTTGGCTACGGCAGCCTCAGATTTTGATGTGGCTGAAAAGAAGGAAACAAAAGGCACTTTTTGCAGAGCTTGCAAAATTGTGTTTTGAGGGACTCCTCTATATCTTGCCCTCTCCGTTGACATATCATCTAAAGACCCGATTAGACAAATTTAACACAGATCAACTGGCAAGATACCAGCCAAACACACTGAAACCTAGAGCTCCATCTTTAAGTGCTGGATTCTGATTATGCCGGAGCAGCTGATCCAACTGTTTGCTGTCTCTGAAAGGCTGACTGCCCCTTCTCTCCACCTCCCTCTTTCCCCTGCCTTTTTTCCCCCTGCTCTCCCCTCCTTCCACACATGCAGCTCCTGCCCTTCTTAGGCCAGTTCTAGTGTTTCTCATACCCTCCATGAGCCAACTTAACTCACTAGGCTGGCCTGAAATTAACCCAAGCAGAAAAGGAAGTTGCTTTTAGTCAGATGAGCGTACCGAGTCAGTCTGCAGAGGGGTCCACCAACCACCAAGTCAGTCAGTATAGGTACGTGGTGGGAGTAAAATACTTTTGGTGGCGGATGAGCTGTTGGATTGCTTTACCTTGTCTCATGGAATTACACCCTCACTCTCGAAGTTAGATCAGCTCTGCAGCCCAACACAAATATTGACATAGATAACATGACCTCAGATAAGCCATTAACAGTTTCTGTGTGAAAACTGGTTTTATCTGCTACAAAATCCCACCGAAAGATCCAGTCTGTGCCCATCTCTATTTGTACTTGCCCCAGGGAGTGTTACGTGGCCAACTAAAAGTTCTGCTGATGAGAGCTTCACCTAAGCAATAATGCTTCACTGACACATGAGCAACCCGGATCTGTTTAAAAGTGCAAGCATGAAGTGCTGTGAACAAGCAGCTAACGACAAGGAAATACTACACTTACTGGTTTTGTATTAAAGGGTACTGTCAAATTGTATTTGACAACTTTCACATGAAGTGTGACTCAGTCACAGCCATACTCTACCCTCCCTTAGGGATAAAATTAATTACATTGCTACAAATGTAGCTAACTCGGGTCTTTCTACCAAGCCAGCAGATGTATTTTGAGCCACAGGTCAGCTGTGAAAAAGGAAGTATTAGAGATGAGTTCAAGTAAGCTATAGAAGGGAGAGCTGAACAAATACAGAAGTTGTATTCAAAAGCCAGGCTTTCTCCTAACATTGCTAATCTCCTCGGTGGTGGCTGCTGGTTCAGACCACTTGCATTTTATTTGTTTTTTTTTCCTAAATATGTCAGGTCTCTCAGGTTAAGGGAAGCCTTATTTAAGTGGAATGCTCAGAGAAACATTATTGTAGCCAACTCAGTAAAAAACCCCCACCTTACTCTCGTTTTTCAGCATGCAAATACCTTCTTTCTTTGCTATACTACTGTCAAACTAACAACTCTACAACACATGTCAACATGTATACAAGCCTTTATGAGCTTCTTGAAATGTGAACTCACCTGTTACAGAAGTGAAAGAAATCTTGGAAGTGGTCACCACTGTAATATTGAGTTGTGATGATGTGACTGATGACGCTTTAGTGGATCTTGTTGTCTGGCTGCTTTTGGTGGGCTGAGTCATCAAGGTGACAGATGTAGTGGTGTTGGTGGGCTGACTGGTACTGGTCAGATGAGTAGTACTGGTACCTGGGAAATTTTTATTTGTGATATCACACAGAAAAATAAACTGTATACTCATTGCATAAGATAGCATTTATCATGCCCAAATAGTATCACAGAGTAACAATGAAAATGCCAGTGCATGGATATCCAGGCTTGCATACAGACTCTTCCCCTAGGCATTTCCTTTGGAAAGACCTAACATCTGATTTCTGGGGCTCAAGGTCAGGAATGGTTTAAAGGAAAGGCTGTAAAGAAAACCTGGCTAATATCTGATAACTTTTAGAAGGGTCAATTTTGTTTGATAACACTATCGAATTCCTTAGAATCATGCCTAACTTACAGTTATTTTAAAAATGTGGTAAAATTCTGGATCAAGAGTAACTTTCCATTTGAAGTGCCCAACTTTTCAGACAACTAAGGTTTGCTGATAAGAATGGATTTTGCATGAAAACATGTGCCCTGTCCCATCCTCCCCCCAATTTTAATAATGATGTAATCTTTAATTTGCTTTTGAATGAAACACTGGTTTTACTAAGGCTGCATGTATATTAAACTTACCAGAGAGAATTCTGTATGTATGTTAAACTTAAGGTTCAAAAGGTTTTCCACGCATGACAGAAGTTTGACTAAAGTAAATCTGCTGGCTTGTATCATTTATTTAGTAGTGAGCTGTCTCGCCAAGGTTAAAACAAAGATTGGAATGCTGTTTCACAAGTTTAATTGACACCTAATGTCTTTAACTTTTACTCTGCTTTTACCTCACACTTCCTCTTCCCTCCTCAGAAATGAACTGTTCAGAATAAAAATACCATGAAGCAAAATTCAAGAATAATAGAGATTGATATTTATAGCAAAATCCTTAGAGCCTTAGTAGAAGGCAGTCAGCTAAAGTGATCTTAAGAATAATTACTTATTTTTCTAAGAAGGAACTAACAAGAAACATGAGCCTGTTATGCAACTAGCATTTCTCTAAGCAGACAATATGAGGCAAATAGCTTTTATGTATGAAGAAATTTTAGGGAGAAAAAGCTCCCTTTGCAGCTGTCTACTACTATATTATTTCTATAACCTCACACAAGTCGAGTTCTTTTTAAACACCACAAACGCTTTTCATTACAGACATTCAAATGTCTAATTATACCTGTGTTTTCTTGAAACTGTCTAAAACTAGAACAACTGAAGAATAGGTAGTTTCATCTCAATTCCACAGTAAACTTGACATTCAATTTCTGCTTTTTTTTTTGTACAACATCTAAAATTCTTCTATGGAATAATCTTCCTGTAAGCGTGGTTTAAAACGTGAGTAGCTACACACAGAATGGTGTCTTTGCTAAGACTTAAGTATCACTGCTTCCCATACAGATGTGAACAGCAAAGACTTAAAAACCCCAAACAATACAACAATTTAAACATTCAGAAAGGAACTGGCCTACACAACACTTTTCTGAGACATTTAACATTAAAACTACTGAAACAGCCCAATACAGTCCCCATTGTAAATGTTATTTATTTTCCTGTTCTTTGATGTTATAATTGTATTGTTCCACACCCTAGGAAACACTTTGAAATGAGCATTCATTGAGATGGAACAGTTGGAGTACTATATTCATGTGCTTACCTTGTTACAATTAGGAAATTCAGTTCCTCTACGAAGCATGTGTAAAATACATCAGATAAAATTCAGAGCACATTTTAATACTGACAGGTAAACCCCCCAAAGGCACAATGATCTAAAAATGTCAAATGGTTCTTCATTGTAGGAAATAATCGAGGAAATGTCTATATGGAAACCATCTACAGTTATATGACATGAAACCACACCCGGTAACTGCATTCCTAATACAAAAGATACCAAAAGAAAGACAAATCTGAATGCAAATGTCAACCAGTCAGTTTTCTGTGGGTTTGGGGGTTTTTTTTGAGCCATGATTTCTGAGTGTCAAACTGGCTTGTGTTTCTGAGCAACATAATGGCTCCTTGTTCCATGCGTAACATTATGAAATGATGTTACACAGAGATGGTACTTACCCCATGGCCATTACATTACCCAAAGAAAACCTCAGTCAGCACAAAAAATAGTCAAGCAGCTATCATGAGGAATTTCAGCAAAATTTGCACATTACTTCCCCCCCACCTCTTTCCTACTAGCGATCTTTTTCTCTTACTTTATCAAGATTACAGCACTTGGTGATATAAAAGTAAAATCTGGTTAATCTCCTACAGACTTATCTTCCATAATGTATTTAGCACCAGTCATTTC
>VYZV01033059.1:349-43823 GCA_013401275.1 Pandion haliaetus
CACAGAAGTGCTTAGGGGAGTCCTGCCAGTGGAAATGAAAACACAATGGTTTCATTGTATGTATTACTGGTTGGCCACTGTTAGCAGCTTCTAAGTAGGCAGAATCTCCTCCAAGTGCACAACAGTTGTCATTGACTGGGATTCACAGTGCCCGGTCCTGGCACTGAGCTGAGTTGTAGCAGTAAGAACACATTTTCCACATTAAAAACTGGCTGTTAAAGGAGCATAAATCAGAAAGGACATAACCAAACAAAGGGTAGTTATGTAAAGGTTATATCAGACAAAGCACAATTACGTGGATTGCCTAGAAAAGTTGCAGGAAATTAACTCCGAATGATACAATACATCTAAAATGAATAAAATAAAATCTGGAAGTTATGAAAAAGATGTAGCAACTGATAAAATTAAAAATTATTAGAATAGTATTTCAGAAAGCTAAGTCATAGTCAAAAAGGTGATGGTATCAGGGAGTTTTGATTCTAGCCACATACATCTTAATGGCTGTATTCAAATTCATGTGTTTATAACTGAGAAAAAAAAAACAAAGAGAAAGTTTTTATTGATAAGCAGCAAATAAAGCTCTATACTAGCTTATACATCACTGGTAGATTTATTAACTAAGCGCCTGATCCAATTTCCATTAAAATTAAAAAGGAATTCAAATTAGGTCCCTATAAGTCACTTTTTTTTTTTTCAATTAACATTGCCGATGTGCAAGCTGGAAGGGACTAAGCTTTACTTTTATGTTCTCATGTAACTCCAATGGCTGTAGTTACATTTTTGTTCCTTGTTAAAGAATCAGCTTCATCCTGGAGATATTTTCACACAGTTATTCCAATAGGCCATTCATCACAAAAAACCTCAAAAGAGTTTCAACATATAATAAAGTCCTGTTAGGGTTCTTTCTCAGCTGTCCAGCTCTCAGTTTAGTGTCTGATCCAAATATAAAACTTTGTTATTAGCATGAGTACTTCAGAGCTGTTTGTTGCAAAATATCTTTGTTTTTAACAGTAGGCCTGTCACAACTATGGTTAGACTGTTCTATTGCTCAGCAAGCATCTAAAGCTCTTTTGCCATGTCTTTGAAAGGCAAATATATTTTTATGGCAGGATACTGTGACCTGTGCAGTTGTGTAAAGGTGGCTTTGCACTATCCTCTTCTGTTTTCTTAAAATTTTCTGACACGGGCACAGATATGCTGGAATATATTATGGAAAAAGCAGAGCCAAAACCTCCCAGAATATCAGGGGAACAGCCAAATACATATTAGAGTGGGGTTTATAAGTGCCAGGAAACTCCTCTCATCCTAAAATTTAGAGCAGAACTTCATATGTAGAATAGGTGATTTCATGTAATAAAGCATTTTATGTTGTGTCAGTGTAGATGGGGGATACACATTTCTTAAAATACAGAGAGCATAAAACCATATTTATCCATAGAAACAATTCAATTGCTGTACATGTAGTTAATGAACATTTAATTTCAATGGAGGTTCAGAAAAGGTTAAACGCGCTTCATTTGGATAATGAATAATGTCATGGTGAAATTATTCAGTAAGAGGAAAAAAACAGCATGATTTTCAAGGAATTTTAAAGGGTTAAATGTCTTTTGGTAGGGAAGCCCCTTCCATGGATTCCTTTGCACATCCTGTATTTAATAAATGTGTAACTATGAGAATTGTCTCCTCATGACAACTCGAGGAACATACTCTTTTGTCAAGGTGGCTAGCAATTAAAAAAAATCTTTTTACCTTTAGACCTTAATTTCTAAAAGTAAATAAACAAATGGATAACCACAATTAAACTCAGTATCCAAAGGTAGTATCTTATGAGAAATCCCTATGCTAAACCCACTCCTTCAAAATATTGCTTTATAGACAGTTTTCAAGGCATTTTGAAGGCATCTCTGGCATCAATGACGCCGGTCAACAGTCTCCAATGACAAATGCGCATGATGAGCACCGACTCAGAAAATATGAGCTCAAAATATCTTTCAGAACACAACAGACCAGATATGCATCATTATAATGTCAAGAGTTATGTATGTTATATTTGTGTATGTGCAAACGCTATGTATTTAGAGATAAACTTTTAATACATATAAAGTAAGTAAAAGTTGCAGTTAAAGTCAACAGCCACTGTTCCTGAACATGTAGTTTGAAGTACTACGAAAGCTCCTAGTTTAGATCACCCAGACTGACACCCCAAACTGCTGGAAACCTTTGACCTTAAACAACTTCTGTACTGGTTTTCTTACTGAAAAAAATCAGTTAATTTGAGTTTTGTGAGACTGAATGGTTTGTGAAGCAGTCCGATACCCTAGAGGAAATGAGTAATTCTGTCTTACAGCAGTGTTTGATTAATGTGAGGCAAATAAGGCCACGAGGTATACAGTGAACAGTGAGAGGCAAATAAAATACACAACTGCTTACTGTTGAAGTACTGTCTATTCATTGTGCTTAATGAAGCAGGGGTCCTATGTAATTACAGTGTCATAGTATATTCAGCAAATGAGGGCTGAATTAAGGTTTCCTGGGCAATCTTAATTCTAGCATTTCCTATCTTTTGACTACTTGACTCTGCAACCTTAATAATGTTCTTTTGTGTGTAAGATTATTTGTGTTTTAAAGACACCAATCATCACAGTATCTAGGCAACACTGCATGAAGTACAAACAGCAAATCCTTCATTACACAGGAACTTGCTTGCTTTCATCTTTTCCTCAAGAGGAAATAATCCACAGCACAGTGTATCCCACAGCATGCTCCCATGAGCAACTCTGTCATTAGTAAAGGCACCTGCAGAAAGTGGTCTGGTTTTGAATGCTCCTTTAGATTTGAGGACAAGCTTATCTCTGGCAGCAGCATGCTCCACTGGGAGAAACCCTTCGGTGAAAAAACTGCCTTCACCCCATCAGAGGTGAAGCTTTCATCAACTCCAGTGTCACCATCAAATGCAATAGTTGCAGGAGGAAACCAATGTAAGGGAGCAAGCTGGAGAAGCTGAACAGGAAGACTATATAGGCAAACAGGCATTTTAGGGTATTGCATTAAATCCTGTGTTGCATAAGTAGCTACTTTACAGCAAATTATGATGCAGCCTATTTTCTCCCATCCATGGTAGCAGCTGGGTCACCAAACAGCAACAAGAAGCTGTAGCTTCTGCAGAGCTTTCAGATTTAATTGGAGTAAATTATAATCCATTTCTATGGTAGTTAATGAGATGACTCGCTTCAGCTGAGACCTCTAGCAAAAATTTGGCTGATGTGAGCTAGGTGAGGTAGGACTTCTGAAGAGAAGAAATACAGCTTCTTACGCTTTGGGAAGAAGCCCTGTAGTCCACAGTACACCTCAAAATGTGTCTTTAGAAATGTTAATCAGAATACACTGTGAGAAAGATACTTCCTCAGGCAGAGCTGCTGGGTCCGTCTCTGAGAAAGGATGCGGGCAGGATGGCTTTGCAGTCCTGTGCCCGCAGCTGTGCTCTGTGACTACAGAGTGCCCCTCTGGCTGATGCAACCTGAAAGGACAGAAAGTTGAAGTCCTTTTTCCTTCAGTAAACCTGTGCCTGAGACACATACATGTACCGGACACACTGTGGTCAGACAGGAAAACAACACTCTTGCCCAGATGATCCTACAGGCTGATTACAACCTGAAATAGAGGAAGACTACTGAGAGAGCTCAGCTTTCTTTTTTCCGGTGAGGATGACTTTAGGTAAAGAACAACACAGGAGTCCAGCTTACTGCATTCGTTTTTATTTGACTTCTTCCAGAAAAGCCACTGTGCCATGGAGATCTCCTTGTTACTTACTGTTCCAACGGCACCAGGATCTCAAGAGTACAAAATCCCCCATCCTCTCTTTTTGAAATAGTGTTTTCTCCCTGAATTAAATGATTACCTACTTCCAACACTATCTCTCTCTTACCAGTCTCCAGTATAACTCTTTCAGGATGTATAGAACTTGGGTTTTGAGGAAGGTATTTTAGACACGTAAACAGGTATCCTTTTATAATTTGTTCTTTGCAGTTCAGTTTCTATGAAACATAGGGAAAATTTCTATTTCTATGGGGAGTGACAATCAGTCACTCCCTATGTCTAATAACCAAGGCTATTTGGAAGAATTATCTGCAAAGCAAGAACAGGCTTTTTATTCTACTGTTTCCCACTTCATAGTGAATGATAAAACATCACCAAAACATTCAATAAATATATTGCCCCTTTTACCATTTCTTTTTTACATTTGGGATGCCAGAATTGCAGCATAAGAATCAGTATTATTTCAGCTTCATCCTCCCTTACACCCATCTCTTTGAGGGATGACAGCTGCAACATGATACCTCAGGTGAATTGTATGGTGATCTGGCTGTAACTCTTTATCAAAGAGAGACTAATGTTTCTAGTGAAAAGCAAACAGAAAGATAGGGTTTTTTTCCCTTATTAAAGGTTGAAGGAGCAATGGAACAGTCTTTTTAACACAGGAAGCATTACAATGTAAGACCAGTTTATTTTGTTGTGCTACAGTTTAGCTTTTTGCTCTGAGTGGTAAATGCTTAAACAGAAATGCAAGAAATGTAAGCTACATTTTGTTGTTTGCTTACATTTCTCCAGAAAAACAAAACAAAACAAAACAAAGTACTCCCACCATTGCTGAAATACTTAATTCTCCTATTGGCAATTTATTAAATCTTTTTCCTGGTAACCCAAATGATTCCAGTTAGAGCCCAGTAAAACCACCTGGAGTCAAGAGAAATGTGAAACTTTAGTGGGAAGCAATGATTCAGAATATTCATTGCCCATGTAGATTGAAGCTGAAGCTGAACCGAGGTTGATGATGAAAGTAAGGAGAGGGCTGCATGATAACATAACCTCCCACATGTATATAATGGGAAGTTCCCCACATCAAGCAGTGCTTGTGGGTGGGCAGAGCAATGCTCTTTTCTCCTTCTGCCCTCTGTGTCAAACCGTGCTGGGTCTGCACCAGTCAGACAGCTGAGCTACTCCCAGAACAATTCCACAGATGCCTTGTCATGCATTTCCAGAAAGACATTAACTTTATACACCTCAACTGAGATTCTTAGATGGTACCACAAAATGCAGAGAGAATAAAAAAAGATGCCATGATCTCCTGTAAAAAAAAAAAAATTACGCAAAAATATCTGTCCATCTGGTCCAACAGGATTTCCCAACAATGATAATAAAGTTAGCTACTACATAGATGTCCTCTGAGAAAGCTGGCATGAGTAGCCTGTATAGGATAACTGGGAAATAATTGCTTACCATTTCTTGTAATACAATGCAATACAATACATTTAAGAGTTAATCATCTAAGTGAAAGTCCTAAGCTGTATAGCCCATTGGGAGTGTAACTTCTCTTCCATTAACTGTATAAAAGAGAATTCATAATGATTATCTTGGACAACTTTTAGAAGTCTAAAAGAGGTCCATTCTTGGTTTCCTTATGAATAGTGCATGAAATCTTAAGTTATCAGGACCCCAATAAGAGTCAATGTGATTTACATTAGATGTTGTGTCCACCACCTTAGGACTAATCCATATGTAACTTGAAAATAATGACAGAGTATTAACCTTTGTTGAACATTCAGGCTGCTACAACTCTGGCTGAATAAAAATGTTCTGATAGGTGAAATCTCATTCTTGTGCAAACTAAGATGTCAATATAATTTGCAACATTAAATGCAAAATATTGATTCCTGTTTTGCTGGCACAAAAGTTTAAATTAATTAAAAAATCCCCAAACCTACAAAAGAAAACCCTGTTTTTCTTGGATTCTACTATTTACTATTTTTGTCATAACAGTGCTAAAAAACCTCCATTATGGTTATACTGCTGAGCTAGGTACTGCATAAATTTAAAAAAACCAGATTCCCTCATCTGCAAAAGCATAACTCTAACATTTTCCCTCATAGCCTCATCACAAGGACATTTTTTTTTTTTCAAATTCAATCAGACAGATGTGAAAGATTGCATATAATAAATATTGCAAAGTCAGTATCCTGGTCCTTTTAAGCATTATTTTGGAAAGTCTTGAGCACTTTCAAATTTTATATTCCATAGTTTACTTTGAAGTAATTTTTCTTTCTCATCTCATCAAGTCAAATCCCGGGAGGTGGCATGTGTCACTTTTTTTCCCTACCTCATTGGAAACAGAAAGTGGAGAGGAGAAAACATGACTTTGAGAGGTTAGTTTTTCAAGTTTTCTCCTTTTTTTTGTCACAGAACTGAAGGATTACTACACTTGAGCTTAGTTATAGGGTTTACTAGTATGCTGGTGAAGCTCTTGGGGCTTTCATGGCATATAAGCTGAAAAGAAAATCAGCAAGGAGCAAACAAGAACCTCCAGCTAATGCAGGAGAGTTCTGCAGAAACCTGAACAACTTCCAAACCCTCAGCCTAAATCTGGAACGAATGTGAGACTTTGTATAGCCAGCAGTTCTCACTCCTTTTTTGTTTGTTTCTAGAAACAATGAGGATCAGGAGAATAATAAAAAACAGCCATGTACTTGAGGGTGATGCAATACTGACTCACCTTAACCAAAAATTACAGAAATTATAAATATCCCATTCCATTACGGGTAATTGTACATTAAAATCATATCATAATATCACATTTTTCTAATAATTTTGGAAATTAATTTTATTGTGTATCTTAAAAAAATCCTAAATATTAAAAATTAACTCCTGAATTAGTTGGATTTTATTAACTTGATGACACCAAAATCTTTCAATCTTTACTCAGTGGGTGAAGGAAGGGGTTTGGTTTGATTTAAACAGTATAAAGAAGAGGTTTATCATGTATCTTCTAACTGTCACATTGCTTTTATAACAGTACTGCTCCATTTGGTTTGTGGTTTTGATTTTAAATGTAGAAAGTGTTATTAGCAGATGGAAAATGATTAACCAGCTTTTAAAAAATGTTGATTAATAGTCAAAAGCACCAAAGGTAGAGCTGTATCCTCAACACAAGTATTTAATGTAGTTTTATTCCTCACAGTTTCTGGGTGAATACCCATTGTGCCTATTACATTTTCATTACCGGATGAATTCCTGAGACTTTCCATGCATATTAATGTGATACAGCCAACTTTCAAATCTATGTTCCTAAAACTAAGCTCAACACTGCATGATGCAGAATATGGTAGTCTAGTCAAAGAACAAAAGGCAATTGGAAGAGCACACTAATCTTTAACAAAGCCAGGCACATTAAAAAGAATGAAACCAACTTCAGCTGAGTTAGTCATACAATTACTCTTCAATAATGACTACATGTTTTCTAGGTCAGACCTAACAGCTATAGTATCATACAGATACCACTGAGATTAGGTACCCAAGTACTTCTTTCTGTCAACTGAAACAGACAAATAACTTGTCTGGTTTTATTTTGGCAATTTGTTGTCTTACATCTCCTTCTTCCAAGCTTGCATACTCTGATAATGGATAAAGGGGGGTTGTCTTCTTGGCTTTGATTACTTTTTTTTTCCCTTAAACCTGCCTTCTTTTACTGTAGTACTGCAGGCAGCAGTTTTTTAATGCTTGGCACTCTGTCAAAAAGGTAAATGTCATTTTCCTGAGAAATGCCAAAACCCTATAGGTTTTAGCTGTGTACACAGCCAAGACATTTCTTTTCAAGAGCCCTTAAGTGATCATCAGGTATGAGAAAATTCAATTGAAAAAGTACTGATACAGAAATATTTTTTTCCATGTTGTAACACGAATTTGAAGATTCTTTACCTAAGTATTGAGTTACGCATGAGTATGCTGTGAGACAGCAGCCCTCGAGGCATAGTACAGCTGAAGGTGCAGAGGAGTGAACTCCCCAGAAGAGTCATGATTTACTGCTGACCACACCTACAGCACTTATAAAATGTCGGTACAGCACATCTTGGTGTGGGAGAGAAAAATACAGCCAAGCAATGTTTCCTTTAAGAGCTCTCCTTTTCCAGGGTTTATGCCTGCTGTATGTTTTCACTGAGTTTGAATGCCTTTTTTGTTTGTTTTTCAAATCAGAATTACCATGCTAATGACATTTGCAAACCAGCTGCTGTGTACAACTCCTCCAGAGGAGTTTTGTGGAAGGATTCCAAGTCCGTCTTTCTTTACATATTTATATATGTGAAAGAAATTATGGCATTTGTGGATAAGATAGAGTTGGAACTATTTGCATCTAGATGCCTTTTGTAGTCCACAGGGAAAACCTGGGCAGTTATCTGGGCCTCACTACTCCCTTTGACTCCTCTTTCTTAGACACTAGGGCTGATAAAGCTTTGGGGAGGGAATGTGGTCTTGGCAGAAGATCCCACAAATGTCAAAAGGGGACATTACATAAAGAAGACACACTGTGTCTTCTAAGCCCACAGACAAAAAGTTCTAGTGGAGCTACTTGTGGCATGGGTTGTGGGAGGAATGACAGACTGCCAAGTGATCAGGTGGAAGAACAATGTCACTTCAGATAACCTTTTAAACAATTTCTAGAGGGTAGCAGCTTCTTACTACTAACAGCCTGACAGGAAATAGTGAAAGGAATCAATACTTTCTGGTGTATTTCTCATAAAATGAACAGCTGGTCTTCAAGGGACATCTCCAAAGTATTGTCTGTGAGTGTCTGTGAGTGATGGGCCTCTTAAAACAAAAAAACTTAGCATGAAAACTGTGACAGCTGAGCATTTTTACTTACTGAGCAAGTTTGTTCCTCTGTCAGAAGTAAGCATTGTGTTTTAAAGGTATTCGGTGAGGATCTGTACGAACATGTTCACAAGTAGAGTCACACCCTGCTGCATGGGGTTTACAGCATGAATCAGATGGAAACAGTTTGAAAATTTGGCCTGTTTTTTTTGCAGAGTGCAGATATCCCACAGTAGTTGAAAAAATTATGTGCAAACTTTACTTAGGAACAACCCAAGGAGGACATTTCTTGTTTCTGTAATGTTGAGCTTATCAGGAAATATTGCTGTTGGGATGTTACTCTTCCAATTAGTAAATCCCATGACAGACTTCACAACATCATGAAGTGCCTGTTAAGCACTCTATCAAGGGCAAAGTATCAACAGATGTCTGACCATCTACAGCAGAGGATGGAGAAATGAGCTAAAATATAAAACATTAAACATAAAAAATGGCAAAGACAAAATTAATTATAAATCACACAGAATCCTATTTTAGCCACTCCAGAGTTAGCCTGTAAGCACTACCCTTAGAGCTCTGCTGGGATGCTTCTGATTAAAATTAAGCTTGTGTTATTGTTCAAATTTAGATATCCTGAGAAATAGGTTTAAAGCAAAATTCTTTTAAAATTTTATTCACTGCCTGACATATTTATAGATATTTATATTTATAATTATTTATATCCTGAATTTATCTATTTGTTCAACAGCTGTTCATAAATGACTCTGCAGGTGAAAACCTGTGTGGAATCCCTAACTGTCCTCATCTTCTTGGTTTCAAGAGAAAGAAATCAAATATTGCTGATAAACCTGGCTAGGAGTGCTCTGCAAAAGGAAATAAATACACCAATAAACGCCTTTGTGGCTGACAAAATGAAAACAGAGAGAGGTGATGTGATTTGTCCAAGGGAGATAAAAGGCCAAAAGCAGAAAGGGGAATGGTTCCTGGTCTCCTGGTTTGGGTCAGTTTATCTCATTCACAGTCCTGTATACGACTCCTTTAACAAACAGCTTGAGGACAAATCATGAAATTCAACAAGGACAGACAAAGGCAAATAACCCCTGTCAGCGATGCAGGTTGGGGCCTGGCTGCCTGAAGGGCAGCTCTGCTGAAGAGGCCTGGGAGGTCCTGGTGGGCAGCAAGATGAGCCCGAGCCAGCCGTGAGTCCTGCCAGCCAGGACAGCCAACAGGACCTGGGGCTGTGTTAACAGAAGCATGGCCAGTGGATCAGGGAAAGGTTTATTCCCCCTTGTTTAGCACTCATTAGACCACATCTGAAACATGGCGTCCAGTATTGTGCCCCCCCAACCCCGCAAAATGACAAACACTGATAAACTGGAGTGATTTCAGGAGAGGCTGCCAAGATAGTCAGGGCTGGAGCACTTGCCCTGTGAGGAGAGGCTGAGGATGCTGGGCTTGTTCAGCCTGGAGAAGACACAGCTCCAGGGGAGACCTATGGGGAAGTTATTGAGGAGACAGATTCAGGATCTTCACAGTGGTGTATCACAGGAGGATGAGAGCAAATTGGAAGCTGAAATGGGAGGTTTGAAGTGGATATAAGGAGAAACTGTGTCACCAAAAGCATAGCCCGGCAGTAGAGCACGTTGCCCAGAGAGAGGTTGTGCAGTCTCCTTCCTTGGAGGTTTTCAGACTCATCTGGGTAAAGCCTTGAGCAACCTGTTCTGACCCCACAGCTGACCCTGGTTTGAGCAGGAGGCCTGACTAGAGACCTCCTGAGGTCCCTTCACACCTGAGTTATGTGATCCTGTGGCACTGACTGTGACTATTTGTACCTTATGTGAACATTTTGTACTGGCAATAACATTATTAGTCAACTCACACATAGCATGCAACATCCATGTTTTATACAGTATTTTTCAATGGGTTTTCACACTTTCAGACGAATTGAAGTGAAAATATAAGCTTAAAAGTATTAATTAGTATCTGTGAATATTGTTCAAGAAAATGAATGTTTTCAGTAGTTAGTATTAGAAAAATGCATAATTAATATTAACCTTATGTTTGTTCCTAATAAATAATAACTTACAGCATTCCATTAGTGACATTTTAGGGGTATCCTTCTAATATCACTTGGTACAGCTGTTAGGTCTCTGCTTTAGAAAAACAACACTCTGTTGAAACTACAGTAAAAAAAAGCTTACTGACTGTCAGCAGAGTTCAATAACATCCAGTTACAAAACACACTAGGAATTGCTCCACATAATTGTGGGTGCAATATTGGTAATATACATTTCTATAAATGCTCAACTATGTTGGCATTGTTTGTGAGGACACACCATTTCTAATAATTTTGTTGTTGTCATTTTGTTTAATTGAAGCAACACGTACAACACGTAAAAAGGGATAGCAAAGTCCTCATGGATAGTCTGAACTGATGCTTCAAGGAAAACATGGAATTTTTTTTGACAGAAACAAGCTTCATTCTCATGCAGTCCAAACCTGCTTCTAACACTGAGGTCTATTATGAGAGAGAATCCCTCCAGAAGACTGTAGCTGGCAGAAAGGGGCTTGAATTTTGCATTTCTGCTAGTACTAATTTCATGTTGCTCAGGCTCCTAGTTCCAAAAACCCACTGTCGCAGTCCTCTTCAAAGATACAGCCCCTGATGCCATGTGTACAAAGGTGGACTCTACTGATACAAATCTGCTAGATGGCAATTCAAACACAGCCAATCCACACACTGTGTATTTCCAGTTTTTTTGTGACACAATAAACCCCTTTGCTACAAGCCATGATGAAAAGAGTGGCTCACTACTAAATCTAGGATTTAGCAGGTATCTTCTCACATGTCTGCTCAGTGTAACTGTGTGACTTTCAACCTAATCAGATCACAGTGTAATCCTATGCAATTCTGGTGAGGACTGACAATAAACTGTTGGTTCCAAATACATTTATATGTAAGCTAAGACACAACAGCTTAAATGAAAAACTAAACATCTTCATGTGATTACCATCGTACTGGTATAAAGAGGGATTAACTGACAATAGTAGTGACTGAAGTACAAGGCTGCTTTTAAGCTAGGGCTTCTGTCTTTTCACTTGTTGCTCCTATGTATTTCTTGTACCAGGCCATTGCATACTCTACTGCTTAAACCTCTCTCTCTTCTCCTGAGCTGACTCCAGTGCTAACATCTATCTGTTTTTGCTGCTGTTCAGTCAGCTAAATCAGGAAAATCAGTGGTGAATATATATTTTTGGCTAAGGATAGCTTTAAAACTAACCTGGTTCCATACCCCTTTAGTTAGTTATAGGGGACTGCAAACTTGAGGAACCTAAAAATGAAAAGGCCAAGTCTTAAAATTGTTATTATTTCAAGTGATTCACCTCAGAATCAATCTGACATTTGCACAACAATTAATTCTTCTTTCTCTGTCCCCTTCCCCAAAATTCCAGTGTCACTTAAAACCCCAGAAATAGATTAGTAAATTAATGCATTTGCTCCTTTTCCACTTGCAAGAAGACAGCAGCTTGAAATATGTCTAAATTTAACTCCTTCCTTATGCATGAACTAGCATAATGGCAAATTCATCTAAAGGTGAACAAAGCTTTACGATCAAGGGGATTCTCTGAATCTCAGAGCAGGGACATTGCACATTCTCTATAGGACCTAAAGGCAAACATACCACCCCTGTCACCCTATGCTGACACTCTCTGAAGCTACTGAGGGAGCACTGGAAGAAATGCAGTCCATGGTTTCTATATCCCAGAAGATGCAGATAAATAGCCAGCAGCCACAGTTCATAGAGGAACCCCACCATAACAAGCCTCCATACTGGCCCTGATAGTGATGACTGGCAGAGTGCCATAGCATACATCTTCTCTGCAGACAGATCTAGTTCATGCTGCTGGATCCAGGGGGCCAAATGCTGCATCTGAAAGCTAAAACACCATGGGGTTTTATCTGCTTCCCACCCCGACCACTGACAAGCACTGAATGCTCTAATGTAGAGATTTCTCCTGAGCAGTAAAAGGGAAGAAAAATAACAAAGGATCTTTGAATAAAACTGTGTGACACATAAGCATATTTTTACGTTTTACTCCAAGAAAGACCTGCCTCACACCTGACACTTTTATTGGCTCTGGTTGTCAATGTGCTTGCTTTAAGTTGCTGTCCTTAGTATTGTTTCTATTCCTTGTCATCCCTCTTCTCTGTGGTTCCTTCAAACTTAGAGTACTGTGTTTATCCAGGGAGTGATGGGGTGCTGATATAAAGACATTTGTGATAATCAAAATCCTTCAGGGTTCCTCTGTGGTGTGATGACCTAGCGCCCTACCTCTGCCTGCGTTCCTGCCAGCACTGCCTGTACACAACAGTGTTGATGGGAACTTTAGAATGTGTCAGGAGTCCTGGTAGCCTAATCGCACACATCAAACTTTGCATTTGGCAATAAAACCAGCTGCAGCTGTGTTGCTTAGCGTTTTCCTCCTGGTAACCAAATATTCTACGGTTAGAAATAAAACAGATCCTACATAAGTGTTGGTTAATTAATACGGGATAGATTTTTTAGGTATCTATAATCCAAACCACCAAAATACAATAGTATTAAATGGCCAAATCTATGCCTAAGCTGTGTGGCCATGTCTCTTTACACGTGCTTTTTTAAACATCTGACACAGCTTGCCATGTATCAGAATACACATGGAGGGGAACAGTGCAATTTTAACCTGTGGGAGACAAGCCCTATATATTATGGGACAAGGTACACATTTGTAGATACCAAAACCCTGTAAGTAAGAACCGCAAGAAAGTTTTATTTTCACTATTCTTGGTGAGACTTCCACGCCAGCTAAATATCAGAAGGAGCATTAATAATTTACAGCTTTTTATTTGCGTTCACTGAAATAATCTTGAAAGGGTTGGCAAGGTATCCATGGACATAAGACTCTGTGCAGAAGGATTCTCAGAAGCCATTGCAAACCACTGTAAGCCATTATTTTGATCAGCATACACAAAGTCTTAAGATCTTAGGTTTTTGGACAACTCTAACCAGATTTTGGCCTTGGATGCACTGTAATATAAACTATTCATGTCTGTTCATACAAATTTTTGGAGAGTCAACTGTCAAGGTGTTCTTTTATTCTGTATTAATAATAGCTATATGATATATGCATATTTCATTAGAGGTCTTCATCAAAGCCATGAGGTGTGTATCAAAGGAAACTCTATTTTCTGATGTCATACATGTCATACAACCTTCACCAGAGACATTGCTAGAATGGGAAATCCCCTTGGGAAGTAAGTCTGGAGAGATAAAACAAAGGTGAATGATGAAACAGGGACAAAAAGGAAGAAAAAAAGAATTTCCCCTTTGCCATTTAGATACCCACTGTGACTTTGTTCAAAGCAGCAGTCTACCAGTGGTTCCTCAGAATTCTAAAAAGTAGTATTTTTTTCCAAGAGAAACATAAAACACCCTACAGTGAACCATATTTACATGGGAACTTTTTCTACAGTTGAAGTATCACAAGTATTTCATTCTATGTAAACAGTCAGCTATGCTGCAGATGACATGTAAAATTTGTACATGTAAATAAGTTGAAGCCTGCACAAATGTACATGTGTTGGTCATGTGAATAGTCCTGTTAGCATCAGCTGAGCTTCCTGGGGACTAGAAGTCTCAGAGAATGATGCCTAAATCAGTGATGTCTAGTAATTGTGTTTGCAACAGGGGTGACAACAGTAATGTTATGCCACCTGAAGTTCACATCCTCTTGAAAAAGAGATTCCTTAGCAAGAAACAGTTGAGAGAAATGGCAGGGACTTATTTTTACTGAGAAAAAACCAAGTTATAGGGAAAGAGTAAAGGACATTGAGCCTGCAAATACTCAGAAGTTATAAATAGAGAACATATTTATTAGTATGGCGTTAGATGTTCCAAAAGACCAGTTCTCCTAAGCTCTTGCTACCTATTTCCCTGCAGACATGCTGGCATCACTGAGTGCAAAGAGAAGCTGCACCTTAGCTAAGCAACTGTGTCCTTACACAGCTACTATGTGAAAATGTGTCTCTGCCCCCCCCTCCACACAGTGCTGTGCTCCAGTTTCAATGTGCATGAGACACTTGGGAGATGTAGGCCAGGTGCATGTAAGGAAGATGGCATCAGCCTCACTGTCCACAGATGAACTGCATTCACATCCAAAAGTAAAATGGAGAAACGTCTTCAACTTTTCCTAGAAAAATAGGGAAAAAATGATGGAAAAGGAAATTTAGACATTCTGCCAGAAGAATCCAGCGAAAAGTAAATACGGAAAAACATTATGGAGGAGCAGAAAAATTACATTGCTTGGCATGTTTCAAATCAGCCATGCTGGTTTAACTTATAAAACCACCAGTAAGGAGCAGTCCTACACTGCTGGAAGGTGACAAGATGACCTAGTAATTTCTTTCCACTTGCACAGTCTTTAGCACTAATTTGTGCTACTTCACACCAGTTTTAGACATCAACAAAATCTGTTGCTTATTCTGAGACTGCAATTGAGAGCAGAACTGAACAACCCAACCCTCTGACAACCCATTTATAAGATGGAGTTATGTGTGTGATTTTCCAATTGCTCATTTTCTGGATAGAAGGTGTTTCTTTTAAAAAGCTAAAATGGCTGCTAAAAGTGGGTAGCTCATATCACTGTATAAAAACCGGACACTTGCCACAACAAAAAAAAAAGGTTAATGCTGTTGGTAAATGTCTAGCAAACTCAGTTGCACATGTGTTTCCACGCCCTGTATGAACGAAGTTGGTATGGGGCTTCAAGAATCAGGTAAAAATGTGGCAAAGAAGGTAACAACTTTGACTGTCCTTATATTCCACTATCTTTAGGTGACTTCTTATCCCTAAGGATACTGTGCAAGTGGCAGGTGTAATCTGCCCTAATAAAGCTCAGTCTGCTACAAATGGCTGTTTGAAGGGGCAGCATAGGAGTCTATAAATCAGACAACCTCAGATGGATGGCCAATGGGAGTCAGAGCTAGCGGACCATTTTTCAGTTCTCATTTTTAGCAGGAGTCTGTTCTCTCAGCAGCAGCCAATGGCTGGTGGCAAATAAATCTGTGTCATGCAGATTCTTCCTGATTGTTTTTCATTCTCTGAAATAGAGATAATTTCATGTTCTTCCTACATATGATACGAAAACACCAGTATTTACATTAAATTGTCTTAAATGAATATAATAATATTGTATATACAGCACAAATGAAAGATGAGTTCTCATTAAAGTATTAGAGCCCGCCCAAAGTTTTGTGGCATCCTACATTATAACACATGGCAAGTTGAAACATTTTTTTCCTCATGCTTGGTTTCTTTTGCATTTGCATCCCTACTTGAAATACACCAATTGCCTAGGGTCTTCCTCAGATGGCGAGGACTCTTCAGCCATTTTAAGGATTTCAATGGTCTCTGGAGACTTCCTACTTGAGGCCAGCAGCGCGAAAGAAGATACGAATTCCACATTCAAACCTGGGGATTGAGAGGTGGCCAACCTATGGTGCAATTTCCTCCTGTGTGAGTAATAGAGGTTGGGTAGAATATGCAAAAAGGGTGTGCGGCTACTGCCTGAAAAGGACCCCTTTGTAATCTAAAAGCATATATAGGTTTAGTGTCACTGCAATCTTTCCCAGAAAAGGACATATCATCTGTCAAAGAGATCACATATTAGAAAGTAGGAGGATTTGGTTTTATTTTCACATTGGTACAGGAGATAAGGAAGTTTCATTTACCAGCTAAGTCTGATCTCAGAGATACCAGGGATGTCTGTTCAGGAAAGAAACTTCAAGATCAGATTGAGCTGACAGCAATTATAGCCACAACTATGTCACCTGCCTGTATAGTAACATGATTTTCTTGACATTCTTCCTTTTCTTTGTTTCTGTTCACCACAGCTGAGCAGAAATGAAAAAAAAAAAGTTAGAAAGCTAGGAAAAAGTTGGAAAAACATTTTTGTTGGAAATTTGTTTCAAGAATTTGCTTCTGCTGAAAGATTAAAGCCCCAAGTTGGGAGGGAGGGAGAGGTGAGAAAAGTCAGATTTCAGCTGCTGACATCTGAAATATTTTCACATTCTGAGAAAACACTGAAATAGTGACATTGGGGTAGATAATACTGCTTTTTTGAAAAAAATATGTTCAAAATCCAACTGAACTCTTTTAAGTAGGTCTACTGTAAATGTCAGGATTTTCTTTTCTTTTCTTGGAGGAGAGTTATTATTGAGCACAACTTGCAATATCTTAATGTATAAACCATTTTGTATGTTCTGCCATATAACTAAAGATTTAGACTACTGGAGGAGTTCTGTAACTTCCTATTTCTCCTCTACTTTTAAGCTGAGATGGATATAAAGCATCTAAGTTAAGACAGTAAGGCATACATGTTCAGAAAAATGATTCTAGCTTTCAGAACCAGTCAGTAATTTCTGACTAATACTCAACTTGATAAGCATAACCTGTCTGAAGTGTTGCTAAAATATGCCAACTGGTTTATTTGTCAAGTACCTGAGCATATTAAAAAGGATTAAAAAACCCAAAAGTAACTCTGAATGTTCACTTATATCTTGAAGACGATTATAGCCCAGAGGCTGCCAAATCAACACAAAGAAAAGATTATCGTTTTCCAACCATTTGTTTTGTATCACTCTTGCCATACAAGGTACAATCTAACCACAAAAGTCTGGATAAACTGTCTTTGACTACCTGCCACAGGTATGACTGATTCACTCTGTTCATGATGGGCACACTCATTTTTTCACTATGAACGATGGGGATGATTTCAGGAAGAAGTAAGCTCATAATTTTTAACAGAAATACAGTATTTTTGTCATATATTAAAAAGAATTGTCTTCCTCACCAGCTAACATCTGAGTAGTTTCTTGAGTAACAGTTGGTTTTAAAAATAATTACCTGTGTTCAGGGTACATGATGTCACAAAACAGAACAGACAAGTACCAGATTAAAACAAAAAAAAATTTTGCAAGATCAATTTACACTTTATTGTAGTTTTTCCAAAGTATTTGTAGTGAATTGTGTACAGTACTGCACTAACAGGTAAGGTGTTTTCCTTGTCCCAGAGAACCTACAGCCTTAATGTAGCATGTCAAAACATAGGATTAAAGGCCAAAACAAGTAAGGGTGTGAGATTATTACTGTGGATTATAAGGAAGAGAGTTAGCTTGGAGATATGTGTTTGGTGGAAAACTGCAGAGCAAGAGAGAAGAGGGTCTGATACATGAAAGCAGAAAAGGTGTTCTAGCAGGACAGAAGGAAGGAAGCAAAGCAAATAAAAGCAGCAGGAAAATGACAGAATTGGGAAGAACAAAAAGAACACGAGAAGGAAGATAAAAGCAGAGGTGAGGTGATAAGATATGCAAAATTCCACACAAAGACGTATAAAATTAAAAACACACCCTGCTACGTACAAAACTTACCCACGCCTTCTTTTCATACAGATGACTCTTACGCTACCTGATAGTCCCATAGATATGCACTCCATTTCGCAAATATAAAGGCATATAAAATCCACATCCAATTAACTTCCAGTCTAAATCAGATACAACCCTCAGCTGTGCAGCGATTTATATACACATTGAACATATTACCATGAGACATCACTTTGATTCTTAGTAGGGCTATAGACTGTCCTGAAGCTTGATACATAAATAGCTACAGATTGAGACCTCTATGTGTATGCTTCCCACTTTATTTCCAGTTTACTGCTATGCCTATTACTAAGAACCTTGCTACCATTAAAAAAACATAAAAGCACACTGATGGTACCCAGTGTGATAGCACATGAAAGTGTCATCATGTGAGATCTTTGGGTGGTGAAACAAATGCAGTGATAAAGTCAGGGAGCAGCGTTTGGGAGGCATTGCTTTCGTGTATACTCAAGGCTGCAGATATTAATATTTGGATAGGGGTTTTCTTTTTGTTTCATTTGGTTTGGTGGTCAAACCCATCTTGCTCCGAGGGCCAACTGGTGGCAGGTTACCAATGGGAAAGAAATTACAACAGTGGGCTTTGAGATCACATTTGGGATGTAACATAACAGAGGGTTTCAGAGCTTGAGTGTGGGGAAAGTCAACTACTAGAAGAAGATGCCTTGAGCAAGAACCCATCATTCTGGCTGTGTGGATGTGCACTAAAATCTGAGAAGGGATTTGAAAGTTTATATAAATGAGTGTGGTGAATGTTAATACTGACACGTTTGTGTGGGTGTACACAGTTTTCTAAGCAGAGAGAGACAAACACACATGTAGATGTAATAGTTAAAAGGGGGAGTGACAGCCATAAACAAGCACCTACACATTTTAATCCTAGGAACATTTCATCAGATGATTATAGCTCTGAGACCTCCATTTTTACTGTTAGTGCATGTATTGTTTGCAGCAGGGTGATCTTGCACTGGAAAAGTTTATCCTGACCTACTGTATCCATGCAGTCTAATACAGAATGTGATTGTATGAAGAGGTAATATCCCTCCCAAAAGATTCCTGCCTCATTTAGAATACCTGTTTTCTGGCTCCCAGAGTAAGGAAAATAAAGTATAAATAGAGATGGTCATCTTCTCAGAGCCACTCATATTTCATGGGTCTGATCAATATATACAGTGCTTAATTAATCTAAAACATCCTGTCACACTTGACCTGGGTTTGCACTCCTCTCCTAGCCATAGAAATACAGCAGTATCCACAATGTCACTGGCCTGCTAACTCACTACCAAATAAAATTGTCCTGCTGGATGAGTCTGACCCTTGGATGACCAGCGGGTCAGCTCTGTAGCGGATGCGGAAGAGGAGAACGCTTAGTGTGAAGTGCAGTGGGGAGAACACGGGGTGATCTCTCCCGCTTTCAGTATGGTAACTCCTGCCTATTGGCTGGAGCCCTGAATGCTTGCTGAACATTTGCTGAAGCCTGCACCACAGCCTGGTTAGGATGGCTGGCTGCACTCCTTGCCTACGCTGTGGGGATGGGGGAAAGGAGAAAAAGCAGCACTGGGAAAAGAGTTACATCAGGAATGCCTTGCAGCAAAGTGCTCCTGAGGGCTGCAGTCCTCCTCTGCACAGGGCAGGTGAGGGTAGATGGTTAGTTCTTTCCACCCTTATTGACTCTGGGCTCCTTTCCAGAGTTTTTGCCACAGAGATGTCTTAAAATGTCGTCAGTCTGGTGCACGTCTTTCCTGCACTGAAAACAAGCATGTTAAAGGTGCCAGTGTTATGTACTATTGCTGTGTCTTCCACAGCTTTGGGGCTTTTCTAGCAATTATAGGGACGAGCCTATCGCATTGATTACAGGCACTGTCAAGTTTGCCACTTCCCTTCATTATGCACATCAACTCTCTTACCCCAACACCAGTGGCAAAGGAGATAACATCACATACTTGTTCTCTCTCCTATCACTACATCCCAGATTTTTACAAGTAGTTTAGCATGCATAGAAGTGATGGTGGGTAAGCTCTGTTGGTAACAGGTCAGAGTAAGAACTACAGCAGCAGACATAGGAGGGATGACTGCAGGAGCAAAAGGGCTTTTACTGTAATCTGCATCAGATATTGGCTCTCGTGGACAGCCTCACTGCTTGTTTTGAAGTTTTGAACATGTCCAGAATATCTATTTGGAAATCAAGATTAAATATGTGGCAGATAACCTTATTACCAAGCAAGTAAGAGATGCAGAACCATGAGATGTCTGTTCCAGAAATAGCAAAATTGGTCTAGTGACTGACCACAGTAAAGAGCTTGGTACTAGGAGGTTGGAAGGGAGTCCTTCTATCATAACATTCCTAAAAATTTCCTTATTATAATTTCAAAAGTGAGTCTGGACAATTTAAGATTCAGGCAGCTGCTCCTCTTCGAGGAAATAATTTCTTGAAGGCTTTTTGTGGTATCTTTTTAGTGGTAGTGGTTACACCACTAAAAATGACAAATACATCTGAAAACCATTGGCACTGCAGCCAGCACTGTCATCCTGCATGTCCAACAGGTTTCATGTAAATGCTTGAGGAGAGAAGTTTATAGGTTTCTTTAAGTAGTGTTTTGTCTCTCTCTATTACCCATCGCTTCTCTGCGCTCTGTCAGAAGATTTGGCTAATATTGCATCATCTTGCTCAAGTAGTATCATGTTGCTGGGTTAGTATCTGGATTAGCACGTGGATTAAAAGCTGCAGAAAAGTCTAATAAATGAAATGACATTGTCCATAGTGAAACAATGTTCACTTTTACATGTTAAAATATTCTTGTTTATGTGTCAACATCATAAGATCCATTATTTCAGTGGAGGTCACCTCCTGTTGGAATTCAGTAATTTTACTTTCTGTGTACCTTTGTTTATGAATCAAAAGTTCAGTAAGACTTATGGGTATGACAGTGTCTACGTCTAGTTTATTTTTGTTTTAACTACCATACAGTTCTGCAATTCTCAAGTTTATTTCCAGTTGAACTTTGCTGAAGAAAGCATCTTTTTATGGCTTTTACTTTTTAAAAGCAGTTATGGGTATATTAAGCAGGCTTGTATAATACAATTAGCAGGGGAGAAATTCTATATACAGAGGATTTAAAATAAAAGAGAACCTGACAAGATAACGTACATTCACTTGGTATATGCAATTGCTATTTAACCCGGGTTCTATTTTAACAACTTATGAGAATCTCATGTCTCCTTCTCTTTCAAACCCAGAGCAATTGTTATAAATGTAGATACTTGACATTTACTATTTGAAAAAGTATTAAAATAGATTATATTATATCTAAATCAACAGATGATAATTTCAACATAGTAATTTTCAGCTTAAGTCTATTATCAGTGTATTTAACTTCCCTCCAAAAATTTTGTATGTTTTAAGACAAAGCAGAATTCCCTGTTTCTGGAGGCAGTGAGGTCTTCAAAGCATCAATGAAGGCATTTTAAATATTTATTACTGTCTATATTTGACTATACAGCTACTCTAAAATACACTAATGTGTCCATTCGTTTTAAGTCAAATTTCTTTTCCTGAGCACACAATAACCTATACATTGTTTCATAAAAAGTGTAATACCTTCTGGAAGCCCTGGCTAACAACTACGAAATTGTTAGTGTTTTATTGGTTAACGGACATTTTTAACTGAAATGATCTTCTCACCAAAAGGTAATGTGTAACGCTTATCTGAATTTCATTTTTCCATGTTAAAGGCCCATGACCCAAAACATTTCCTTTCTTTCTCATAATTTTTTATTGCAATTAGTCGCTGACTCTTCTTTCTACAACCACCAACCTCTATTTTGTACCAACTCCTAAGAGGGTCTTTTATTACTGTTATCCACATGCTAAATAGATGAAAACACAATTCTTCTCTCTAGGAATATTTCTTTATTGTTTGCAATGTTACCTGAGTTAAGGCTCCTGTTGTTTGTATTTGAATTGTTACCCTGCTGTCTACCTGATGTCAGTGGCTGCAGGAGAGAAATTCAGGTTAGGGATATATTTAAACTGCTGGTTTTGCTGTGTCTGCAGATGGTGCCAACATACCTAAGTGAGGCTGCAAAATCCACCAGGAAAGCTGGATAAATAGTTTAGAAGTCAACCAACACACACTGCCTCATGCTGCTGCACTACACTGGTACTACCTGAGTGCCAATACCCATCTAATCCATTTAAGACTAGCTTAGATATGTCTTCTGAGCCTGCAGCCTGCCTTCAGAGAGTGCAGTTCAGGTCTACCTTTAGAGGAAGTAAAAATGATTCAGGAACTAACATGCCCATGAGCTTGGTGAAGTAACCAGTGATGTTCTCAGTGCAACAGTGATGGGAGACTCCTGAGACTGGAGCCTCATAAACAGCAGTTAAGCTTCATGGAAAAATAAGAAGCAGAGGAGGCATTAGGCCATTTCATAGGTGCTAGACTTGCAAATCCCTACTTACTTGGAAACAAAGCAAAACAATAATTTCTATTATATGGTTCCCTAACTGCAATGGGATTGATCTGACACTGATGCCCAGACTAATAGTTCTCAATAGACCTCCGCTAGTATTCCAAGTCAGTTATTACCTTAGTTTGATCAGTGGATTAAATTACAAAATTCTGAATAATCGTATTCCATTTACATAGCCAGTCTTTTGCCATCATGGTTTATAGGAACCTTATTACATGCAGCCATGTGTCTCTGTGACTTCAACAAGCACAGACCCTCCTCCTTGACCTTTAATATAAAAAAATATAGGTGTGTGATGAATTACATTTCTTGCCTAAAAAATATTTAATAGAGATTTTTCTTCTAGCATTTTTTCACATTACTGAACACACAAAACTTAGAAAGCATGAATGATCATTTCAGAGCCCAAGGAAAATGCTAGCTAGTTGTTTTCTGATTTCAGAGAAAAGCTACGCCAATGGTTGCCTGTGCCAACTTTACATAATTTTGTGAAACAGCAGTGTAAACTTGGAAACACTCTGTCTGCCAGAAGTATTCTTTCCCTGTTCTTTACTTCATACAAATTTCACTTGCAGAATAAACTTATTTCTTAATGGATTAGCAACACCCAAACACTATTTCAGCCCAATACAATCAGTGAAAGCCACGTAAATTACTGTCAATCTGAAACTGAAACACAATGTCTTTTAGCCTCACACTGTCATTGGATAGGTCACCTATTGGCATTTGTAGGTAGATGAAATCTCACTTATCTGTTATATCTAAAACAGTATGACTTCTCAGTAACAGTGTCAGCGAACTGCACTTTTTATCACTTTTATCACCACTTATAGAAATGGTTCTAAACTCCTAAAAACATCTAACAGCCTTTGTACAATTTGCCCTTCAAATACATTAAGCTTTGATTAATATCCTTGAGCTTAGACATACTGCTACTTTGGAGATGTTTCTTCCAGTTTAAATTAAGCTTTGTTTCTTAGTTTGCAATATTGGGCAAAAGGAGAATTTAAGCCTACTCAGTATTTACACAAGAGAGCACAACCCAAGGAACAAGTGAGGTTGTGATTTCACCATTCTTAATACCAGACGTGCATTACCACATCCCTGAACAAGACAGACTCGTCCTGGGTCACACAGGGGTACGCAATCACTCTGCAGAGAATAAATGGGCAGGCAGCCACAAGACATGATGCGCTGATTTGGTCAGACTAATGTTTTTAATTTCAGCTTGATGCCAGCTACAGGAAGACAGACGATAACATAGGATGAGTATCTACATTAAATTCCATGCAGCATTTGTTCTATTTATCAAATACTAGTGTCTGTTCATTACTATGCCATCATAGTCAATTAGAACAAAGTTACACAAATCTCTACTCTTAAGAACAGCCCTTATTCATGTTGACTTCATTTGAACTTAATATGAATGTTCCTTGTGACCTTGTAAGAACTGAGAAAACAAGAAGGTCATAGCAATCAATTGATCTCAAATTTTGTATTTTCAAAATAACAAATAATCAGCATTTCAACACTGCAAAATTATCACAAACAGATCTTTGAATAAATGTAAAACATTTCTATGACATTTGAAGTTCCATTTAATAGCAGCCCTATTTTAGCTTTTACCAGTTCTGGTGTAAATCAAAGTATCTGCCTGAAGTGGGATAAAAGGTCACTTTCCTTTTCATGTCTGCTGAGAATTTCAACCATTTTCCAAAACTCCTGAATTCCTGAAGAGTTAATTTGACAATAGGACAAAGGGTACATAGATAATGGACAAAGCCTTAGTGACAGAATATA
This sequence comes from Pandion haliaetus, assembly GCA_013401275.1. Lineage (NCBI taxonomy): Eukaryota > Metazoa > Chordata > Aves > Accipitriformes > Pandionidae > Pandion > Pandion haliaetus. Next base: position 24,741 of record VYZV01033059.1, read on the forward strand.
GTACCACCTGTTATCTGCTGACACTGACATACAGGCCGAGAGTTGTTTACTCATTGATGGAGATCATTGGTTGCTACTAATGAATTATGTTATTTGAAGCAGCCAGGCAGAAAGCTGGAATACTAGCACTGAACAACACAACCTGTCAGCAACACAAAATGCTTTTACAAGCCCATGCTTGGCAGTTGGAGGTAAAATAAGCTTCTGCCACCACATTAAGAATGCAATGGAATTGTACATCTATACAGGCTTATTTTAATTACATAAACCTGTGATACAGTGTATCTCATAGACCAGACCCAAGTGCAGAAATTTAAAGTAGCTGACACAGAGAGGGAATCATTCACATGGAAATTAAATCCTCATCATTTTACTAAAGCCCTATCAAAAGGCTTGTATCGAGATAATAATCCCAGATCTCCAGGGCTGAGAACAATCCATAGCAAAGAGGTGGCTCTAGTCACTCTAAATAGTTTTCCAACTTCTGCCTTGTTTACAAATTACCATTGTCAGGCAAAATGATTAAGAACAGACCAATGCTAAGTTCCAACAATCTTGTATTCCAGAAATGAACTCCAAGTTCCAGCATGCCATATTTGTCAACACCCTGGACACAATTTGTGTTTCTGACCCTGGCAAAGCATCAAGGTAGCTCTGATGGTTGTAAAAGATTCAATAGGGAATAGTCACTAAACATGGAAAATTCTTCAGGTATTTTAAACAAGATCCGAGAAATAACTCTGTAGTATGTAGTATGACATTTCCTTTTATTAACTCTTCCTGCACTGGACACTGAACTAGAGCTGCGACCAAGCTTGGACAAATCCTTGGCAGTGGCAGAGAAAAAAAAACAACACCTCCTGACATCTTTGAGTGCAGCAGCTCAGATATGAGTATTAGCATGCTAATAACGTCACTGTTTCTTATCAGTCCTCAGACTGGGTTTACCTTCATGCTGAATAATAGCAGTGATAAAAGCAATCCTATAAGACTCTATAGAAGAGTGCACTAAAAGCTGATTGCATATCATCACACAGTCTTAGGGATGCATTATTTAGAAACATACAAAAGGAAGGATACCACAGGATATTTGTGGAAAAAGTACCACTCCTAACATCCCTATGGATTGTCCTCCCTTCGCTCGTGCACATCTGCATGCAGGACCACAGGGAAGTGGGGACAGGAACCAACCTTGCATGGCTCACAGCAGTTAACTTTAGGGCACATTGGAGCTACTGTATTATTAATCCAATTTAGGAGCATGGATCTTAAATTAACATATGGAAAGAGGTAAAGAACAGCTTGGTTTAATCTCTCCCAAACATCATGCAATACTGGCAGCTTTTCGCACCAGGAAAACCAAGCTGTACTCCAAAAAAGGATGTAGGGATGGATTCAGAGACGAGCAATCCTTGAAAGCAGGGAACAAAGACCTTCCCACTGCTTTTCCTGAGGTGGTACGCTTCAGTATAGCCCCTGTCCTGCAGAGTTGCCAATAGCACCATGTAGTCAATGGTATTTTGGAGAAGGAACAAGTAAAAGGATGATTATTTTATGTAGCAACATAATGTTGTGTTTCGAGGACAGAAAGAATGAGAAATTGTAGGAAATGTTTATGTTAAAAGATAGACATGCTAAATATCTATAAAATTTGATGGAAAATGCATGTAACTGAAATAAAAATGAGAAAGAAATATAAAAAATGCATGTTCATCCATCTAAAAGAGCTCTAAAGATGTACATAAAATATACGGAATGGTAAGATGTAAGAATGGCGGAAGTATTTAGTACGGCTACTAGTGCAGGAAAGAACAGAACTCTAAGAAAAAGAAATGTAAGGAAAAGAAAGGAAAGCAAAACTGGTAACACCTGAAAATGATAAATTTTTTTAAAGCACCCACCACTTTTAAAGATGACACTTAGTAAGAAACTCTTTCTCTTGAGAGGAAATAAAGAAGCTTGTAACTGAGTGAAAATACTTTAACTCAAGTCTGCATTCATTCCTTCATTCAAGAGAGAAAAAGTTTTTCCTTGGTAGTGTTACAAGAATATGTTTCTATCACTTTTCCTTGTAGTAACATCTTTTCTGTGAATAAATCTGCCAAATAGAAGACTGGTTCCAAGCAAATCATAAAAGCTGCAAAGGTGTGCATGTCTTTCATAGCAGTAAGGTGTTCGCGTCTCAAAATAATTGAGACTGTTCAGGTGCTAACCTAATTAAGGATGTCTGTCTCAATTTAACTTTAGACTAGATGCAAGTTGGGACAGTAGTTACCAACAGATGATCTTCTTTCAGATCAGTTTCCTTTAATGGTTTCCATTAAAGGCCACAAAAGCATTAGAACATAGGCATTGTTATTAAGCTCCACACTAATTTATTCAGAAAGGATTCTCCATTTACCTACCTATTTCCTTAGCAGGAATTTCCTGATATACTGCTTCAAGTTAAAAAAAGGATTGAGACATCTTCTTGGCTTTTTTGACCTTTCATTAGCAAATTTCCCATTCCTTAGTGTGACTACACTTTACTACTGTAAACACAGGTGCCAGCAAGTATCTTCCAGAAATCCTAGATTTTGGGCATTATTTCCTCAAAGGTTGCTAATTTAGTCATAAGAATTGAAAAACTAATTTCATTAAAAGCTTTTGTTTATTTCCTTTAGTGATCCAGTTTTAATCTGAAGTATCTGTTGAGCCTATTTTACTTAAGGACTGGTCTGTCTGCTATTTTTCTGTCTATTAGTTCATCTGGTGTCCTCGTTCCCTCTCCACCTCTACAGTACTATTAATCCATTGGCCAACTGCACACAAACCTGCAGGTAACACCTTATTAAATTGCTGTGGATTTCATTAACAATGATTTCTGGGGTGGGAAAAGGAGCCCAGATTAATGCTCTTCCTGAGCAAAAACCTCCTGTGTGCTCCATTTCCCTGCCTGAGTGGCCTGGCCAGTCAGTCAGAAGCATGTGCTGATCTTGCCCTGATGGTCTGCACAGTATAATAAAAAAACTTGAAGCATGCTGCCTTGAGAAAGGATCTGAGGTTATTGCATCAGATGGAGGCTTACATGGGACAGATGTAAGGAGCCTTACATGGGACACATATCCACTAAAAAATAAGAGTTGTAAGAAAATTATTCTAAAGAGTCATTCATAAGAAAGTAAGACAACTTGGTTTTGATTCATGGACAGGTTCTGTTCCCACTGCTGATCCTTTCAACACCAAAATTGAAAGACTTAAGTATGGGACACCATGGTGAAGTCAGTTGTTCAAACACTCATGTGATTCTGAAGTCTTCCTTAGAGGTCTCATAAACAGCTCTGGCTACAGACATTGCTGACCGGCATTTCCCCTGGAAAGACCCTAATTTCAGTTGCTTCCAACTTGGTCAAATGTTAACTGGTTGGCTGGAATCTCTTACCTCAGATACCTCTCTTGTTGATCATTTCTTACCTTCCCATGTCTGGTCTTGCACTGCCCAGTGGAGAAAGATGCCTCCCTGTGCTTCATCACGATGCAGTAGCTCTGAGGAGGCTGCAGCTAAAGGACGAAACCAAACTCACATGCCAGCTGGCCAGCTGGAAGGTCAAGTGGAAAGAGTTCTGAGCAGAAGCATGTGGGCTCTTTCAGAATGGCAATGGGAAGGAATTGGTGTGGGAACCAGAAGGAATGGGCAGGAAGGGATGAAAGAGGAAGAACGTGCAGGGGGCACAGGGGCTAGACTTGGTTGCTCCACATGACTGGAGCAAGAAGCCACTGAGCATTAGTGGAAAACTGAGACCACAAAGAGACTAAGGCACACTGAGAGAAAATAAACTTGACAGCACTCTGATCACCTGTAATGGTAGAGAGGGGCATGAGTTCTGGGACTGATGGAAAACTGGGATACAGGACTACAGACACAGAGCTGGGACAAAACAGGAACAATGGAGTGTCATCAGTCATGATGAGGGAAAGCAGGCACAGATATTTCTATGGGTAGCCTACCCTGTTAGCGGAGTGAGACAAGTGAGCTGGCTCCAAAACAAGGTAACTATTGCCATTAAGTTACTGTGTGTGAGCTAATTTGTTGTTGTGGTTTAACCCCAGCCAGCAACTAAGCACCATGCAGCTGCTCACTCAGTTCCCCCCCACACCCAGTGGGATGGGGGAGAAAATTGGGAAAAGAACTAAAACTCGTGGGTTGAGATAAGAACAGTTTAATAGAACAGAAAAGAAGAAACTAATAATGATAATAATAACACTAATGAAATGACAACAGTAATAATAAAAGGATTGGAATATACAAGTGATGCACAATGCAATTGCTCACCACCCACTGACCGACGCACCCGGTAGTCCCCGAGCAGCGATGCCCCGCCCCGAGTTCCCAAAACGTCACATGGTATGGAATACTCCGTTGGCCACTTTGGGTCAGCTGCTCTGACTGTGTTCCCTCCCAGCTTCTTGTGCCCCTGCAGCTTTCTTGCTGGCTGGGCATCAGAGGCCGAAAATCCTTGACTTCAGACTAAACATTACTTAGTAACAACTGAAAACATCAGTGTGTTATCAACATTCTTCTCATACCTAGCTCAAAAACATAACACTATACCAGCTACTAGGAAGACAATTAATTCTATCCCAGCTGAAACCAGGACATTTGTCCATCTGAAAATTGGGGCTTGTTACTAGACTTGTGTCACCATGCTGATATAAAGACACCACTTATCTGATAGCACAAGATTGGTGCTTGTATTTCCTAATATGTATAGCATCATGTGGACATTTCAGCTCAAGTGGCACTAGCTTAGTATCTCTATAATCCACTCCATAAAAACAAATGTGTGCCCAAAACTATGAGAGCACACTCCCTTCTAAAGCCTAGAACAGAACTGAAGCACCACTTTCCTCTTCTGGCAAGGCATATTTGCGACACTCAGTGTACCTCATCTCTCAGACACAGAGCTAAACATCCAATCTTGGTCTTTCCAGGCTGAGAGACAGCTACAATACTGTTCTTAAAGTCGATCAACTTCAAGTTGATTAAAGCTGTGCTTTGAAGATAAGAAGTGTGATAAAAGTATTACGTGCTTTGAAAATGAAGCATTAGACATCTCCTGTTGACAATTCTGACCTTAATCTTTGTGTGTCTCAATTTCTCAGTTATAAAATACGGATAATAGTGGCACTGAATTTTGTAGGGAACGATAGATTAGCTAATTTTGTGAAGCACTGACATGCTATGGTGAAAGCACAGCACAATCATCCATGAAGAATTCAGGTAATTTTACATTTGATGCAGGATCTGCCTGTTGGATGTTGAGCAAGAGCTGATACCAAATATTGAAGGAAGAAGAAATATGGGGTAACTATCCCTTTATTGAATACGGCAGGATTTCCCAAAGAGGGAAAAAAACAATACCTGTAAAATCATCCGATTAAAAGCTGTCTGATAATGTGTATACATAAAAAGGGCAGAATGAAATTTGCACAGGAAGCCTTTATTTTTACATTCCTCACATTTTAAGTACCTGACTTTGCAATTCTCATCACTGTTTTGGTATGGTTTCTCCCTGTAGGTAACTCTATTTTAATTACATAATGAGTTTATTGCATAAACCAGTTAAGCAGTTTAAAAGTTTGAAAGTTCTGGTTTTCATACACAATGTCATTAAAATTATCTTGATTGTCCTTCTTATCTTTACTATGTATTTCTGATTCCTTTGTAAGTATTTTTATATTATGGTAAAATAATTTATTGTTTTCATTATTATTACTGAAGTCTTATCAGGAAGTTTAACAATTCATTATATTATATAATGCATGAAGTACATGGAATCAATTAAATTAATGGAAAAATAGACTTCTGACATTTTATTAAAATAACACCTTTCATTCAAAAAAGATCCAATTGGTATCAAAAAGTTGTAAATGAGATTTGTTGTTCAATACAATGCTCTTATCAATTCATGTGCACAACAGTCCAACTTTCTGCCTAAGGGTAAAGTGATTCTTCAAGAGAAGGAATTTTTTTGTAGGTCATTCCAAGAAGTGTGAAATTATTTTGGACAGAAAATAATAACCATTGCATGTTTAGCAATTTGCACTTAAGATGCAAAGCTCGTCTCTTAAGGCTTAAATTTTCTAGTAAAAACATATGAGTTTTTTGTTTGCTTTATTTGTTTGCTTTTTAAATCCCCCAACTCTTCCTGCAAAAAATCCTACAAACCCAGGCAGTATAAAATGTAAACAACTTTTCTTCTGAGGGAGAAGGAACAGAGTGAACTGTATCTGCTGTTTCGTATACCATTGGCAAGGCTTAGCCAAAACTTGGTGGGGTATGGATAAAACAGTGAAGAGTAAGAAATAAGATCTGTTTTCATTAGAGTGTGGTTTTCACTGTATTTAAAAGTACTTAATGCAGACTGTAGTACATATGCATTCAGACATAAATAAGTTTACTAGAACTAAATGTCACTTAATATCACAGATATTCCATTACAATCGGGGCAAATATCTGAAATATAAAGCTGCCCAGTGTAAACAAATACACAAAAATACCGACATTAATTCACTACAATCTTTCCTGCATTACAATCTTTATTTCCCCTGTTAATAACTAACGTTAATTTGAAGGAGAAATATATTCCACATATAAGCACCAGCATATTATGGACAAATGTGTTCATTCAGTTCTATGAATAAATTAATTAGTGTTTCTCATGAAATAAACCATCACTGTCATACAATTTTCTTTTTTTTCCCTTCCTTTTCAATACATGTGCTATGCACCTAATTTTTGTGTTAAATTTGCTGATCTGAGTATTTTAAGATCCACCCTGAATATTTTAAGCTCCGTATGGATTATTAGTATTTTCTGCTGTATTTCCATTTACTATGGTGCCAGTAATTCATTGGAGTAATCTATTCAGATCCACTGTGATAACACTCCTCAAATTTGCTAGTCGCTCCTGCACATTTCTCAGCATTCTGGTTAATGAATGTCAACAATGTACTTGCTAACAAAATAGATTCCAGTAGCTGTTATGAATTATAACACTGAATTAGAACTTTAATTTTACACTACACACAATTAAAACTTGTATGGATCGCCTTTCTCCCTATCTTTGTATTTCCAGTCTCGAAGGCCAGGATCACCCTTACAGCCAGGCATTTCCAGAGATCTCTCAAGGCTTCTTCTAGGGATAGTGTGACTCCTATGTGTCAGATGACAACATGATGACCTCCACTGTACTATTTTCTATCTGGTGATGGAGTAAGAAGAATTGAGTCAAACACATAATTACTCAAGCACTTCTTACAATAAATATTATTGATATTTGTTGTACCTGGCTTTCTGCAATACCCAATCTGGAATTAAATCAAATCAAAGCTTATAGACAAGGCATGGAGACTCAGTGCTATGTGCTTTTTTGCACATTATTAGGCTATGGAGGAATGACTTTGTTTTGCGTTTGTGTGGCAGGGTTTGTGGGTAGCAGGGGAGGGGTGGCTCCTGTGAGAAGCTGCTAGAAGCTTCCCTGGTTCCAAGTTGGACCGCCTAGGGCCAAGGCCGAGCCCATCAGCAATGGTGATAGGGCCTCTGGGAGAACAGATTTAAGAAGGGGAACCTGCAGAGGGAGAGGAGATTGGAATGTGAGAGGAACCCCTGTGCAGATACCAAGGTCAGTGAAGAAGGAGGGGGAGGAGAGGTGCCTGAGGAGGCTGATGGCCCTGCAGCCCGTGGTGAGACAGCAGGCTGTCCCCCTGCAGCCCATGGNGACTGAAGGACTGCAGCCCGTGGAAGGGACCCACGCTGGAGCAGTTCATGAAGAACTGCAGCCCATGGGAGGGACCCACGCTGGAGCAGTTCATGAAGAACTGCAGCCCATGGGAGGGACCCCAAGGTGGAGCAGAGGAAGAGTGAGGAGTCCCCCCCCTGAGGAGGAAGGAGCAGCAGAGACAAGGTGTGATGGACTGACCCCATCCCCCATTCCCTGTCCCCCTGGGCTGCTGCAGAGAGAAGGGAGAGAAAACTGGGAGTGGAGTTGAGCCGGGAAGGAGGGAGGGGTGGGGGGAAGGTGTTCTAGAGTTGGCTTTTACTTCTCATTGTCCTTGTTTTGATTTGATTTGGAGCAAATTAAATAGATCTTGTTTTTTCCCCAAGTTCAGCCTGTCTTTTGCCCGTAACCATAAGTAGTGAGTGATCCCTCCCTGTCCTTGTCTCGACCCATGAGCCTTTCTTTATATTTTCTCCTCCCCATCGCACTGTAGGGGAGGAGTGAGCGAGCAGCCTTGTGGTGCTTTGTTGCCAGCTGGGCTTAAACCACAACAGTCTTGCAACAATAATGGACAAACCCACAGGGGAAAGGAGAATGAAAATTCAGGTTTTTTCAGGAATAGCAGGCTCTATTAGGAAACTGAATGACGACAAGGAAAAGAGCAAAATTCTGACAGTGAAAACTACATTGCTAAGAATGTATGTTACAATGGTATATATGTGCACATTCAGGTAAGGGGATAAGGGAGATTACACAGGAGGCTAAGTCATTTGCCTAAAAAATAGCCCTCAAGGAACACTTTTGTTCTTATCACATCTGCAATTAATTGTATTGATATTTCTGACGCATCCTTTTGTCTCTCAATCTGTGTTACTTTTGACATAGGCAGTAGTTTCCCAAATTCAGACCATGATTCATTATGACCCTCCTTTACAAAAAAACCCGTTTCTGTTATGAATAATGTAGTAGTTAAATGCTTAGTGTTACTGCCAATTTGGAAGTTATTGATAAAAATCTAATTGTTGTTGTTTACTTGTATTCCAACTGCACTATTCTTTTATTGCTTCCTACTACAAGGATATGCGTAACAACAACTGGACATAACCTCGTATTTGTTGTTCTTCCTGTGGGTGTGGACATGTTGCATTCTGGTTCATGATGTAGAAGGTCACCAGCACTTCATATTTCTGAGGTCACCGGAAGCCTTACTTACTCACTACAGTCTATGCATCAGTCTTCTTTCACGTGCTCTGCTCATGTCTCTGCTGAGATTTGTGCTGTTTGTTAAGTGCCTGAACTAAAGTTGATTGAAGGAAATTAAAATGGGAGCATCTTCTTTCATTGCATGGAAAATCACAGTAAATGAAAACTGAAATATAGCTGAGAAGACTAGAGCCAACAGAAGACCTAAGTACCTAAAAACCTTTTAATTTGAGCATTGCGTGGGATGCAAGAGGAGGAACTCAAAGCTTCTGGATGTTGATCAGGCTTATGAGTTAGGTGTGAAGGTGCCCAGAGGGGCCAACATCTGTGTATACACAGGCACAGAGTGACAGGCACCCTGGAACTTTGAAATGGAAAAGTAAGACCCTGTGGAGTCAGTTTAAATAACAGTTGAGAAGGGCTTATTTAGTAAGCAATTTTCAACACAGGTGCCTGAGGTCTTGCGTTAGTCATCAAAGTTCCTTGAAATCATTTTGGCTACTTCATTCAGAAGTTTCTTAGGCTTTGCTAAAAAATGAAAGGATAGCATTTACTTCATTTGGAGAAGGTTTTTATGCTGCCTTACATTTTTATGATAGTCTGCCTCATTCTAGCTTGGCATATATTTATAGTTCAGCATGACTGAACATTAGATATTTTTTAGCTTCAAAACACTTTTTTTTTCTGTATAAATGATTCAATTTTAAAACAAGTTTAATTCTTGGCAAGGGCAACTGCCAATTTCCATGTTCATATCCCAGCCATTTTTACTGAATTATTCCTTAGTCTATGTATTTTTTGTCCTGAGTTGAACTACCCTTATTCTTTTACTAATTAAGTACAAGTCAGATTAGGATTGACACTTAAATGTAAATGTATTATTTTGATCAAAATGAATTGCAAGCACATGATGTCTCGTAATTGGTAAACATAAGTTAATAGCTCAAATCCACCTCTAGGGCTTTATCACACAGGTTAACAATTTTACATTTCAGATAGCTGAAGGGAATGGAGACAATCCACAAACATTTGAATTTATGAGTATGTTTTGCCCAAGATACTGCTCAGGAACTTGACTATTTCAGATTAACTATCAAGTATCACAGAAAAGTGATGCACAACACAATCACTTGCAGCCATATCAATGTTATTGATAAATTACAGAAACTTTTCAGCTTGTTTGTTTATAAATATTTGACAAAATTCCTCTCTGACATGAGATGGTCCAATAATAACCAGTAGAATCTCACAGTATTTGTTTTGCTTGACTTGCAGTTTCATGAGTGATAATCGTGTATAGTCCATATACAAGGAATCCACAGAGCACCACAGTATAATGGTTTCAGATCTATTAAAAATAATACATATTTCTGGGCTTCAGAATTTCAGGACAGGCCCTAAGAACATTAACAGAGCTAACTGAAGACTCTAGTGTTGAGAGTGAACAGTCTCCATTCCTCTTGCTGTTTTAACTCCAAACCCAATTTAAGTATCAGAGAAATTAGCCATTCTGTTGCTGATAATATTAGTAGACACAATCAGGTAATAACATAATTTCATAATCTCAAGCTATTACTTCTCACTATTTCTCAGTTGCTTCTCTTATGAACTGGCAAACCCCTTAGTCTCCGAGAGGTAACATCTACAGTACTCTTACGTGCTGCTAATGTAAAAGAAACTTGTAAAACCAAAATTTTTATTACGACCAGGTAATTCCAGTTAACGACTGGGGACTATAATCTAACACACAACAGAGAGAGAAACATAAAGGGAAAATAGCCTTTTAGCGTAAGTCTGGTGAGGACTTCACTATTCTAGGGATGGAGTAAACTGTCAGAAATACAGCTGTTACAGGAAGGAGAGTAAGTATAGAATCACAGTATCAAAAAAATTGGGTTGGGAAGGGATTTTAGAAGTCATCTAGTCCAACCTCCTGCTTCAAGCTGGTCTAACTGAAAAATTAGAAGAGGATGGCCAAGGCCTTGTCCAGTCATGTTTTGAAAATCACCATGGAGGTGGATCCCACAGGCTGTCTGGGAAGCACATCCCAGTGCTTAACCACCCTCACAGAGAGAAATTTTTCCAGGTCGCAATTAGAATTTCCCCTGCCGCAACTTGTGATTGTTGTGTCTTCTTGTCTCATTGTCATGGAGAGCACTGCCTAAGTGCCATCGCAACATCTCTCCTTCCTCCCACAACCTTACAGCAAGAGTTTTTAAAACTTTAAATTGAAAGAAGTGACTCTGTCTTTTCCCTACTTGGGACTTCAGTTATGTTTGGATTTTCAGCATACCTTATCTGTCACCCCCAACTAGCATTTCAGATGCCTCTGAAAGAGCTGGCAACTGATGATGAGAGACTAAAACCTTGCCCAAATCTTTTATTCTAACCGCTTACTGTCAGAGACATGATGTTGAATAAAATGGACCTGGTATTGCTAATTCTGTATTTTTTCTTTCTCCTCTGTACTTGAAACATCTCTATTTCAACTCAGAGCAACTGTCCACAATTTGTACTTGGATTTGAAGTTTGCTGCATCTGTTTCAGACCTGGAGAAGCTTGAGCGACCATAAGCTTGTCTACTTTATACAACTGTATTAGCTGATTTGATGAAAGACATTATCTCTAAGTAAAACTCTACATAATCTCTAACCTTATGTCATGGTTTAACCCCAGCCAGCAACTAAGCACCATGCAGCTGCTCACTCACTTCCCCCCACCCCCACCCCCACTGGGATGGGGGAGAAAATTGGGAAAAGAAGTAAAACTCGTGGGTTGAGGTAAGAATGGTTTAAAAGAAAAAAACAATAATGAAAAGAAGAAACCAATAATGATAATGATAACACTAATAAAATGACAATAGTAATAATAAAAGGGTTGGAATATACAAGTGATGCACAATGCAATTGCTCACCATCCACTGACTGATGCTCAGTTAGTTCCTGAGCGGCGATCCCCCCTGCCCCCACTCCCCCCAGTTTATATACTAGCCGTGATGTCACATGGTATGGAATACCCTGTTGGCCACTTTGGGTCAGCTGCCCTGGCTGTGTTCCCTCCCAACTTCTTGTGCCCCTGCAACTTTCTTGCTGGCTGGGCATGAGAAGCTGAAAAATCCTTGACTTTAGACTAAACATTACTTAGGAACAACTGAAAACATCAGTGTGTTATCAACATTCTTCTCATACCTAACTCAAAAACATAGCACTATACCAGCTACTAGGAAGACAATTAACTCTATCCCCACTGAAAACAGGCCACCTTACTTTATTGTGGTCACAGTAACACTAGTTCTACATTAATTTTGAAGACAGCTTGATAAATGTTTCATTAATTCTACATATAAGTTTAACAACCTCTCACTGATTGTAAAGCACCAAATTCATAAGAAAGCAATTGATAAGCTCATGTGTGAATTCCAGCATCTGCTTGGTATCATTCAGCCAATATATGATCCCTAATCATAGGCCATTTCTGTTTTCTGTACAGGTATGTGGACAGTTAAGAAAACCTTGTCTTTGAGGATGGAATATTTTTGGAACTTATTTACAGCTTATAATTCTGTCGTTATAACTTCATTGACAGTTCATAAATTTACCCAGAAAAGAATAAGCCTGCCATTTCTTAGAAGCTGCATTCAGACTTATAATGTTTTTGATACTTTGGAACATCAGTATAACTTTCTATGCTGCTGAGACTTTTATGTGATTTTATTGTTTGATATAGGTTCTCTATTACCTGGTTTCTTTTTCCCTTCTACTTCTGCCAGTATTACTATTGATGGCCAGAGACCTCCCAAAGGCATTGTGAAACCTTTAATCCTTCCCAAATTTTAGCATTAGAAAAAGGTTACAGGAAAGATGGGCTTGGGTTTACAAAGCTCATTAGGACCTTAAGCACCCAGGCAAACACTAAGGTAACATTGCAGGCTCCAAGCATCCACCATAACCAGCAATGGGAGGAAAACTAGCTTCAGGCACTTCTGGGATTGGAAGGAGACAAAGACCTTTCATCCTTTTGCCAATCTCACCGCCAAGCAGAGAGGTGAATACTAGGCCAAAAAGCAGGTCCTTGGAAGTGCCAACACAGGCCTGTTAAAGTGGTTATAGCTTTGAAAAGAAATCATGTGCAAATCGAGAAAAAATTTATTCCCTCTAGCTCTATTTCATTTTTCTCTTTCTATGCATTTATTTACGGGGCTCACCTTTCCTCTCAGTCAGAAGCAACACAGGAGCTGTGAATTCGCCTTTTGACTAAAAGATCCTTATGGCTATGTAGTGAGCATCTATATGAACACAGCATACTTATTTCGGGTCCCTGGCCATGCACTAATGCAGGATTTTGGTCTGCAGTTCGTTAAAAACATTAAGATCAATCAAGAGCAGACAGCTTGCCATTCCATAAGGGAATTATTCTCCCTTCCTATGGGGAGCTGAAGACTCATGGAATCTATACTGAGAAGACATAGCTTAAACAGGAAGAGAGATTTTCCATTATTAACATATCAACCGTAAATTGGACTTTGATGTACTCAAAATCTTGGTCAAACTGCTGTATACTGGGTATAAAGCTAGCTTTTAATAATTTGGTTCTTACTTATACACAATGGACAGTTGTATATAATAGTTTCTAAAATATTAAAAATGTTGATTATACAAAATTATCTGTAAGTTTACCTTTTACTATATTAATACAAAATTTTCATTACTGATCTCCACATTACCCCAAGGTATGTCTGGCTTCAAGACAAGCATATTCATCCCTTATCTCTAAAGCCTTAAGCCCTGCGTCCAGATCACAAAGTACATGGTTAACATTTCGTCATTCAAACTCCAGCAGGGCACCAGCCCTTAGGAAGATGTGATCAGAAGATCAGGTTAAGCCCAGTAAGGAAAACACTTCAGCAAATTTAGTTTCCTGGGAAAGTGAGCAGGTGGACAGCAAGATATAAGAGAGGTTTCCAACCAACTAGAAAAACGGATGTATTTATTTTTTTGCTTTATTTTCTGGTCAATTTTGTATTACTGCCTGCTTGCAGTAATGATAGTACAATGAGTCCTGTTTCCAAAGGAAGGCAAGGGTGGATGTTAAGGCCAAGAGAGAAAACAAAAAATAATTACAAGAGTCAGTCTGAAACATGTATTTTGGAAGTTACAGCAACCACATGGATACTACCTAGGCAAAAAGATTTCTAAGACCAAGTCTGCCCTTCAATGACTAGCAGCACACGTAGACATGCAGCAAAGAGGAAAAGGAAGGGAACGAAGCATAGGGGTGGAGAATACATTGTCATCCTCCATCAGTTTGGAGCTTCTTGTCTCAGAGCCTCCTGAGCTAGAGGTGCTGTCTTCATATTAGAGCAGACCTCAGAGGAGTTTCCTTCTCTGTATTCAGCCCTCTTTTACAGCAGAGCTACACGTTGTGTGATGAACCAGATCAGGAAGCCTCAGTCACCAACACCATTCCCAACCTGAACAGTCCCAGTCTGCATGGTTCTTCCTCAGATGGCAGCTGTTCTTAACCTTCCATCATTCCTCTCACCCTGGTCTTTTGCCCCATCTCTCATTTATATATATTGGGGGCAGAAAATAGAGACTGGAGGATTTTTATTTATTTACTTGTATCTCAAATATAAGATGTTTTGCATAATTTTATTCATCTCTTGCCATAAATTACTTAAAGGAAACCCTCAGACTCTCTTCACAATTGAACTTCCTGAAGTCATTTCAGTAGGTTTGCACAAGGCTTTGACACAGGACCTGACCTAGGCCAAAAATCTAGCCTATAGTATATAGCATATATACCCAGGTGACAATATATGGGTTAGGAACCCTCTCTCAATAGAAGATCTTGACTTTCAATTCTTTGTATTTCAACTACTGGCCATTTCTTACAGAAGCTGTGGGGGTAATTGGTAAACTAATTGGTGTATGGACATTGCCAAGTATTTCCATTATGTCACTATGACCAAATTAATGTGTTCCCGATTTAAGAATATGATACCTGTCGTGGTTTAAGCCCAGCCAGCAACAAAGCACCATGCAGCCGCTTCCTCACTGCTCCCCCTGGCCCCAGTGGGATGGGGAGGAGAAAATATAAAGAAAGGCTCATGGGTCGAGACAAGGACAGGGAGGGATCACTCACTACTTATGGTCACGGGCAAAAGACAGGCTGAACTTGGGGAAAAAAACAAGATCTATTTAATTTGCTCCAAATCAAATCAAAACAAGGACAATGAGAAGTAAAAGCCAACTCTAGAACACCTTCCCCCCACCCCTCCCTCCTTCCCGGCTCAACTCCACTCCCAGTTTTCTCTCCCTTCTCTCTGCAGCAGCCCAGGGGGACAGGGAATGGGGGATGGGGTCAGTCCATCACACCTTGTCTCTGCTGCTCCTTCCTCCTCAGGGGGGGGACTCCTCACTCTTCCTCTGCTCCACCTTGGGGTCCCTCCCATGGGCTGCAGTTCTTCATGAACTGCTCCAGCGTGGGTCCCTCCCATGGGCTGCAGTTCTTCATGAACTGCTCCAGCGTGGGTCCCTTCCACGGGCTGCAGTCCTTCAGTCACAGGTTGCTCCAGCGCAGGCTTTCCCATGGAGTCACAGCCATCCTGGGGGGCATCCCCCTGCTCCGGTGTGGGGTCCTCCCTGGGCTGCAGGTGGGCATCTGCTCCCCAGCTCACCTCCCTGGGCTGCAGGGGGACAGCCTGCCGTCTCACCACGGGCTGCAGGGCCATCAGCCTCCTCAGGCACCCCTCCTCCCCCTCCTTCTTCATTGACCTTGGTATCTGCACAGGGGTTCCTCTCACATTCCAATCTCCTCTCCCTCTGCAGGTTCCCCTTCTTAAATCTGTTCTCCCAGAGGCCCTATCACCATTGCTGATGGGCTCGGCCTTGGCCCTAGGCGGTCCAACTTGGAACCAGGGAAGCTTCTAGCAGCTTCTCACAGGAGCCACCCCTGCAGCCCCTCCCCTGCTACCAAAACCCTCACCACACAAAACCAAAACAATACCAAATAGAGTAAATTATGATTATTTAATTTGAAAAATCATGTACTGAGAGTAGGACCCCTGGTTTTCCATATTAATTTGTACTTTTCTGTGTCATCTTTCTCTCTGTTACTTTATGAAAGGCGGGGGTTTTGTATCAGTACTCAGCAAGCTTTGTATAAATGCAGTGCAGCTCCTTTTATATCCATATCTGTAATAGCACATTTCCTCTAATTTTAAGATAAGTGTGTGGAGGCTCTGTGCTCATGCTTTAAATGAGATGGCCTTTGATTTGTGAATAGTATTAATCTTCAGGACTGTACTCTTTCCTCCTCTGTTTGAAATCTAATAAAGGTCAACTCATAGATGTCATGAACTGTATAATCATCCACTGCTTCCAAATCAATGTCCCCTTTAGTTAATCTAAATTAAATCTTAGTAAGCAAGCAGAAGGCATGTAAGTATCATTCATATAAATATTTATCCTTAATAATTATTCATATCATAAACTTATGAACTGGTGTCATTGTGTATGTGATAACAATCTTTCCTCTTCTGCTTGCATTCAGCTAGACCCGTACATGGCAAGATTATCTGTCAATGCAAAAAAAGGTCTCAGAACGGACAAGTGGAAAGTGATGGAAGTCACAGAGATGCTCATCCATCAGCACCATCATCTGAGTACCCAGGTCACTTAAGACAAGCAGTGTTCTTTCTGATTACGTTCTCAAGATGGTGGCATCAAACAAACGGAGTTGACTTGCTTTTCCCATGAACAAGCTACGTCTACAATAACAACTTTTTTTGTAGTTCTGAGGCTTCATGAAGCAGTGGGATTCCAGAAAAACTACTGCAGTCAATAGGATGCTTCAACTGGTCTTGCCAATGTTTCATTTTCCAATGGCAAAAGGAAAGGCTATTTAGGCAAAAAGGAGTCTGGCCAGTTTCTGCAGTCCGCTCCCTTCAAACTGCTGCAGCTCCACAACTCGAGGAGTAAGGATGCTGAAGGCTGTATCTCTGCCTCATCCTTTTAGAATCCAGCTTTATACCTATTGTTTAAGAATTTGTCTTACCGCTTACTGACCTTGCTCATACTGTCTGCCTCCGCTCCCTCCTGTGGCTGCAAGACCCAGAAGTTTACTACCTGCAGAGTGAAAACGTTCTTTATTTTGACAGTTGACTGTGGGTAGCTGGTTTCCAAAACATGTTATCCAAGCTAGGTTTTATGAAATGTCTGGTCTGGTATAGCTACTGGTGGACTTCAGCTGATAAACTCAGGCAGCCCCCAACTGCATGGAAGGATCTCCAACAGCATTTGCCATGCCCTTTTTTCCATCTTCTATGCAAGGGCTTTCTCAGTATTTAAAAAGATCTGTTTAAGTTTTTAAGTTTTCTTCGCCTCTTCTCATTGCCCTGTTTACCCTTTTTAAAGTTGGCACAGTGTACTGGCTATTCAGAGAGTGCATCGTTATCCTTAGTAACAACAGCAATAGTAATGCCTTACTATTGCTGATATTATTGTTGCTGGTTTATACTGTATTGTTCATTTCTATTGCATATGTGCATATGTGTTGCTTAAGTTATCAGTACTAGATCAGCTTCCCACTGAGCTGGGCACTGTAAAAGCACGGAAAACACCCCTTTGATTTTACAGATACTAATATAGCAAAAACCCCTAGGTCCTTTTTCATGCAGATTGCCTATTTAGAAAGCTATTCCCGGTTACATTACAGCTTTTTGATTATGCTAAGCCGGTACTCAACCACTGACTTCTCTAAAAGAAAGACCCAGTAATACTTGTAAATTTTATGTAATAAAAGTCCAACCAATTCAGTCAAGGTCAAAAGTGCTTTTGTGATCACCCATCTACCTTCCTACCCTTTCAAAAGTAATTTTAGAAAATAGATCTGCTCTTTTAAAAATTTACATAGCCCCACCTCTTTATGGACAAGTTTCCACAGAAACACGTTCTCCTTCCTGACCACACATTTTCATGGGATAAAAACTGCTGTGTACTAATCAACTATAAAGTACTAGGTACATTTAAAGTTAGCTTGTTTGTTTTTGCAGCAGTTTTTTCCCTTTATTTTTCATCAAAGCCAGGGAAATTCTTTTTTTGGCTGTGAGAAGAGTCTGATCATTTAATCCAGGTGATCCTAAAGGGTAGTCCATGAGTATATTGACACCAACTATTTCCTCTTGTGCATTCCATTGCCTGAATTATCTGTACAGAAAAAGTCACTGCCTGGTGGCCACCTGACTTATACATTTATACATGTATATAGTTGTATAGATGCTGCATGTTTTTACTTTGTTTTCCTCAGAGAACCATCATCAAAAAGTTACAGTAGAACCATGCTTAGCTTCAGAAATAGGATATACCCTGCACTTACTATTTGGCAGTAATGTTAGAAAAAAAGTTTGCACTTAAAGCCAGACTGGATGAATTATTGCTGATAAAGCATAATTGTCACAGTTACACTGCATTGTCTTAAATGGCTCATGAAAAAGTTATGCACCACAGGGTATGATACAGACAAACCCTATAAAAAGCTTTCCATCTATCGCCTTTAATTTAAAATGACAAAGCAAACTCGGTGTGCTTAAGTCATGCACAAATGTGACGTGCTGATCTGTTGGCCGTTGCGTGGTCCTACTAAAAAGATGATCGTGTTTTGGGCAGGCCTTTCAGAGAGGGCTCTCCCAACATTTCCAAACCCGGGATTGCCACGTTGGCGTGCCCAGCCTGCGGGCACGTGAGGAGGATGACGCTGGCTGCAGGAAGGCCCGATTTGCACGGCAGCAAGGACGGAGGGCTCTGCCTTCGGGTCTGTTCCTCTAAACTGAGACATGACGAGCAAAAAAAGACCATTTTAAAGCAACTGAGCTATGGAGAGGGGCTCATCCACATAACCTAATCTAAAGACCTCCAACGGATATCCCTCTCTTGCCGTGACTTGCTCCCCCGGAGTTAACCTGGAAACTGTGACTCGAGGCTGACGTTTTTTTTTCTTCAAGCCAACGTTTGCTTTGAGTTTTCTCTCCCACGCACACGCACACCCCGCTGCCAGGGGCCCCCCGCGGGGCCGCCGATGTGCGCGGCTCGGGCCGGCCCCTGCCCCGCGGCACCGCAGG
>VYZV01033060.1:27783-41381 GCA_013401275.1 Pandion haliaetus
CATTTGAAATAGACCATTTCAGATTTGCACTGAGAGACCTAACATGGTTATCTTACCAGTAATCATCTTAACAGTGAGCTTTTTTCTGTCTCTCTCTGCAGTACTCAGCAAATTTAAAGTGTAGTATCCATTTACTGGCCTTTAGCAATGTAAATGATATTTATGTGCTGTAATATATGCAGTGAATTAATGCAAAACTGGTTAGTAGGTTGGAGGCTTATTTAGAAGAAAAGGGCATACATATGTCTGATGTGTAAAAACACATTAGACAACACATGCAAACATATTTATAGTTTGGCTAATTGATTATTAACCAAGCATCATAGCAGGTATTGAAGAGCATAACCACCAAGGTTAGTGACAAAGTATTCAGGCTGGATGTGTAATAAGGCTGGATTTAAAAAAAGGAGTATGCAAGTCAGAAGTAAAACATACCCCATTAAGATGGTAAAAATTACTCTGCAGAAAACTTCTTAAGGGGCTGGAAGCTTCGTAGATCTTAAATGTTAGCTGAAGGGGAAGCACAAGAGGTTGTCCTGTGTCTCGCAGTTCTGCACTGGCTTACAGGATGGACTACCTGAAGCCAGCTGAGCTTTTCTACGATCACACTAGTAGCATTACAACAGCATATAGGAATTTTGGTTGTGAACTAGGTTCTCATTAAGGTAAATGCTATAAAAAAAAGATGAAAAAGGACTTTTTGCTCCGAAGTGCATTATGATGCAGGGTAGAGGTCATGTTTCCATGTCTATAGCAATTCTTGTATCCTCAGAGTAAACTATCATTGACAGTTTATTGAGAACATGTTTAAACTGTTGCTCTGCTTCTCTGTAGATTCCAACAGTGGAGATAACTGGGCTGTGGGAGATGTTAGCTTGACTGCAAATACACATACTTTTTATTTGCCCAGCCAAAGGAGTACATGCTGGTTTAGAGTCTGAGTGCAGGAGAAATCTGGGGGGATGTACCGTTTGGGTGTATTTAGGCTTCATTTTGAAGGTCATTAATATCATACTGAAACTGCATGCTGCACCTAATTCCTTCTCGCCCTGCATTGTTATTACCTACCTTCAATATAAGAGAGTTATATGAAAACTAGAAAGGGTATCTTTTTTTGAGTCTTCTAAGCTAGCTATTAATTTTAAGTTGATAATAAATGATAGCAACTCCTACTTAGCAGTGAGTAAGGCTCTTATGGCTCATATATATATATATACATATAAGTATGTATGTGTTTTGATGTATACACACAGTAGCTATTTTCAGGGTCAGGAGAGAAGCTGAATGGAAAAAGTGCATGCATCAGGGGAACCTTGTCGTATTATAAAAGAATAACTTTGTATGCATAACCTTACAGTGTTGGGTGCCGAGAACAATACCTGGGATATCGGGCGAAGAGCCATTACCAGCTTCACTTGCAGCTTCCCAAAGTGCCTGACTCCTTGGTTTTTAGCATTCAGAAATAGCAAGCAGGTAGTCTGAGCTAATGACTTGCCCGGATATCCAGGGATCAACCTTCTGTTTGTGAAACAAACAGTTTATCAGGGTTGTCATGAGCACGTATAACATTCAGTGTTAGGTTTCTGGATCAGAAATAGCAGAGAGATGCCCAGCAGCTGCCTGATGATTGTTTTGTAAGTGTGAAAGGTTTGAGAAGTCAGTTGTGGAGATCTGTCCAGGAAGGACATGTAACTAACCAGTTCTGTTGGGCCTTTTGATGCTTTCAGCAGAGACAAAGGAAAGATGGTACAGTTGAACTCTCTTATTAAGAGATTTTTTTTTTGACCAATACTGAAGGATATTTTCAGGGGAAAGCCAACACTGCTATTCTTCCTGCTTTGCAATTTCTCTGAGATAAATGAAAGACTTCAGTCCACAGGGTTATCAAGCTCCATCATTAAAATACATGAGCTAAAGAAAGCTTTGAACCAAGAATCCCCTGCTTGCCCTAGGTTTGCCTTTCCATCAGGTCACAGAAGAAGCTGTAGGAGGATCTCATAATCCCTGTGTTCACAGGTGCTGTTTAAGTAGCAACAAGTTTTCTGCCTTTAGCGTCTTAGTATCTGGCTCTCAAAAATGGAGAACTCTGTAAAATGCAACCTAGAGGGCAACTGCCTGTACAGAAAATACAACAAAGAGCTGAGCTGCTTCTGCAGCAACATTAACAGCAGTGTCTTATTTAGGACATGTAAGTATCTGTTAAGAGTCAAAATAGGAAGCCATTCCCTTAAGAGGCAAACTGACCAGGTAACAGTTGGCCAAAGGCTGCAGGTGCAGAGTTACCCTACCAAAAAATATTTGGGTTGTAAGGGAGAGGAAACTGATAAAGAGAGATCTTAATAGACATGAAGTTTACCCAGTCTGCTAGGGGCAACAGGGCTCTCAATTTCTGAGCTCACACAATCTTAATTCTTCGTTGAGCACAACTGCATGTTGTCAGCAGAGCAAGGAAAAAAAAGAGTAATTCTTGGAAGCAAACATATGTCTGTTAGTACCAATTTGCAAAACTATCAACACAGCCAAGAAAAACACCTTCCCTCCATATTAAGATGACATGTTACATTCTCTTGGCTACCCAGCTTTGCATGTTTAATGTTCTAGGTATCCTTTCTGGTTTATATTGTCCAAAAGTGGCAAAGGCTTTGGAATTCAAGTGATTTAGTTCAGTGCAGGAGATGAAATTTTTGGAAATAGGCGACTTTCCTTCGAACACATTTGTGGCTTGTGTATGACATTTCGTTCATCTAAAAAAGCTTGTTTCTGATCTTTGAATTTGGTATTTCCTGAGGACTAGCTTTTCTGATTCAGCCAGAGCGATTAGAACTTACTGATTTTTTCCATTTTCCATTTTTTTGTTTCTTTAGCAATGAAATGGTTTCTTGGTGGTTAAAGATATTGTACTGGTATGCTTTAAGGGTCTTGCCACCAGCATAAGTTTGGCTGTGGAAGGGTTCAATCTTGGTATTTTCTCATAAGACCTCATCTTTGGTTTGGGAGTATAACCGCTGGAGGAAAGAGGTCAATTTTGTCTCCACTATCCAGTTGGTTTTGTGTTTTGCTCTGAGGGTGCTGCTTAGTTCTGGCTGTGACAATGGCTGGTCTGATGTGGACACCTGCCTACCAGGCAGCAGGCTGAGATAACGAATTCATTTCACACCGGCCACCCAGCAGCTGTTACATTACAATGTCTTTCAGTCATTACTGGCAGAGGCAGGATTTGAACCAGTAGACTAGAAGTATTCTTGTGTTCCAGAAACCAGTGAGGGCCAGCAGCTGTGCAAACTTCTCACATGCACATCTCCCAGTGCATCTACCTCCTTGCCTGTGAAGTTTGTGGGTTTCCTGCCACAAGACTTCTCCAATACACACAACTTGGATTACAGTTAGCCACGTTTCTCAGAAGTAACAGATGATTTGGAAGTCTGACCTTACCTGAAAATCAGATGTGTTTAAGGTATCTCATGTTGGGCATCTCATGGAGGCAACAGAAACTGCTTAGTGTTCCTGGAGAAAGCACTCAGTTCCTGCTCTCTGTGTTACTGTAACTCTTTCTCTGCCCAGGGCCCAAAGCTCACCCTCCCAATGGTTCACCTTGTTATTGCAGACGTTGAACGGCTACTTGGGTCTCTTTGCTTCAGTCCTGACTGATGGCTCCTTTGCTGTTCCAGATCTGTGCTACCCTGGAGCAAATAGTGCTTGTCCCAGGTCTAGAGGTTGCTTCCCACTGTACTGTTTCCTCTTACACTCTGAATTCCTTTTCATTTGTTTCCTAGTCCAAAGATTTGAATCTGGAGGTAGGAAGAAGTATGAGGGGATGATGAGAAGGTAGCAGAAAGTGAAATACCTGCATTTACCTGTATAAATACTTTATTCAAGTATCAGCCCATATGAAGTAGTTTTCTGACACTTTTCTCAGGCCAGTATATGACCTGATAGCTTGAAACAGCTATGTAGAGATGTAGCACTTTAACAACCTGGGCTTTGTGTTTTCCAGTCATTTACTCTAGTTAAGGAGGGAGCCATGGGATGGCTCAGAGGCTGAGGAATTAATTTTGAAAACCAGTCTTGCTGTCCCATCTACTTCAAAAGAGTGTTTGGGGCAGTGTTGAGCAGTCCCCGTCACAAAACTGTCACACTCAGTTGGTGTGATTGACCGGGTCTGTTGAGGAAAATTATCCTGGAGCCGTAGTGACCCCCTAACCCTTCGAAGGGGTCGGGAGATCGTGCAGTGGTTGGAGAGCGAGAGACCTGCTCTGGGACTGCCTGCAGCACGTCAGCCTCTGTAGCTGAGTCCAAATGCTCATTTCTTTTTTGTTTTCCCTTTTGAGCAGCAAAAGAAACGTGACCTGTTTTCTTGTAGCTGTCTTTGTTATGTGTTGGGGACTGTTGTCTTGATTCTTGGGGTCTGGAGTTCTTAAAAGCTATTTTATAAAGTACACAGCTGTTAGCTGAGCACTGGCCGAGGTGAGATGAGCCAAGTTTTCCCTGCCTTGCTTCCACAGGTACTGTGCCTTTCAGTGAAAGAGTTAAAGGAGCAATGTAAGGTTAAACATCTGTTTGCTTGTTTTTTGAAGCATATGGCTGTTTCCTTCCACAGCATTACTGACACCTGAGATTATTAAAACTGAGTCATCAGTGGTCCAATCTCTTTTGTGC
Source organism: Pandion haliaetus (assembly GCA_013401275.1). Classification (NCBI taxonomy): domain Eukaryota; kingdom Metazoa; phylum Chordata; class Aves; order Accipitriformes; family Pandionidae; genus Pandion; species Pandion haliaetus. The sequence continues at coordinate 32,440 of VYZV01033060.1, forward strand.
TGATGTGATGCCTTACTGCTTAATATCTCTTTATTTAGACAAGGAAAATAAACTAGTTGGTTTCATTTTATAGTTTTAATTCAGCTTCACTTCTAAGTTACAGTACAATCAGCACTGCCTATACACTGAGGCATGTTTATTTTTGTGGGAAAAGATAGAGCTTCTGAAGAAGCCTGAAAAAAACCAGACTTTTTTTTTTTTTTTTTTTTTTTTTNTTTTTTTTTAGAACTCCATTTTCACAAAGGTTTGGTTTTCGCAAAACCTTTGTTACGAGCCAAATTGACCCAACAGTGGCCCTTTAAGAGACATGTTGGCAGTTAATCTGTTCTGGTTTACAGCATGTACATTGCTTTAAGAATGACTGGAATTCTAGGGGGAGGGAGAAGGGAAGCTTTGACCTCCATGTGCACATGTGCTGCTGCCAGCATCCCCTTGCTCGTCTCTGTGATTGAATGGATAAATCAAAGAACACCAGCTTCTTTTCAGTTCTCTCCGCAGTGAGGCTCTCTTTTTTTATTTATTAGTAGCCAGCATGGCTGAAATACTTCCAAGTGCAAGAGGGAAGGTTTCTGCCAGTTATGTTGGTGTGGGAGCTGGTAGCCAGCCCAGTTCTTGGGGTTCTTAATTACACTGCTTTCCCTTTCACCAGATCTGAATGCATCAATAAGTTTGCCTCTGTCTTTGGGACCATGCCTCTAAAAGTGGTGGAGCATCGTGCTGACCCTGTCCTTTACAAAGATGACTTTCCTGAGAAACTGAAGAGCTTTCCCAATATCGGCAGCTTGTAAAGGCAGCTGTGAGACAAACCCACGTGATGAAAACGACAGCTGAAAAGGTGCTATGAGGAATATAAGGCCCTGAAGAAAAAAATCGCTAGAAAGTGGGTTACGTCTGAGGGAGATGGGAATTAATGTTGTATTCTGGTATGTTGTCTTCCCTTTGCATTGCACAAAGATGTAATGGAAAGCTGAACAACTGCTTCTCTCTTGCTCACAGAGGACAATCTATTCATGGGTCCTCCCAGAAATGTCAAACACACACTTTTCTCCAAAGGAGGCTATGCACCCGGAAGAATAAAGCAGAATCTTGCTCTCTGTGGTCTGACTGGCACGACTGACCTCTTCTATCAAATGTGCTGCAGCTCTCTGGTTTGTAAGCATCCATCCATTCAAAACAACTGTCTGCAATGTATAGCTGCTCTCTTTTGGAAGGAGCTTATTGCGTGTGGTTGGTTGGTGGGCCTCTGTCCTTTGATCTTAATTGTTGGCTTAAGTAACTGTATAACAAACATTTTCTTCTGCATAGTGAGACAATGTTTATTTTTTACAATGTCAACAACAGAAATCTGTGTGCTGTCACATGGTTTAAAGGGCAGAGCATTACTTAAATTATTTTGATGCAAATTGAGACACACAGCAGCTGGGAGGACGGTCTCCTTCGAAGCAGAGACCTGCAGGACAGAACTCCAATTGCTGCACCTCTTCTGCCTGCATAATTCTCAGGTTTTCTGCTGCATCTGTGCAAAAGACTGTGACTCTGTGTCAAAACTAGTTGTATGATACAGAAAAAGATGTATCTTTCAGTCTTATGATTTATTTTCATTATCAAAACAGCAGTCAGGTTACAGTTTTACATTGTAGCCATACATAGGAACAACAGCTATGAAGTTAAGTTTTTTGCAGCTGAATACTCTTCAGCAAGCAGTGTGCTGTAGTACTGATTTGTAAAACACTTAAATTTACAGAAATCCCAGTTACAGCTTCAATGTGCAGGGATATGTTTATGTACAAGACACTATTAACGCACATTTATAAACTCCTGTAAATTACCATCGTTGGAAAAACTGTTGGGTCTTTGCTTGTAATTTAAGGAACCCATTGCCACAGGCTGTCACTGAAACACATAGCTTAGGAAGGCTTTTGGAGAAGCTTTACATTTCTTCTGAGCATTGGAATTGTTTCTCAACTAACCTGAATTAGCAAACTAAATGCAACAAAATTAGAAGTAAAATTGCCTGGACTGTTACTGTTGCCCTTTGATATTAAAGATGATCCCAAGTTGGGCTGAGAAAGGAATCTCTTTTCCAGCTCCACTGATAAAATGCGTGTTACCAGATAAGGGTGATTTCACTGCTTTTTGAAGCCTCCATTGCTGCCAGTTACAGAGACATCCTACTTGATGGGCTGTTTTTCTGTTACGCTGCAAGCAACCTTATTCCTCAGATTTTGCCAAACCCCAAACAATAGGACAAGTGTTAGGCATCATGGTTCACCCCCTCTCCTAAGCTGGATACGCAGCAATGACAGAAACCAAATGAAAGTCAGGCTAGAAACAGGAAACATCTGCTCCTATTTGTCTCACCCCCACTAAGACTTATCTTATTGCCCAATGCAGTGGATGTGCTGTGAATGAAAATCATATTGGAACAATAGCTCTGAGGGGATGCTTCACTTCATAACTCCCCTGGGATGTCCCTGTAAACTGTATCGTTCGGTTCTCTGGGAACGTTTAATTACTAGTAAATGTTTTGCGCTGCAGTCTTTGTTTCATTCCTAAGTTGCTGTGGGAGGGGGTATTGGGGAGCTAGGAGGAGAGCTGTTGCAGTGACAGCAACTGCTGTCCGCACAGTGGGTGTCACAAGACAGAGAGGCAGGTTTGTCGCTCACTGTTTCGTCTTTGCACCCTCTCAGGTTCATTCATGTGAACTTTCTTTCTCAGTCTTCCTGTTGATTTATGTCCCAGTGCTTGAGCGTCAGGAGATACTGGCGTACTTCCCTTGAGAAGTTTGCTTTGGAAGGCTAGCTGCGACAGTGCAGTAGTCACTTCAGTTTTGGCTGTTCTTTTGGGGCTGGTCTCAGCTTGGCAGGCCTTAGCAGTTTAACTGAGTTACAACATCTTCCTTACGCAGAGTTGTGAAGCTGCTGTGATTTCTTGGTTCTTTCTCAGTAAGCCAGTAAAAAGTGCACGTTTTGCACAGAGTCTTAAAAGACACGGAAGGTTTAAAATAGTTGGTGGAATAGTTTTAGCTGGGGACTACCTGACCAACCCTCCTAAACTCATCTGTAGTCTCAGGTCAGTAAAAAGGCAACGGGTCCATGTGCCTGCATCCCAAAGCATCTGAGTGGATTCCCCTTCCGCAAAATGTCCAGTGACCCCTATCAGCCATGTTTTGTCCTTTGGCATTTTACAGTTGCTTTTATAGGGCCACCTCATTTAGATGGTAATTTGTCTCTGATCTGTGCCATGGAGAAAATAGGGCAGTTGACTGTAAAAAAATAATCTGTAAAGTGGCCTACTTCCCCTCTACGTTTATAATTGTGATGTTCTTGATGCAAAAATCTGTAAGGGTAAGATGTACGTGTACATCTGATTTGGAATGGGTTTATTGTCAATTTTTAAATTAAGATAATTTTTAAATTTTTGTTGTATATATGTTATCAAAAAAAAGATTAATATTGGTATATTAAAAAGTAAATCCAAGGAGTGTTTGTTGTATTTCACTTCTGCAGTGGCACAAGGAAACATGAATGTATTTAGAAGGGAGGGTTGGAGTGACAGGCCAGGCTGCTTTGCTACATAAATCTGTGTTAAGCTTGAATATCCGCAGTGTACTTCAGAAAGATCTGTCAATATTTTGTCTTTCCCATAACTGGAGTTGAGTGGTTGTCTTTGAAGTAGAAGTTTGCTCTGCACAAATTCATCCCAGTCACCTTTTTGGGGAGAGTAGTTGTTACTCTAATTTACCGCCAAGATTTGACAGTAGCATTCATCTTGGAGAAATAGGGAACAGATCCTTTCTCCTTTTGTGAAGAGAGACAGCAAATGTTAAAGAATTGTGCTTCTGAGAAAAGAGCTTTGGCTGAGTCACTGAGATTGTGGAATCCAGTGTGGTGGCAGCTCTTTGTTTCCAGAAGTGCTGCAGCACTGTCCCTGCGGAACATGCGGCAAAAAGGCAGCATGCGTGCACGGCGCACCTTGCTACTTGTGCATAGCAAGGAGCGTGAGGTGCTGCAGTGTTTGCCCTGCCAGTCATGGTGAGTCTTAAGGATACGTTTTTAGCATCACCAGCTCTGCCTACAATGTGTTGACTCTTTCCTTCCTCACAGCTCCGCTATCTCATTACAGGACATGCCAATTCAAGCCCTAACGTTCTGAATTACTCTCTCCTGCCAGCTCCTGCTTTTGAACCTCCTGCCATCCGTGATGCTTCTGCTGGTGCGGTTCGCATATGCTTTACTGCAGCAACTCATTTATCCCTGTCAATTATCAGTTCAAGGGCCTTTTAAACTCAAGGGCCTTGGAGACACAGATACCAAAATAATTGCGAGGTGGGATTTAAGAAATGCTCAGTACTTCTGACTCATTTTGCTTTTAGGCTGTATTGGTGAGTGTTGAGCACTCTGGAAAAATGCTATACTGAGACACACGAAAATGGATTTAGGTGGGCAATTTTAATGTTAAAGATACCTTTGAGATTTGGCATGAATGTCCTCCATAATGAATGTCTGGTACCCTGGATACTTCTCACAAGTAGAGCATCTTTTGATCAGGAAAGATCTCAGGATAGTTAATAGGTACTGCATAAATCTTATGTCCAATCCTTTCACATGCAAGCTGCTGTCGTAACAGGGCTACAGTACAATACAGGAAAGAAAACTAAAAGTGATGGTGCTGATGAGAAAATGGATTTTTAAATGCCCTAGCCAGAGATCAGATGGTGAGTATGACTTTTTTGATCATTCTTCTTAAAGACTTGCATTTTTAAATTTTATTAGGACTGCTGCAAAGCATGTTATTTTGTAAACTGAAATGTAAACTACAGGTAGTTCTTGCAGTCATGGCTAGTCTCCTCCGTGTACTTAAAGCAAGAAAAAAAACATTCTGCAAAGTTGTGTTAGATGAAATATATGCTAGAAAGTGAGCATCCAGTTGGTCCAATTGCTAACTTTAGTCTGATCCTGAAGAGCTGGGAAGAGCGGAGCAAATCCTAGGCAAGTGTTCCACCTATATGGTGTTTTCTTTTTAATTTTTAGTCTGGAAAAAATAATTTCTGTCAAGAACTGCCAGAAAACTCTGACCACAGTATTCTTTGCATCTCTCTGTAGGATCTGAAAGTTATCCCATGAGCAGGTAGTCACTTCACACCTCTTGCTAACATTGATATGTAGACAGATGGCATTTACTTAGCAGAAAAATCAGCTAGAACACTTTTGCTTTACTGTTGAGTCGTGGATCCTTCAGCTGTATCTCACGCTGTTGGGAGTGCATGTAGGACGGTGTAGGTTCTTTTTATGATGCCTGCCACTGATGTATCCGAGTGCAATAAATTGAGCTTCACGGTCCTCCTTCTTGGGTACGATCAGCGTCTTACCTGTAACTGCAGATAAGGAAATGGAGAGAAGCTGTCATACACCCAAGGCATTAGGAGTTGCGTGGGTAAAACCAGGATTGAACAACAGTATCCCAAGGCTGTGTTTTAGCAGAACAGCCCTGCTTTTGTCTGAACTATTGTCTGTTTGGAGCTTTGGGTAGCTCAGTACCAATGTAGAGGACCATTAGCCTTGACTTTCAGTGTCAGCATGATTCAGCCTGCCCTGGCTTGAAGCCATTTAGTGACATTCCTGATGAACTCTGTGTAATTTCAGCCTGATGGAAATGGCTGTAATGCAGTCCCACCTCTAGTGATCTTCAGGATTCCCCTGTCTGCAGCTTCTTGTGGTTGCTTTGAAAGCGAGTTATGTTTCCCATTAAAGGATAACAGCGACAATTGAGGCAATTAAGTGGAGTGGCATGGGGCTAACAGCACGCAGGGAGTTTTCCAGCTGAAAACAGTGCAGCTCAAAGGTTCTCCCTGCAAGGTTGCCTGTTTGCTGTCTTCATTTGTCTGGAAAAGGATCCAGTAATTCTCCTTTAAATTCCTTTACTCATTCTAAGTGCCTGTTTACTTGCATAAATAGGAAGTGCTCCTGCTCCAGCCAAGCATGACAACCCTGCAGTGACTGTGGACTGAGATCAATGCAACTTGGTCATGATTTCGTTACATCTCTGAACTTGAATCAGTGCTCAGTACCAGACCGTATTGCAGGGGGGAAGACTTACAGGTAAGGTGGGCAAGGGGAGAACCAGGTGTCTATAAAGAGAAATAATCCATGTTGTGACTACTTCTACAGAGTCATAAGAAAAAGGTAATACCAGCTTAATCATTAAGTCCCATCTTTTGGATTTTTAACCTAAATTTTAGTTGGTGGGGGATGGGAAGAAGGTGAAAGCTGGACCATTTGACCACCAAAGGTGTGAAGAACTTGGGATACACAGACCCGGATGAGGTTTTCCATGTGTGATTATGAGATGTGGTTGCTGTTGTACCCTGTGCTCTTGAGGATGAAGCTTATCTCTTTCTCCGCCCCCCCCCCTTCCTGTGCAGCAATGGGAACCTGTAAAACTAAAACCCAAAGTTTGGGACTGACTGAAAAGTGCCTCTTGGGGATATCCACCTGCCCAGTGTGAACAGCTCATGCTCATCCAGTAGATAAGCCCAGTCCCTTGGAAAGATACCTGAGGTTTTCAGACCAAAGGCTCTATGTTCCCTTCTGCATGTCCATATAGCCATACACTCAAGAAAAATGCTGATCTAGCCGTTTGAAAACTTAGGGGTCCTTCCCTTGTGAAACCTTTCTTTCAAAGGGAGGGCCAGGTCTCCGCTGGGTGCTAGGCACAGTGAGTGCTGGGAGCCTTCAGCTGAGGACTGACGGGAACAGCACCCCCTTTGCCACACTTCATACAAACAGGCAGGGGAAAAGGTTTGAAGCAGAAAGGACCGTAAAATAAGATCCAGGAATTCAGCAAGGCTACAGCAAAAGGAGCAGATTGCTAACTTGGAGCATCTGTCTTTGCCCTGTGAGTAAGTTACGAACTGAAAAGCAAGAGAAAGTGGAAGATCCTTTCACAAATAATAAACACTTGTTTGTCTCGGATTAAATGCAACACCTTTACATGTGGGCTCCAGCTGGCCATAAGTAGATGCACCTTGCATGGCTGTTACCTTCCTTGCCAATGAGAAGATTATTGTACATCCATCTGCTTAAAGGTTAATAACCTGCTTTTAAAAAGAGGAAGAAAAAAGGCAAATCTGTTTAGTTTACAGGAAGAAAAAATTGTTTTTCATTAAAACTGCCCGAACTTTGCCCTGCCTCAAAGTCATATTCTCCAGCAGGGAAGGAACACGTAAACCTAGGTGCTGGAGCCACACCTCTGAGAGAAACTTTTCTGTGTGTTTTAAACAACTCCCGTCGTGCCAGTAGGAAAGTGCAGCTTCAAGAAAAAAAATGCACATTTCTAATCTGGGTCCTGCCACTATCTAGAGTTTATGGGGAGACTTTTTAGCTCTTTGGCAACGTTCAGGCCAGGAGCAATTTCTGATGTAAACCCATACAAACCAGGATGTTACTGAAACTAGCTTTAGGCTCTCAGCAGTCTGAACTCTGCCAACATCTGGAGAATCTGGCTTTGAGTGCTTGGGGAGGGAAGGAATTTTTCTCCTACAAGTGAGAGGAATGGATAAGCTTGCAACAGCACCTGCATTATCCATTTCTTTGTGAGATGGAAAACAGCCATGCTCCATCTGAACCTAGCTGATGCTTCCAGTCAACTGGTGGAAAGGCCAGAGGTGCTCTGTGTGTCTTGATGGGTTGTTGACAGCTGCTGGGCACCTTCTTGGCTCGGCCTGAACACAAAGGGCACTTTCCAGTTCACCCAGCATCTGGGTGCAAGGGCTTGGACTCTTAACTGGTCCTCGTGGGTCCGTGGAGTCTGAAGGAAATGGGGTCACAGCTGAATTGATTGACGGAGTGAAAGCAGCAGAAAGGGCCCTCCCAGAATCCAGTTTCCCCCATGTTGCGACGGGGCAAGAGACGTGCCCTGGGACCCTGTGGGGCCAAGACAAGCCCTCCCCTTGGTGTGGGGAGAAGGGAAGCCCAGAGGGCTCGGTCTGCCCTGCAGCCCAGCGAGCAGCGTCTGGCTGCTGGCAGAGGAGAGGGTGGGTGACGCTTGGAGACCTCTGCCAAAGCAGAGCTGGGAGGGGAGGGAGTGTGACTGGAACGTGGGAGAAAAGAGTGCTTCCAGCGGGGAAGGTCCCCCCATTGCCAGCCTTGGGTGTCTTCTGTTTGGACTCCAGACCTTGTGCCACAGTGCCCGGAGCACGACCCTGCTGTGTAAAAGCAGTGATGCCGTAGCACAGGGAGCCGGGTGGCTGAAGCTCCCCAGCTCCGTGGCATCTCGTTGCCAAGTCGCTTCCCTTTGTGTCAACCGTGACGGATTACCTGCTGCCTCATTACGGACTGCTTGGGAAGGGCTGGCAGACCCGCAGGAGCCCTGCAAGGCTTAAGCTCTGCCAGAAGCAGCAGCTCCTCCTCTCTTCCCTGCGGCTACGGTGCCCTCTGCACAGGTTAGTGATGCCGAGCGATGCCGAACCGCGCTCTCGGAGGCAGAGAGGCCTTCCTTAGCTGGGAGCTGGCTGGCAGGATCTTCCCGCGCCTGGCTGCTGGCTGTTAACCATCTCTTTGTACTGGGAGAGGCAGCAGCCCGTGAGCTGCCACCTGTTGTTAATCTACCCCCGGCTAATCCATTCTGCACTGCGTCAGCAGTTCAAAAGGGCACTGTTAGTATTTTTTGCCAACTTCAATTAACGTGAGATTTTGGAGGCCCCTCTGATCACATTTCATCTGTCATGAGTCAGGAACAAACCAGCCAGATTGCAGTTGAGAGGAGAGAAGAGGAGTTTATTGCAAACCAAATAAACAACAGTGTTTGTGCCCCCTCGGCCAGGGCGGCTGGGAAGCAGGGTCCTTCCCAGCAGTGCCATTCCTTTCAAAAACTGGAAAAATAAAAATCGGTGCCCAGAAATTCCAGCCCCCCCCCGCAACCTCCCCCCCAAAAAAAGAAAA
>VYZV01033060.1:45307-57074 GCA_013401275.1 Pandion haliaetus
CCCCCCCAAGTGGAGATGCCTGCAATGGCTGTGCGCAGCAGGGCCCTGGGATGGAGGGCTGCAGAGAGGGGCTGTCATTGCACGTATCTGGCCCCAGGACAAGGCGTCTGAGGAATTTGATGGCCTCACACAAGCGTGGCTGTGTGCTAGCACTTGAGCTGTTTCTCAGAGCGGTCTCTCTGAGAACCTGCGGATTTACACAGCGACTGTACTCCCTTCCCATAACTGCTGTCTCTAGATTGAGGATAGTAATTCCTGACCCAGTGAAAGCCAGAGGGAATGTTTTGCCGCCCCACCATGCACGTGAGCCTCGACATTGACCACGACCGCGGCATAAGCAAACCCCAGGCGCTCCCTGGGGCAGCGAGCCGTGCTGGGAAGCTATCGTCTGCTGGGGTGCATCTCCGGCTGGGCGAGCAGAGGGCTGGCAAAGACTCCCAACCGTGCCGTGTTGGGAAGAGAGGCATTCCCCTCACAGGCCTCTACGGCTCTGTGCTTCATCTCAGACTGCAAGATGAGGCGGTAGCAGGGTAGAAGGAGGTGGGCTAACGTTGCCTTCTTTCTAGCCTCGGGTCTCTTCCCAGCCCTGTTTCCCCCTCAGCTGTGGGAAGTCATGGCTTCTGCTAAGAGGACAGGAGCAGCCTGAGAGGTGTCTCTTTGCTGGTGCCAGAGTCCCCATCCAGTCCCCCGCCCAGGGCAGAACAGATCTGAGCAACACTGTCGACAAATTAGGAGGGGGTGGGGGGTAGTGGGGGGGTGGGGGGACGGGAGAAACCGCTGAAATGCCAGCGGGCTCTTGCTCTTTGGAAAGGCAGATCTGGTGTCAGAAAAAGGAGCGGGGAGAAAAAAATGCCCAGGTTACTGGGGAGGTGGCAGTAAGAGGGGACGCATCCCATCCCAGATCTTACTGGAAGAGGTGCTGCTCCACAGCCTCCCTCTCCCCACCTGATCCAAGGAAGCCAGAAGCTGCCGCGTTCATGCTGGAAACACTCCACTTACGTTAACATATGTACTTTATATGCCTAGGGTAGCTAAAAGTGCTGCATTCAGATCCCCGAGGAGGCAACTGCTGTCTGGAGTCCAAGCGGATGGATTTATTCGGCTGTCCCCATGTGCTCTCTCCGTGTCTCGCGGGCGCTGGGCTGCAACCCTGTCATGTCGCCCAGGAGATAGCAGCGCTGTGCTCCTTCGCTTTCATCCTCAGGGCAGCGATGCTGGAGGTCTTGCGGTCCGGCTCGCTGTTCAGCTCATAGCCGTTGAGGCCGGGACTCATCCCGGCCGTGCCGAAGAGGCCACCCATGTGAGTCTGTCCCACGTGGCTGCCAGGGCCGGAGACGCCGAGAAACTCGGAGACGCCGCTGGCCGCGTGGGGATGAGCATGGGGGGACATGCAGGAGGGCACCGTCTCGCAGGGAACGACACAGGCGGGCACGGGGGAGGCGGCTCCGTTGTTGCCAATCCAGGAGGGGTTCTGGATCTGGGGGGGGGTGGGAAAAGAAGCGTAAGGGCTGCCCCGCGCAGGATGCGGCCAGCGGCTGGTCTGGGGGGGGGACACAGAGCGTGTCGGGCCCCAGCCCCTGCCACCACCCCGCAGGGCAGCCCTGCGTGCGATGGGATGTGATATCCTGGCCCCCCGGAGCCAGCAGGTCTGCTCCAAAATCTGCGTGCCAGGCCGGAGACGGGCAGGGAGTGTGGGAGACTGGCTCACAGGGAGCAGGACCGTGCACCTCCTCTGCCACAGTGTCTCTCTGTTCATCTGTTGCCCCTCCCTGCCATTTCTCCTTTATTTTTTTGCACCATGAACGCTTTTTGGAGCAGGGATGTTCTCGGTCCCATCGAGGAAGCATCGCCCACCCTGCTGCAGAGCAGAGCCCTGCGGGACCGCCTCGAGTGGCCATCTAGGCTACTGCAGCATCACTCATAAAATGATATTGCAGAAGAAGAGGGGGGGGCTGAGTATTTGCCAACAGGACTAGGTGTGCTGCGGCAGGGGGGGGACACGACACAGGCACGCAGGGTGAAAGCGGGGAGGAGGCAAGCAGCGGGCTGGAGCAAGAGAGCAAAGGGCCCTTCATCCCTGCACTGCCCTGCTGCACTGCTCACCCTTGGGCCCTCTCTGATCTCTTACCTCCTGCAAATTGTTTTTCATTTTTTTTTGATCTCTAGGGCTGGGAGAGGAGGGCAGTATGGAGGGAGGGAGCAGTATAAGTTACAAAGGCAAGAGAAGGGAGTGCTGAAAAGGCTGCTGAGAGTGTCCTCTGCTTGAAAAGCTGCTTTGGCATCTCTCAGCTGTTTCATAAGGACTTCTTGTTCAGTTTGGGGGAAGATGCCAAGCAGGAGAGAGGTCAAACGCTCTTGGCTTGGCTGAGGGGGAGCTTTGGTGCGGCGCTGGCTGGGGAGGTAGCTGACAGCCGGGGCGCTGGGGGGAAGGACTCCCAGCAGAACTGTGAGGACAAGTCGGGTCCAGAGCATCACGCCTGCAGAACTGCGCCCTGGAGAAAATTCTGGGTGGCGGGAGGAGGACTGGGCAGGATGGAGGGAGTGCTTTGCGGGGGCACAGCCTAGCCCTCAAGCTAATGAAAGCCTGTCTGCCCTTGCATCATCTGAAGGCAGTGTTGTGAAATGGGGGCCGGCCCAATGCTTAGGAGGCCACTGCGGTGACCTGTTTCCCAGGACAGGAAGCTAAGGCGAGGAGGCAGCGGTGTCACCTGCCTCCTGGGCCAGGGCAGGAACGGTTTCAACAGGCCCCGGCAGCAGCCCCAGATACCGCAACAAGGCTGCTCCCACCCTTCCGTTGGAGCACAAACCCACAAGTCCCTTGGGAAGCATCCCCAGACGTCACCGAGTGCGCTGCGGGTACCGCAGCCCATCGCTGGGAGAGGGCTGTGGGAATTTGCCAGGGGAAAAATGCTTTTGTCCGACCGCCTAAAAAAAGGGGCATGGAAACCTAGGCATGGCAACAAGAAGCCTTCCTGGGAACTGCTGGTTTTTTAGGCATGAAATAGCCTTTTGGACTTTTTCCAAACCAGTGGGAAGTTAGTGAGCAGCAGCACACATGATGAGAGAAGGACAGCGTGATGGGATGGGCTGAGCAGGGTGACCTGTGCCCAAAGGGTGGCTGCACTATGTCACGCAAAGCTGGGCTTGGCGCCTGCTTTAGAGATGGCTGCTCCGGGCCAGGGCATGAAGGAGCCAGGCAGGACACCCGGCTAAATAACTCCTGGCCCTTCAGTGCTTGGAAATACAGCCCCGGCCCCGGTGCTCTTGCAGCCTTGCAAGTGGATGAACCCAAGAAGCGAAGCATCGTTTGGGGAGGACTGGGAGCAGAGGTGGTATGTCCAGCAGGCACTGGGACAGACGGACCCGGGCGGGGGGATGCGCTCACCTGGGCGTAGTTCTCGGCACGGGTGAGCAGGGGCAGCTCGTAGGCGGTGGAGAAGTGAGTCCGGACCTGCTGCATCTGACCGAACCGCTCCCGCTTGCGCCATTTTGCTCGCCGGTTCTGAAACCACACCTGGGGAAAGGGTGACAGGGGGGTGCTGTGAACAAGGGGAGCTGCTGGCACTGGCTGGGAGCCGGGGAGCCCACCAGCAGGCAGGGCTTCAGCAGGTGGGTGGTTGTGCATGGCACGGGGTCAGGGTGCTGCTCCACACACAAGCCCTGCGGGGAAGCGGCGGTCCTGCCCCGCATCCCTGGGGGGGGTCTGGGGCCAGCCTGCGCTCCCAGACTGGGAGCACCCCAGGCAAAAGGCGATGCCCGTCTTTTGGTGTCCTGCCTGTCTGGGGAGATTCACAGCTCTTGCCTCCCACGGTTTGGTTTGCCCTGGGATAGGGCATCTCCCTCACACCTCTAAATCAGTGTCACTCAGGCGAGAAGTGTGAATACATCCATGTATGCTGCTGCCGGGCTGAAACCAGCAGTGCTGGGGCTTTCCCCAAGCCTAGTTCTGGCTATGACGATGCCATTGGCTAAGAGCTTGCATTCTCACTGAACTCTCAGTCTTATTTTTCTTAACTGTGAAAAAAAGTAGAAAGCTAACACGCCTTCCCTCCTTAGCTGCAGGAAAGGACAAGTGCCCTTCTACAGCATTGCATGTCCTTTCTTATACGCCAAGTTTTCCTTGCAGGGTTTGCAGCTCTCTGCTTCACAGTGCTGCTCAGATCCCTTCAAGGCAGACGAAAGACCAAAACTCTGTTTCTGCTCTTATTTTTACTGGCTTGACATCAGTGTGGATTATTGCACTGTTGTCAGCACCATTGCTCCTGATTTGCATCAGCCTAAGAGAGATCAGAGCCTGGCCCAGTGTCTTCAAAGCTTCTTGGAGCTTGTGAGTCAGGGAAACACATCAATCAAGAGCCGCTTTGAAGGCACTGAGAGATGCAGGCGATCACCAGGGGCTGGGTTGTGCAGGTCACGCCAGTGCATGAAAGGAGCAGTCCCACAGCCGCTTGGTTCTGCTTCGAGTTTTACACGGTGACTTGGGGAGGGGAGGCTGGAGGGGGGGAATGGCTAACGAACAGCTTGGCCCTGCCTGCGCCTGGCCGTGGGGCAGCTCCACTGCTTGGCAGGCAGCTGGAGAAACCAGATGCCGGGTGGGAAGCTCATGTCTTTGGAGGATAGCGGGGCGAGCCAGGCACAGGGTGGGGTGGCAGGCCGGCTTTCGGGGGGCAAGAGAGCGGTGGCATTTGCAGCCTGCGTCAGCCCAGCTAGAAGCTGCTCCAGGGAGAGACGGGCCCGAGGGTTTGTGGTTTCTGGTCTCAGCTGAGGGTCTGGCCATGAGCCGCGGTCTGCTCGCTGCGGGGAGCGGGCGGCGCAGCGCCCAGGCATGTCCTCCCCATGCGGGCTGTGGATGGTGAAGGGTTTAGTGCCCTGCCCCGTGGCCCCGGCAGTGCCTCTGGCGTGGGCCAGTCGCAAGCTGGCCAGACTAGCCATACCTGCTATTAACCCCTCACCCCGAATCAAAAACCCTATGAGGATTTTCAGCGGGTGCAAAAAGCACCAGCAGGAAGCTCCTAACGTTATCCCGGCTGAGCACACGCTGCACATGAAGAGCATCCTACTAGAGCAGGTTTGATGCCCCAGGCATCTGTCTGCTTTTCTTCTACCTCTTCTTGGCACAGCCGCTCCAGCCCAGCTGCAGGCCAGTCCCAGGGCTGGCCCAGCTCATGCCGCTTTGATCTGCAGATTCAAAGTTAGCGGTGGTGACCCGGTTCCTCCTCGGGTGGAGGAGGCCCCGCTGTGCACAGAGGGGTGGAGAGCAGGTAGGGAGCAGAGCGCTGGCTGTGCACGAGGCCAGGGCAAACATATGCCAGGCATATGCGGCCATTCCCCTGCCTGGCAAAACCACCGGCACACCTGCACCGACACGCAGGGGAGCCCACCCGAGCATCCTGCCCGGGAACAGGGTGGCCGAGCGCAGGCTCCGCGGCCGTGCCCGGCTCTGCAATGTCACCTCCAAAGCCATCAGCGCCAGAGTTTGTGTGCTCGGCTTCCCCGGGACGGCGCGGCAGCCGCCCTGCCGGAGCCACAGGGAGGTTTCCCGGGGCTGGCCAAGGCGGAGCGGGGACTCCGGCACAGGCTTTTTTTTTTGCTCTGCTGCTCCTGAGTCATGCATTGGATTGAACTGGCACTGGCAGAGCAAAATGGTTTAAACTGGCAGTTGCCAAATTGCAATCCCCGTGCGGCTGGTGGGCTGGGAGGCTGTTGCAAATCATCGCATTGGGCTGAAAAAGAGGAGTGTCTTCAGTCCCAGTGCTGGTACTGGGGGCACTGGAGACACTCTGAGGGCTGGCAGTGAGCCACTGCTCTGAAATGCTTGTGACAAGGTTTGGACCACTTTTTAAAGTTCTTCTTTCTCCTCTGGTCTAAGTCCTTTTAGGCTGCTTGGGGTCTTGCAGTTGGGTTTCTCCAGGCCTCCACAGTGGCCCAGGGAAAACAGGGCAGGCAAGGCAATGTGTAATGCGACGATGTCAGCAAAAACCCAACTAGTCCCAAGTATTTCCTCAATCTTAGAAGACACTTGCTTTTAAAAAGCAAATCCAAAAGCCAGCAAAAGTCCATTTTCCTTTCATTGCCTGTCACCTTTCATCAAGGGAGGCTGCTATGGGACGGGGATGTGACAACGGAGGCGGCAGCAGCCGGTGCGTGTCCGCTGGGGTCAGGATGGGGTATTTCATGCAGGGATAAGCGGTCGCTGTGGGCTGCATCTCAGTGTTAACAATTAGAGTAGGAGTGTAGGGTAATGTCATGTATCTGACTCCTGCAGACAATGCTTTGATAAGCCCTGACGTACCAAATCAGCCCTATAAAAATCTACAGAACAGAAAATGTTTCATGTCTCCATTCAGCCATATGCTGGTACCTAAATCCATATGCATACACAGCTGACGTGCTGCGGGGGGTGGAGAGGCCAGGAACGGCCTGAGACAAAGAAAGTGGGAGGCTCCTGCTTGCTGTCTTGCTGCCGATACCTGGCACCCAGCCGGCGCTGCCGGTGTGCCCCTGCCACCAAGCCCCATGGGCCCCACACAAGGCACGGGTGGATGGGCTGAGCTGGGACCTCACCCGGGCCCCTCTGACCATGGCTGGATAGTTGGGGACTGCATCGCTGCGCTCTTCCTTCCTCCAAGTTAAAGAAAAAGGTGATTTCCCCTCTCTCCTACCCGCCCCAGTGCACTGGTGGAAGGGGAGGCTGGCCTATGCACATGTGGTGGTGGGCTGGTGGCAGCCACGGGGCCGGGTCCAGCGCCGTGCCCCATGCCCTGTGCTCAAGCCGCCCTCGCTGCATCGCTACCCTGATGCAGACAAGAGCTGCCCACCACGTTCGAGCCTCTTGTGCTCCTGCTCTCCCCTGGCAGCCTCGCAGCATCTGTTCTCTCCGTCTCTGTCCTCCGTCCCTGCTGCCCTCCTCAGGCTCTCTCTGTGTGTCTGTCTCCAGGATCCCAGCCCTCTGCGAAAGGCCAGGCCATCTCCCCTCTTCCCGGAGATGGCCACCAGCCCTTTGCTTTCCAGCGTGCAAGAACAGAGCCAGAATTCATCCTTGAGCGCTGAAACTGGACACCATTTTATCAGTGGCCTGGAATGGGAAATTGGAGCCTGGGATGAGAGAATTGAATAACTCGAGCTTGTTTTCATTTCATGTTTAATTTCCTGCAGGCTTAGCTCAGTCTTTCCGCTCCTTCCACCAGCCTCCCAGGGTTTTATGGGGGAAAAGGGATCAAGATATATTACTTCTTGCTTTGCCTTGCTTTTTTTCTTTTCTTTTTTTTTCCAAGGCGGTGATTTTGCTACAGCAGAGTTTGACATTTCCCTCTCACTTTCAAGCCCCTGCCGCATCACAGGATCGCCGCCAAAACCATTTCATTAACGGTCCCAGCAATCATAAGGCTGGCTCTGAGGGGTGGCTGGCTGCGGGGTTATATTCCCTGGCTGCAAAGCCTCCTTTCGGCCCCATCTCCTCCTCCTCTGCCACAGCGCAGGCCAGGAGGCAGAGACACTCACAGCCCAACAGAGATGAGCAGCTGGGGCCAGGCTGGCGTGGGCTTGGGATGTATATGTGTATGTATGTGTATGCATGCAAGGGGAAGGAGCCATCTGTGAACACACATGTATGTCTACCATGTTTCTCTAGTGCCACTGCCTCAGACGTCTGCTGCACCCCTGGATGGGTGGAAGAAGCTCAGGCGGTTGCTGGTACCGAGCCGGAGCTCTTCCTGGCACTCTGCAGCCCCAGACATGGAAGAAGAGGAGAAAGGAATAGTATACGCACGCTGCGTAGGACCTACGTGAAAACAGCACCTGCCACGCACCCTTGTGGGTTTGTTTCTGAGCCCTAGCAGCCTCTCCCTGGCTGGGTGGCTCTGCCTCTGGGCAGGGCTTACGCACGTCTCCCACTTTGGAAAAACGGGGATGTGCAGTAGCTTGATAGTACTTGGCAACAAGGGGCTGGGTTGTGGGGGGCAGGCAGGGAAAACGTAGCATTGCATCGCAGGGGGAATTAGCTTTGACATTGTGGGACACCAGCACTGACGGGTGGAAACCAAGGCGGGCAGAGAAATGGAGCAGGAGAGGGGCCAGGCAGCGGGATGCCACCGCTCCACAGCCAGCATGGCCTGCCCCATGCCTGCTGCTGGCATGAGCTCTTCTCCAGGCACTGAGATCTCCGGCGGCTATTTCACTAATGAAGCGTGAGCTTGGGAAAGAGATGGGAAAAAAAACCCAGAGCTGCCACTTCCCTGTCTGGGCTCCGCATCTGCTCCAGCCTGCAGCGTGGCGGCTGGTTGCGCTCCCCGGGGAGCCAGAGGGGACGACCTCCAGCCAAAAGCTGGCTCAGCCGTGGGAGGGAGCATCACACCTCGAACCTGCTGGGCGCCTCACCTTCCTGCTGCTCTGCTTTGCTTAGTTCAGCCTTGCGGGCAGCTGAAGCTGGCCTCCGTGAAATGATCCCAGGACACTCGCCATCCCTTAGAGGACCATACCTTCCTTGGGAGAGGGACTGTTGAGCTCCCTTGAAAGCCCATGGGGCTGCAGCCGGTGTGTGTGTGCCCAGACACCCCACAGCAGCCAGAGCCCCTGTCAGCTTGGTGGAGGGCATAGAATCATTGAATCGTTTAGGCTAGAAAAGACATTTAAGATCCTCAAGCCCAACCATCAACCCAACACCAGCATGCCCACTAAACCATCTGAGTCCATAGTGCCTATTTGGCTTGCAGAAGGAAAGAAGGGGCTTGTGGCTTGTGATTTCCACCCTCTGCCTTGGCCCTGGTCAGGCCCTTGGTCCTTGCAGTAGGCACTTGCTTCGCCATTGGTCTCCTGGGCTGCCGCCCCATGCCCGTGCCCGCTCTTCGGCTTGGCCCTCAGTGCTGCAGTGCTGGCATGGGGAGGCCCATGCAGAGCAGAGCTGCCCAGAGGGGTGGGAGGCCAAAGCCAAGCCTAAACAAGCTATAACACAACCCAGAGCTGGAGACAGGTGCTAGGGTGATTCACTAAGGCCCCGGTCCCAAAAGCTTCCTTCGTGGGAAGCACAGCCCTGTGCCACCGCAGGCTGCATCCCCATACCTCGTGGTGGCCGCCGCTGCCATGCCGAGGCTAAGCAGCTCCTTAGCCGGCAGCCCCAGCCCCCTGGGAAGCCACGTGAAATACCTGGCATCTAGGGTGCCCCTGAGCCTGCCCAGCCAGCACCCACAGCACGCGGGCACGAGCTTGCTGGTTCTCACTCTCCAGAGCTGGGGAGTCTGCTTTTCTACCGATGGCACGGCAGCCCTTCGTCACGAGGCGGTGGCTGGGCCCCGGGGTAAGTGCTCGAGCAGCCAGGCCACTTAGCCAAGTCCTTCAGCTGCTCCGTTACACAAGCCCTGTCATCACCAGCCCAAGCGAGAGGTGCGTGCTGGCGGTCTCAAGAGGAGAGAGGCTGGTCTCGGCTGCCCGTGGCAGTGGGCTGCTAGGGTGCTTATCTCGGGGCAGGATGAAACTCCTGGGCTGCACCCTCCCTCTGCCGCGTTTCCTCCTGGCTGCCTGGGGAGGTACTTCTGCCCTTGGCCGCGGTGTTAGCCAGTGGTAAAGTGGGGAAAAAAAACCCCTGAGATCGTGAGTCGTATGTAATGGACTTGTGGATTGCATGTGCCTCGCCTGCCCTGGCTCTGCTAGCCAGCCCTGCACGCTAGCTGGGATGTGCTAGCTTCACACCCTGGCTCTGAGGCGAGCAGGAGGAGCTTGCCACCCTCCAGCACCTCATTCTCATTCCTGAGTGAAAGGAATTTCATGCACTGTGCAGTTGGTAACCTGATGCTGCGCCTGGCCTCCCGGGAGAGCCCATCAGCACTTGTGATGTGCCCCTGGGAAACCAAGGGCTGCATGTCCAGTGGCAGAAGTAAAGAGCTGGCGTTTGTAGCGCTGGCTTCCTCTGCCCATCCCGCAGTGCTCAGCACGCTACGCGCGGGACCGACAGGAATCGCGCTGCTTTCTACTGAAATGCAGCCTTGTCCAGCCTGAAGAGAAACAGCTGTGGGGAAGAAGAGCACACCAGCCCTGCAAGCCAATTTAGGCAAGCAGACAAGCAAAATCCTGCAGCTAGTTGAAACTGGAAGGAAATGTACAGACTAAAATGGACTTATGCAAGGATGCTGGCCTGACTGCTTCGACTGTCTGCAACAACTACTCGTAAAGGTTAGAGCAGAGGGCAAGCTGGCCTGCCTGGGACCCAGGAGTCTTCCTGGTATAAGAGATACAATCAGATGCCTCCACAGGCCAGCTATTCTTGATGCTAATACAGGTTCTGGGGGTGGTGAGCTGATAAACGCCTGCAGAGGGAAGTCATGGGATTAGCTAGACTGGAGAATGAGAGCCTAAGCTTCAGCTGGACTTTTGATGGCCATCAAGGTGTGAACTGCGGATGTCCTCTCCAAGTGATGGTGCTCCTTTTTGCACACGCTCCTGAGCTCTGCCAGGTCTTTGGTCTAACCTTGACTCAGAGGAAAAAGCAGCACTCGGAGAACCATTCACTCCTTCAGCGTGGGGTTTGGCTCTGCTGGACCCCCGGGTTGGTTCAGGAGAGCTAGTTCACAGGAGCTGGCACTGGTGTGGGTAGAGGCAGTTGAGACCGGAGTGCAGCTGCTTGACTCTTCTGCTCCTCTCAAGGTGGTGGGAGCACCTTTTTGCTCCAGGTCACCGGGCTTCGTGCAGTCTCAGCCCCCCCACTTAGCCAAGCAGACAACAAGAGCTGCCTCTCCTAGATCACCACTGGTACTGAACGTCCTGGTCACCTCTGCATCCCCGTCTTGCCAGAAAGAGCCCATACTGTGGGAAAGCTTGCTCCCACTCGGACTAATGAACCTACGTTCCCCTGCTGAGTCTCCTGAAGAAAGTAGGTTTTGTAATAGCTTTGTTTAGGGTGACAGTGAGGCTTACCGGCCTGCGCCCCATTAGCTCAAGGACAAGAGGCATCCCTGTGAACACCGGAGCTCAGGACACCAGCCCAAATGAAGGAGCTGATGCTAGGGCCAGACATGGCCGTACGTCCCCGTCCAGTCCCTGTCAGAGAGGTGTGCCAGCCTGCAGCACGAGCTCTGGGTCGGGCTCGGCTGCCTGCAGGCTGTGGTGGGGCTGCAGGGGACCTCAGGCACAGCAAGGGACGAGAAGTTTGCAGGGCTCATGGTTTCATTCCCCAGAGAGCACAGGCTTGTTTGCAGCTCGCCCACCTCCAGGCCACCCCCCCCGTTACCTGTACACGAGCCTCGGTGAGGTCTGTCCTCATGGCTAGCTGCTCCCTGGCATAGACGTCTGGGTAGTGGGTCTTCTGGAAGACCTTCTCCAGCTCCTCCAGCTGGTAACTAGTGAAGGTGGTGCGGTTCCTCCGCTTTTTGCCCTTGTTGCTCTCTGAGTCGGCCTTGTCCATGGGGCTGGGGAGGTCGGTGCTGGCCCTGTCCTGGGGCACTTTCACCCCGGCCTCCTTCACGCTGAGGTAGCTGCTGTCCATTCCCGAAGGGTCGGAGCTCGGCTGCAAGTCGGCCTCTCCTAAACTGCTCTCCTTACCTATTTGGGTGGGAGGGTGGNGTAAACCTTTCGACCAATTTATTGGTTCAACCAATTAAAGCTAGCCATGGCGGTTGGGCAGCAGTCCCCGATCGCAGGCAGAGAGGCTGACACCACCCAAGGCAGGGGAGGGAGGCAAGGCAGAGGGCTGCCCTGGGTGTAGGAAAGCTGCCAGCCTCGGCCTCGGAGCGTGCTGGAGCTCAGCTCGGGGGTGGCACGGGCACCTGGCCGGGCTGTG
>VYZV01033060.1:57116-80310 GCA_013401275.1 Pandion haliaetus
TGGGGCGAGCTCTGCCAGTTCCTCCAGGTCCGCCTCTGGGAGTCGGGCGGAAGGACGAGCCCGGCATGTTCACCTGCACGCACCCCAGCAAGAGTCTTCCTCACCCTGCCACCGCCCACAGTGGAACTGAACCCCACGGAGCACTACATTCCTTGGTCCTGGCCACAGGAGAGGTCTCTGAGGGTGGAGGGACCCAAATCCAGGCCTCAGAGGATGGTCCCCAGACACCAGCCCGTCTGTGCTCCCCTCCTGAATAACACACGGTAGAAAAACCAGGGGCACACAGCAGCCACGCGCGGTGCTCAGTGGGATCTGTTTTCCGCTCACGTGTCGGCTAGCCGAGATGTTCCTGACTGACAGCCCACAGTCACCTCCACAGCCTTCTGCGAGGACTTGCTCTGCTTTCGGCAAAAAGGCTGCGAATGACGCTTAGTGCCACAGAAAAGGCTGCTGTGAGACACCCCCAGAGACAGCCCAGCCGGTGTGCGGGGCAGGGAGAAACGAGAGGAGTCTGACAGCAGCCTGGGAGGCTGTTCCTGCCTGACTGCCCTGAGCAATTAATAATTAACGGACCATGATGTACAAGAGCAGTATGGTGAAGCAGGAGGTGGACGTTTCAACCACTGCAGCTAAGAGTAAAACCGCCTTTGAGCTTCTGTAACAGGGCATATGCATCCTCAGGCACAGGCACTGTGATGGGGCATCCTCTCCGGCCCACCTCCTGCCTCCAGTGACAGCGGTGTCCCCTTCGTTAGCGAGAGTGCTGCCACGCCAGCAGGACACTGGTGGGGACTCATAGCAAGTGGCCACGGCTCTCCCTTGCCTGCTGCCATTGCTCTGCGCAGTGGGCTGTCCCCAGACCAGAAAAAGAGGGATTTGGGTGAGCAACTGGCCCACCCGGCATATACTGTGTCACACCTGCCCACACTTCTGGCTGGGATCTTTGGGCAAAAACCATGGTGATCCTGCTGCAGGGTTTAACCTTGAGCCATTATGCTCAACTCGTAAAGATCCGGGAAGGAAAGAGTGCACTGGTAGTTCCTATGCGTGCTCTCCTTACCAAGCCAAGATCGTGCCAACTGGCTAAATCTTTTTTTTTTAAATGTCACATTAGTTTATTTTTAAATGGTCTCAGTCCATGATCAGTCTTGCTGGGAAATAGCTCCACCATCTAGTGATGTCCACACTGAGAGCTTTACCCCAGCAGTGCCATATCCAGGGTCATTAATGCCAGCTCAGGCATCTTAGCCCGTGCCATTGGAAGTCCCCATTTTTTTCCAGCACTCATCCCTTGTTACAACATCCTTCCACCTAATTCACTGCATATTTACAGCTTAGCCCTTCTATGAACGGCGTTGTCATGGCTTCACAGCCAAAAGGCTAGGAGCAGGCTTGTGAGAAGGTGTACGTTTTCTCACTTTTGCAGCTGAAAGACTGCACTGAGGTGATTGGGATGAAAACAGGAGGATGTCACCCTCGGGCACGAGGGCAAGGAAGGCCCGGGTTTAAGCTTGGGAGGATGAGCTATGGGGATTTGAGGAAAAAGTTGCCCAGTTAGTACAGAGGAGTTGAAGGCAGACCTGAGATAAAGGCACCAGAGATGCAAGAGCCATCTGCCACTACCACCCTACTGTGTTTTCAGTTTTATTGCTTTCTCTAATACTGTTCCCTCAGGCTTTTGAGGAGCTCCCTGTAAAGCTCAGCAAAGCCTGATGTTGTCTATCTCAACTCCCTTTGCTCTGATCCTTAGGAATATTTTTCCAAGATTTATGCTCCCTGGGAGCCAGGACCAGTGTCCAGGCCAGTGACTGCCACCCTGCCTCCTCTTTTCACCTGCACTCCAGCCGGCTGACCTTCTCCGCCACTCCTGGGGAAGGCAGGTGGCCAGGCCCATCCAAAATGGGCTGGGACAGTGCCCTGCCCTGCGACCTGGGTAAATCATATGCCACACCATGATACTTATTATTTTTGAAACTAATGATAATGGAACAGTTCCAGAAAGTCTGCAGCAATGGCCTACCACCTGTGAGAGTCAGTAGAGAAGGGGTAATAAATAAACAAAAGTATTCCAGGAAATTTTTTCCTCCATTCTTTCTTTTTTTATTATTTACGATGTCAGGAAGCTCAGTACATTTTTCCCCATGCCTTTGTGCTGGCTGCCTCCCTAACTCCCAGATCCCCTGCAACTCTAGCAGCAGCAAACGCAAGACCTGAAGCCTTTCCTCAATAACTCCTCTGCCATTTCTTAGCTGCTTGAGCAGCTCAGCTGGGGAAGGGTTTGCAAGCACACCTTGCCAGCTCAGCCACACTGCTCTCATGCTCCCGCGCTGCAGCAGGCACAGGCTCCTTGTTCTCCAGCCCCTGTGGGCACCGGCAGGGATGAGCTGTCTCCGTGAGAGGGGCAGCAACAGCGGGATGGAGGGCAGGAGGCAGGGAGCATGGACGGCAGTGTAGGGAGAGGTTGGCATGCATCCACCCTCGGCTGAGCATCCCAAGAAGCAACTCTCATTCCCTAGAAACAGGCTCCCTGACCTCAAAACAGTCATGCTAACTGCTGAAGTGAAACAAATTGCATACATCTGCATATGGATATGCCCAGACTTCCTGTAACTGGAGATGGCCTCAAAGTTTTGGTGCAAAGTTTGGGGTGTCTGTTTCTAATCAAACCTAGAGAGATCTTGAGTTACATATTGTGAAGATCTCCCTGACAAGGAGGTAACGTGAGCATCATTGCACCCTTACAAGCCTGAAAGGACCGCTTGGTGCCTCCTTCACTGCTTACGATTCCGTCCTTGCCCTCGTAGCAGTAGAAGGAAGACGTTTGCTGGTGTCCCACACTTACACCCTGCTCTCCCAGTGCCTTGGTTGCCTGTTAGACCATTGGCACTTCTGAGACCTTCCCTGAGTCACTCTGTGTCCATTGCCGGTTGGCAGGGATAGCCCAGGACAGCTGGGCACGTGGGCCCCGAGCATCGCACCGCTCCTCTTCGGGCAGGAGAGCTGCTTGCATGCCCAGTTCACCTGGAGGGGATATGCCTTTCCGATCTCACCGCGTCTGTCCTGGGAACCCCACAGAGGAGGAAGGGGGTGCAGGAGACATGGACCAGGCTGCACGTCTGGCCATGCGGTGAGACCCCGGGACGGCCAGACATCACACTGCTCTGCTGACACCTTCCTGGAGGGAACAGCTGTTTTAACCATGCCACCGCAACGTTTGGATTCACAACTTGTATCTGTTTTGTTCCTGAAGTACGCTGTTTTGGGAGGGTGATGAAGTAAAGTCCTCGCTATGTACAATCTTATCCATGAAATTTAAGTTAGAGCACGTGGCAACAGAGAGTGGGACATTTCAAATACACAGCTTTGGGCCCAACTTGAAATGGTAGGTCTCCTTTGCACAGCACTTGAACGACAAGCCGCAGCTCCTTCGTGATAGACTCCTTCACTTAGATCCTGTGACTGCAGCCCCGCAGCCTACGAGGCTGCAAGACAGCTACATGGCCAGCAAAACCCAGGGACACAGCCAGCACAGGGCTGTTTCCCCCAGGCTCCAGGCAAAGAAGCCTGCAGGAGCTTGGCATTGCTAATGTACTGCTCTGGCAGCATCTCACCCAAGCTGTTACGGTGTCAGTGAGGAGCCCCACACCATCCCAGCCCCGGGGGGGGCTCTGAGCATAGCCTGGGACACTTGGACACTGAGCAGCATGTGGCAGCTCACCGAGGCTGCCAGCCCGCGTCCAAAGCGCGTGGTATGGGCGGTGTGTGGCTGCGCCGGGCTGCCTCTCTGCTCCCACACTAAATGACGTAGGGGCCTTCTGCCTTCCTGCCCGGGTGTGGGCACAGGGGTTTTCTCCCCTGCCCATCCCCAGATCCCTATGGCCTCCTATGCCGGCCATTTCATACTGCCTCTCCCTGCCTGTGCAGCCATGGTCTGACTCTTACTTTTCATAGCAATGATGCTTTTTCTTAAAAAAAAAACCCCAAACTTCTAGTGCAGATACTCAAGAAAACTTTTTTAAATCCAGTTCCGGCTCTTAGTATCATTCTCTCAACTCTTGCTTAAATACCAGTGCTAAAATTTTGCCTAGATAGGGTTTGGACAGTGTATTCTACACTTCTTACCAAGGAAGATTTGCATGGCAGCTCAGCCAGCACACCTCCAGGAGACTTGGCTGGCCACGGTAACCTTATCCAGTGATCTTGCCTTAACACATGCTGAAGCCATTATACTTGTTCCCAAGTTGTCTGTTGCAGCCTTCTGCCTCCTGTCTGTCATTGCAGTCTAGAAGTCAGCACAAGGCTATCGTTCAAAAAATATCCACATTTTGGGTTATATAGGATAAAACGGAGCAGCTGGATTTTAGACATATAAAGGCCCAAATCTTTAGGTTTATTTCTGTTCAGAGAGTCAGCACTCTTGCAGTCTGCAGATATAGAGAAGAGTTTAAAGATGGAGAGAAGACCCACAATTTTTTAGCTGAATGTGGCATCACTGATTTTATTAGCAATGATCAGATACTTAATCATACCCTCACTAATCATACCCTCACTCTTGGGCCCAAGTGAAGTGTAAAACTGGGCAGCATTCATCTCTTAAATGCAGGTGGTAGACGTCTACATAAGACACCAGCCATTGGCATCGTTCTGGAAGCTGCAGTTACCCTTGCTGCTAAGCAAAAACTGGTTGGAGCATCTCCATTTCAACTCTGGATAAGGATGAACACATCGCCTTGTGTCTAGCCTACCAGCAGTTCCCTTGAGTTTGCATAAAGCAGAGCTGGTTCCTGTGTGAAAGCACGTCCATCCATCTATCCCAGCCAGGGAGCTCATTTGATTGATCCTGCAGAACCTGAAGGAAGGCTGGAACATGCTCCGGGCAGCTCCTCTGCTCACGGTATGGCATGCACCAACTTCCCATTGTGCTGAGGAGACCACTGCATGAATGTGCGCTCATTGGCATGGACACCAGCCATCTCTGCTGAGCCCGACCAAAGTTGCTGGCACTGCTGCCTGCAGCCACCTGTGGCTCTGCAGCGAAGGGGGACATAGTGAAACCCGAAGAGAAAAAAATAGCTGTGAAATACCTGGCCACCTTGGGGAGCTAATTACAGACAAAGCAAATTCCTACAGAAAACCTACTTGTAGAAGGATGAAAGGGGGAGAGGAGCATTTCTTTCTACTGTGCTCCTCCTGACCACACCTAGGGCTCCTCTCTTCAGGAAGAGACTTATTTTTCTGAGCAGAGCATACAGCAGGAGCAACACTAAGGCCTGGAGCAGAAAGGTCTCAAAAACTCCTTCTGTTCCGGAAAGGAAGTCTGGGGACAGAGCCAAAGGTGCCACACAGCACCGGTGGGTCCATAGGCTTTCGGTGGCCCTGCAGCTAGCGTATAACTTAAGTCACTGGCTCCGTCTCCACTCTGTGTGCCTTGGCGATGCTTCCCTGGGAGTCAAAACCACCTCAGCCCTGGCTGCACTTAAACCCTCTTGTGCCTAGGTGGTTACGTTCTCCTGGAGTAAATCACTGTGTGGTTTTGGGGACAGACAGTTTGATAAACCTTAACTCTAGTGCTGCTGAGAAGTTTGCATCACAGCAAGCCTGGGGAATATGTGTGCGTGTGTGTCCATATGTGTGTTATTTGTTTGTGGAAGTTGCTGTTCCTCTTGCTTTTTTTCTGAACGAGCTTGTTTTTCCAATACAAACATCTGCTTTTGAGGGCACGTATTGCTTTATTGTCTGATTAGCTGAATTCACACACCCTGTGGCTACTTGGGGAACGCTCAGCATCATGTGTGCAAATGCAACATGCGCTGCTTGCTCCTCTTTCATGTTATTTAAAGGACACTAACAAAACTGGCTTTTATATAAACAAATCAATTCTGAAAACTCCACATAGAAGCTGTGGCTAGAGTAAAAAGGCACAGTTTATGCCCCAAGTCCTTCTTCATGTAGCACATTCATTTGAACAGCAGGAAAGAGCTGACTAGCAGATTTTGAAGGCACAGAAATGCTTCTAGCAACCTGCTGTAATTGCAGCTGACTCTCTGGCTCCCAGAATGCGATATACGAAAAGAGAAAGAGCAAGAAAATGTACTGCCATTGCCTCCACGGGAAGAAAATGAAACTGCTCAGTTGCGTACCATGGCTTCCTCACTACTGAATGTGAAAGGAGATTATTGTTTCTGCCAAATATTCCGGAGCTGGGCATCTTGGTTCTCTCTGATGAACCCATGAATTTTGGAGTGACCTGGCTCTCTTCTCTCTGACACCTGAAAGTCTTCAGTGGTCGCAGGGCATATGCTCTGCCATGCCAGGACCAGCCACAAGATGGCTTTTTAAGTGACAGCAGAGGGAGGTGACAGCCACCTCTGTGCAGCTCAGTGACAGCCAGGCCCTCAGTAAATCCCACAGAGGCAGCCCCAGGCATAGGGCTGAGGGTGGTCAGCTGTGGGTTTTCAGCACGCCAGGCTACGTGCAAAGTCCTGCTTGAAAGTATGACAGTCAAGTTGGGTCAGCTACTGCATTTTAAAATGTCTCTTTTATTTCCCACTGTAGGCATGTCACAATCAACTGGGAAATAATTGTGGGTTTCTGCTATGTCCTACTTGTGTCTGTCTCTGCCTAAAACAGTGCACCTGAACCAAAAGCCACCTAGTACCTCTGAACTGATATATCCTCGGTGCTTGCCTGCCAAGGAAGATGGACAAGGCAGGCAAGGATCGGAAGGCAGCTTGAAACGGCTTTCAGTTTCCTTTTGGCTCTGAATTCGATACCTTTTGGATAAGTAGTCTCCTCCTTCCAAAGCAATCCTGCATTGCCTCGCTGTGGCCATGGTCGCTTGAGGGTCTTGACTTTTCTCGGGTTCCTCAGAACCAGATGCGAACACCTAACTGCTCTGAAGACTGGGCTCAATGCTGAGTAAGACAAAATATGGGAGCTCATAAAAAAAAAAAAAAAAAAATCAGCATTGCTAATACAGGACATAGTATTGAATGGGATTGTCTCAGTCGTGGAGTCATACCTACACGCAGGCCAGTAGCTGTTTATTGGGACTTAAGTCCAAAAGGTCCCCTGACCCTTGGGTAATTGAAAGGGAGAACAGGCAGGTCCCCATGCCATTTGCTGAAGACTTTGTTCTCCACAGACAGGCATTGCAGGGTTTTGCACCCTTTGGTGCGCTGACCCAAGGTGGGCCTCTGTCCCGCTCCTGTCTGAGCTGAGTGTCACCAACTGGCCATCAGCATCTGGGGGAGCATCTGCCTCATCCGCCTGCCTGCCTTACTTTAGGATCATCCAGTTCTCTCGGGGTTGTGTTCCCTTTAGAAAAATCTAGACACAGCAGGGTTGCAAGGTTGCTCCTCCCCTGCTTGGCAGTTATCTCCAGCCGAGTTACATGATGATGGTGTTTAAAGTAGCCAAGATTCAACCCCCCCTTCCTGCTCCGAGGCATTGTGAAGTCAGGCCCTGTACATGCAGCAGCGAAAGGTAAGCGCTGGGGAGCTCTGGGGCTGATGGCAGGCAGCGCCAGCGGAAACGCTGAGGGTTGTTCAGATGTGAGTGACAGATGAGGGTGATGCAGGGCTTAGGGCTAAGCTCTCCCTCCGGAAGGAGGAGCATAAGCCTCCCCATCGGATGCAGATTTATGTATTCATCTTAACCTCACCCATGCCCTTTGGCCACCGCGAGGATCTGAAAAGATCCCTTGCCTGAGCACTGCAAGTTAAAAAGGGGGCTCTTCACTGCGAGTTGTCATCTCTTCCAGAACTTTCCCCCGCAACCTGTCAGCACCTCCCTCTTCCCCACAACAAGCCCCGGACATTTCCCCTACGATTTCCATCCAAGGCTGGGTGCTGGGTGAGCAGGGCGTCCGCTCCGTCGGGGTGAAAGGGAGGCACGAGGCACCGGTGCACCCTTCCGCAGTCTCAATGCGCGTTGCCTTCCACGTTAACCACATGCCGAGTGAGGCACCACCAGCCGTCGCATATGACAGCAGGTATAAATCAGCCATCTAGTTAGAGGAGAGCAGGGGGACACTCCTTCCAGCTGGTGGGATAGGCTGGTGAGGCAAAACCACCTGAAGGGAGTTGAGCCTTGCTCTGATGTCTGGCTATGGCACAGCTTAATTCCCTGCTGCCAGCTTGGAGAGTGATTCACCCAGTCCTACGTGCCTGTGCCTGCCTGGACCGCATTCACGCCGTCGGTCGGTTGGTCGGTCCGTCAGTCTGTCTCTCTCTCTCTCTCTCTCTCTCTCCGCATTCTTCTGTCTGTCTGCTTTGCAAAAGCAACCTCTTCGCAGCAGAGGCAGCAATGCATTGCTGAAGTTCAGCTGCCTCCCAGAGGTGACTTCCAGTTGCCTGTTTCGTGCTGCTGGTAACAGGGCTGGAGCTGCAACCTGAAATAACCGGCAGAGCAGACGGGCAGGAGGAGGGAGATTAGAGCCATTTTGTCATGAGCTGAGCAAGAGCTCAGCTGCCTCTGCATTATGGAGTCCTGGTTCAAATTAGTGACAGACGAACTTCAAAAGGCTTGCAGGCACCAGCCGGAGAGGCGTCTGAGCGGGCTCTGCCCAGCTGAAGCAGCCAGCCTGCGGCGCTAAGCCAGCAAAACACGGCAGCATATGTGTGTCCCTGGACTACCCTCACGCTTCAAGTGAAGCGTTGTGTACTTCAGACGGGCAGTCAGACAAGCCCCAGCAAATCCTCCCAGCACAGCTCCTGTGTGCTCCTCGTGCTTCCCGATTTGGGCCCCCAGGTGCCTCCGTGGAGAAGAGCTGGGGACTCTTGGGTCTGGGTGAGATGCTGTGGCAGCCCCGTTGCCACCCGAGCACAGAGCATCTTAGGGGGATTTGGGTGCTACCATTTTCGCTTGGAAATTGGAAAGCAGGAGTGATGGGAAAGCCGGAGTAAAAACAGAAAACACCCGAAGCTGGCTGAACCTCACTGAACCGCAAAAAAGGGTTGAGTTTAAACATTGGGCCAAAGTTTGGGCCAGGTTCTTTAACAGAAGAGTTCTGCCGTTCTTCGGTTTTGTACAGCTGATTAGTAAAGAAAGGCCCAGGCGAGGGAAGAAAAAACACACAGCCTTCCCCAAACCTGCCTGTTCTTGGAAGCACAGCTAAAAATTATTTCCATTCTGACTGCACATTGCAAAACTCAAGGCTGCCCAGGTCTGGGAGTTGCTAATATTCCTACAAGCACTAGGCTTTTAGAAGTATCCCAGAAAGAAATTATGTTTCTGGCTACCAAACCCACCAATTCACAGTCACTGGGGCTGGGCGACAGACTGGCATCAGCTTTTACTGGCAGAAAGGAAGAGGGCAGCAAAATCACAAACTGAAGCAAGAAGCAGCGCAACCAAACTGGGAACTTGCCAACCAAGAATGAAGCCAAAATAACTAACAGCAAACCTGATAGCGGCAGGTTGTTTCCCCCAACCTCTACACTTCTCCTTGTTCCATTGCTCAGGTCATCCGCTGCCATGAAAATATCCCTTGCCATGGGGTCACGAGGCGAGGACGGTGCCGCAGCCCCGCAGGGTTTTCCTGCCGAGGAGATGCCGGTGCCAAGGGAGAGGGGGGAAGCCTGGACCCCTGAGGGTCTGAGAGCAGTGGCCACCCCTCTCAGCCAGGGGCTGTCATCCTCAGCCCCCGTGAGCCCCCCTCCCCATGCAGTACAGGGGTGCACGGTGGCCTCGAGTTCTCACTGCCCATGAGAGCTGTTTCAAGGTATCGGGGGGGCATAGCTGCGCTGCGTGGCCTGGCCGTGAACTGCAGCGTGGCTATGCTATAGCTGGGGAGACAGGGCAAAGAAAGAAAAATCCGTCCAAGACTGACTTGCCGGGAAACTCCAATTGCCCCTTACACAGTCTAAACAAATATTTATTTAAATTACTCGGAACGCCCCAGTCTTCTTATATGCATCCCCAAAGAGTGTCATAAAACATCTACATAAAGGACTCCGTTAACCTCTGCTGCCCCGCGTTAGAGGCACATATTTCAGCTCCAGTTAAACTGAAGTTTAATAAACTCTTGGCCTCTGAAGGATCTCTCCAGCCGCCGCGGGAGCCGCTCCTCCCCTGCCCTAGTCTGGCTCTGGGTCTACGTCCACCACTGGCATTTGCCATGAACAGCAGCCACCGAGGTGGGGAACTGCCAGTGCCGCTCCAGTCTCCGATGGGAGCCCACCATCAGTTGTGGGTGCTACGCTCTCATGCCTTGCATTTCTTTCTGTATATAAATATATATGGGGGCTATAAGGAGGAGGGAAAGGATGTTTGAAACTCTCTCCCATTTCTCCTCGGCCTCAAAATCTAACCACCAGCTTAGTGCACTTTTATCTCTGGAGGGTTAGCTCCACATCCTTCGTGTCACAGCAGAGAGAAGGTGCACGTTTCCCGTGGGAGCAGGGGTAAGCTAAGTCTTTTGAATGATATCAGTTGCTGATGCAAGCTGCTGTGCTCAGGAAAATACTGGGAAACCCTGCTTGCTTCATGGTTTAAGTGCAATGATTTCTTCATCTAAAAAAATATATGTGTAGTTCAGTAATCTCCTCTTAATGAAGTTTTGCCAGCTTATCAAGGAGTAAAAGTGATACTACCTAACTTGGCCAATTACTCTCCTGAGACATTTGTGCAAGAGCCCAAGCACATGGTTCACAAAGGGAAGGGAAGAAAATGATTTACAGAAGCAGCGAGGCAAAGGTTTATTGATAATGAGGCACTAAGAGGAAATGGGATGAATGGGCCAAGATTCCTCTGGTAAATGAATAATGAATCGTATTCACAGCCAGCAACTTACATTTTTCATTTTGAGTTGAGAATAGCAAGATGCAGGGCAAATGACAGTTATTAGGAAAAAAGAAAATCCATTAGGTAGTACTGAGCAAGGAAAACATCCACAAAAGTGTCCTCTTAGTTGCAAAAGGGGAGTCATGGATTGCTCAAAGGATAAACTGTGCTTGTCAAATAATTCAGAGCGCTCGCACTCCGTGGTCAGAGAAGGGAAAGGGGATTTCATTTCACTTGAGGACTACTTCACCTTGCCACACATTTAATTGTCACCAGGGGAAAAAAAACAACAAAACAACAGAAGTAGGTTCGCATGAACCAAGAGAATTTGACTTTACTTTCTCCTCCAACTCTATGGTTCGATTCTCCCCCCAGACTGCCCATGCCCGGTGAGCGGCGCTCCCACAGCGTCCGCCCGTCCTGCCTGTGCTCTCCAGCCACTCGACCCGGACCACTGAAGTTACCGGGGTCTGGCCACCGCTCTTGGTGGTGACTGAACCAGGCCAAGACACGGAACTCTCACCATCACCTGCAGCACTGAATTCCTTTATAAAGCCACTCCGGGAACAAATTTTTCTGGGGACAGACTGAACGGGAGAAGATGTTTGCCCCTCATGCTGTTGTGGCTGTGGATGGCACCCAGAGCGGTGTGGCTCCACTGGCACCGATCTACCGACTCCGTCAGCTGGGGCTGGCCCCTGCCCGCTCGGCACCACGATTACACCCAGCACCGGGACCAAACGTAGCTGCAGGACACAGGAGGATGAGCAGCGAGAGCGCTGTGTGAAGGGCTTTTGTGCCTTTTCTCTTATTTCTTTTCTAACATACTTCTTGCTTCCTGGGTCTTCAGATCATATATACTGGACCCTACCCCTGGTGAACAGTTCTCCATTTTCTTCTCATCATCCAGTGTGTATGAGGGCAACCCTTACTTACTGCACAGCATCCACACCCTGTTCCTCAGTGTCCTCTGGGCTTCTCACAGCCTTCACCGAGCCATATCGGAGGGTTGCACAGAGATGCCCGAGCCACAGCGAGCCTGGTGAGACGAGGTACCGCTATTGCTCATGTTGTATGGATGGCAGACCGAGACAGAGAGCCACCAAGTGCACAACCGCCACTCTGAGATACCTAAGCCTGAGTTTTAAAGAGTACTTAGCATTGTCTAATATTTTTGCAGCTTGGAGACGAAGGTCTTGTTGGCTTCAGCTATGCCTCTCAGATGCCCTGAATCACGTAATACCTTTGTATCTTGGTCACCCCGTCCTAAGCCCCCATTCAATCTAACACCCTCCCCAGTCTTCAGACCAGGTTCCTGCCACATCCAGATTTCTTATCCCAGCCTTCCGCTGCTTCCCCAGATACAGCTTGTCTTGTGTCTGTAGTTACCTCAATGTCCTCCCCTACTTTGCCTGGGTCCAAGCGAGGCTGGATCATCTACTGGGGTAAATGGCCACTGCAAGAAGAGTGAGTTCAGGCCTGGCTGGAAACATGCCCAGAACATGGGAAACCTGCAGTGTGTTTAGGTGTGAAAATCAAAGCCGTTGCTACTGAGCAAGTGAAAGCCATGGCTCCCTAAGGCTTGTTCTTTGGTAATTTTCGGAGGAAAGGCACGAAGCACATTTCCTACCCAAAGCCCAGCTCCACTGAAAGTCTGACAGTCTTGCTCCACAGCACAGTGCACCAGAACTTATGAAAAAAGACATCATCAGATTTTTTTCTGACATGGAGAAAACAAAAATGTGCTTAGTTTTAGCTACATTCTTGGAAACAGCTTAATTGATTCAGATGAACTTTAAAAAAAATAGTATTATAAAAACAGCCAGAGGCAAACAGCCGCTGTGGGAAGTTTTAGGCCAAATCATTAAGTTTTGATTAAGTTAGAAGCAACTGGAGGTAGGATTTTGGTAGAAAGTGTCAGACAGTAGACACAAACAACAGTGACTCTGGTAACACACTTCCTAACAGAGGACAAAAAAAATCATGACTCTTGGAAACAGTGAAGCTCCTGGAGCACCACTAATTCTCAGCAGAACTGGATGATTACGTGAAAGATGATGACCGTGAAAATCAGCCTAAATTAAAAACTGTATCCACATCAGCTGAGCTCATGCCCACTTTTGTGTTTGTTTCCAGTTAACATTCCAGGATGGGATCATATCAACATGAGTGACTGCAAATGTCAAGTAAACATCAGCAAATATTTACAGAAATCATCTTTAAGGAACTCGTGAAAAGGAGTATTGGCCCCAGAAACCTACTTCTGCCAGTGATGCTCATCCAGCCAGGGAACAGAAAAAGCTCTTATCTCATGTGTCCGTCACGTACCTACCTTCCACTCACCACCACGGATCACCTTTTCAGCTGCCTACTCCTTGCACTGGTTGACACCATACACACAATCTGCTGATGAAAGATTACTCACAAACATCATCCCAACAACAATCCTGGGTCCCAGACAGACCTCGAAAAATCATACCTTGCTCACAGTTTGCTAATATAACGCAAAGGGTGTTCGTTCCTCCTGCCCCCTCTCTCCCAAAATACTACCTTAGGGGAACCCTTGGTTTGGGAGATTTCTGATCTTACGTGTGGGCGTCTGCGTGCTGACACAGCCCCCAGCTCAGAAGGGCTCTCCTTAAAGAAGATGCCATCCCTACGCCAGTGCCACAACCAGAGCTTCGGTGTTTAAAAGTTGCATTTTCTAGCAGGGTGTGAAGCAATGGGAGGCCTTAACAGCACGTGGAAAGAGCGACTGCAGGCAGAATGGCCTAGAGAGGAGAATAAAATACACAATCATAAAACATGGGCTGGAATCAATACATGTCAAAAGCACCAGTCTGAACGGTACGTGCTGTTTCAGTTTCCTAGCTGAGAGTAAGCAAGACCCCTTTTCACCCGCTCCATCTTTAGAAATAAGCTTATCTGCAAGGGTATGGAAAGAATGAAATTTGGGAAGAATAAATAAACACTTCAGTTTCCAATGGTGGAGGACTCCTGGCATTAATGGGGCCACCAGCTGGCTTCCACTTCCCAAAGCATCCCCAGCTCTTGGGCTCAGAGCGCCTGCAAGCAAAGCTGTTGGGGGCTGCAGTGGGTTGCTTTCTCCTTCCTTCTCATCTCGGACCAGGCTTCCTGCATGCTGCCTTCTCGGATTTACTATCTCTCTGTACATTTGGGTCATGAATTTGCAGACTTCATGAGAGGCGAACATGCCTGTACGGGAATATGTGATTTCTGCTGCAATTCATTTTGTTCCTAAGGCTCTCGGGAGAAGACATACAGTCAGACGTAAATAATGGGGCTCCAAACTACAAAACTCCTTCAGTGAACACAGTTATGAGGCTGTGGCTTCCGATAAGCCAGGGGTTTAGAGCCAAGGTTTTAGTGCTAGTGGAAACTGGAAGCTCTTCATCCCGAAGAAGGGGTCAGAGAGTCCCTGTGATGCCAGTACTGAGAGGCTTGCCTGGAATTAGGGACTTTCTGAGTATTTGCAGCTAGTGTCCTCTGTTTTCCAAAGCAAAGATGCAGCTTCCCGAATCAGCTTAAATCACACCATTCTTCCCCATTGACACCTCCTGCGGCTGAGGCTTATACACAGGGATGGCACGACTGCTATACAGTCCAATCTGTTTCAAACTGTAGTACATACTGGACTAAATAACCTTCCCCTGCAAGTAGCTCCTTTGCAAAGTAACTCCCAGCTGAGAGGGATGGGGGATCTGTGCGTGTGTAACTTCGTCAAGAACATGATCTGACATAAGCAGAAAAGACAACTTTGATGCTCCATCTCCTGTCAGTAGATAGACTGTGATGTTCAGATGTTACAGTAAGAAGCAATATAGATTATTACCAGCCGGGGACAGTCTGGAAGCCAGTGTATCAGCTCTTTAATGGGTCTTGCCCCCAGGAGAAAGGTCTGCCAGGAGAGCTGGGGGCTGTGGAGCAGAGCTGCCTGCCCGGGGAAAGGGTGGCCTGGCACAACGTCCCCTTGTGCAGGACACGACAGGGTGAGGAGCGGGCAGGGACAGCCCCGCCGGGCTCAACGGTGGTGCTACGCTGCTATCACTGCTGCACTGCCGGGTCCCCTGCTTACCCCTGCTCCCAGGTCTGGGCGTACCTAGCCTGCTCTGGGGTGTGCTTCGAGCAGTCTTCGGTGCCTTCAGTTGCTGGTTTCATCAGCTTGGCCGTGCTCACGCCGCTGTGGCAGTACTTCTAGCAAGGGGCTGAGCAAAAGGGAACTGCTTCCCTCGCTACCGCCAGGCACCCCTGCAAAACCACCCCACTGCTCAGCCTCCGGCCAGCAGAACCCAGACCCAGGGACCTCTTCTTTTCAGACATACAGGGAGGAAGAGCGTCAGAGCAACCAATTTAGCTATTTACGTACTCGTATCGCGTTTGCGGTCAGGCCGTTTTCACAGAGCCAGCTTTCTGCTGCTGCTCCCTTTCCTTTTGAGCCCCTGAGAAGGAGTTCTCAGCAGAGTTTTTGGTTTTAATGAAACCTGTGGGCTAAACCAGGCCATTCCCTATTTTTCCCCAGTAGGGAACTAATTTTTGTCAGACTCAACATCCACAGCTGTATTCTTGGCTTTCGGGACCCACTCAGTTCCCTTCAGAACTTCTCCTGGGCCAGGACCCACTGGCCTCTTACGTGTTAAGGCAGGCATGTGGTCACTGCTACACACCATGGTTTATCTGCTTTGGGCTCCTAATCTCTCCATCTCCGTGGGATGTGGAATCAGCCAGGTTTCCACACATAAGCCTACATCAGAGAACATGCATGTTGCCTGAGGCAATACTTGCATTTGTTCTTCTCTAGAAAAACCTGAGCTGTTCCACTTGGTTTTTACAGAGTCCAGATAGGCCAGACCAGTGCATACCAAGTGGCCCAAATTTACGAACTTCTTGCAAGGAGTGTGCTACGTTTCCTGGCTAATGCCCGAAAAGGAGAACGGGACTCGGACTGCACTTTCCTTTTCTACTTCTCTGAAAGTCAGTAAAATCAACAGAATAGACAAAGGGCTGGATTAGTCCTGGTCCTTTTGGTGTTCTCTTGTAAAGTATCTGGGGGGGGGGTGTGACTCAGTTGCCCATTCATGGGTTTCTGGTGCTGTGCAAGACACACTAAGGTCTCTCAGATGCCGACATGGGACAGGCAGATACCAAGGCCTTGAGGAGCAGCACTGGGAGACCAGGCAGTGTAACTGGGGGCTTCTAGGCCACATGTCATGCAGTTGGTTCAATGCCCCCTCCCAGGACCAGCCAAGCTTCCCCTCTCCACCATCTGTAGGATGCTGGGTACCTCCTATTGCATTTGCTAGCCTCTGATAAACCTGCTGAAACACTTTGGCCTCAAAGCTTCTGCCTTGTTGCACGCTCTTCGTGTCTAGGTCCCCAAATATGGTGAAAAATTCATCCCTTAGAAGCTTGGTTGCATTCACAGCCTCTTGGTTCCTTTTTGGGTAAGCTTCAGGTCATTTTCTAAAGAAATCCATAGCTACCAACAAATATTGTCTGGCAGATTCCATCTCAGGCAAAGGCCCAACAACATCAACAGCAATGAATCGCAGTAAAGTCCCCAGGAGACACTGCTCAGTAGGGTTTCTCCCCATCTTCAGGGACCCACTTTTGAAATACAACACATGCAAGAAATGCATCACATTTCCTGTAGTAATTTTCCATCATCCGTCTGCATTTTCCTAAAAACCAGTTCTCTCTTGGCTTGACTAAGGATTTTGCAACCTCAAGATGTCCAATGGTTTTGACATCGTAACGAAACCTCAGAACCTCTTTTTTGAGTGTTTCGGGTATAATGAGCTCTCATGAATACTCAACACCCATTGTTTTATTTCCCCATCTCCTATACAACATTTCATCTTTAAATTCCAAGCTTTCCCACCATGACCAGAGAGCTTTTGCCCTGCTACTCTGAAGAGACTCTATACTCAAAAGCAGACACGGTTGCCAATGAGATTTTTTTTTTTTTTTTTCAATCACACCTTTTTTTGATACCAGGAGCCTTCTTGAGGGACACTTTTAGCTCCTTGATCTCTGCTCTTGCAAACCTCCATCTACTGGATGAAGCAGGAGTACTCATTCCCGCAGACAGTGAAAGAAAGGCAAAAAAAAAGGATGCAGTCTCTGTCTTTTCTTGTTGTCCTGCTGAAGGAGGTGCCCGCCCCCCAAAAAGGCATTTGAACAAGGCGTTGGCAGAACGAGCCTTTGGTGACTATGGCCTCGTGTCAGTGCTATCCCCACCCCACAGGCACCCCTGGCTCTGTTCAATGGAAACCGCTTCAGCTCTGAAAATGCCCAGCCGCTCTCCTCCAGCCACCGAGGTAGCTTGCTCTTCTCCCAAGGAGCATGTGGAGCTTTTGTAATCCTGGCAAGTCTGCAGCTGAGCCTCCAGCAGCAGGATCGGTGCCCTGCAAGGCCAGGCAGACTGACAGTGCCGTGCTCCCTTCCCTCGCATAGGGGAAGGGCTGCCCCATCGCCCCTGGCTGAGCGTTTGCCCAGGGTGCGTGTTACACCTCTTTTCAACAGTTCTCCTTGCTCTGGCTTCAATTTCAGATTGGCAGCCTGGAGCTCGTGGCAGCCGGTTTATAAAACGTTATCAGTTCCTATTGAAGGGTCTACCATACGCCAGGATAACCTCAGCTACAACGCAGGGACTGGGTGGCTGGCCATGGAATACCTGCTCCGTTGGTCTCTCGAGTGAGGGCTGCCTTACACAGGTGGTGGGAGATCCACGCTACAGTTTGCTTCAGACTTGTGCTAACACGAAAGCCATTTTCACCTCCAGATATCCACTGTGGAAATCAAAATTAACCTAGTAAGGCACATCCCAGATATTATCTATTAATGGTAAGGCACAAGCACCCTTTGATTAATATATTACACAGCAAAGCTCTTGCTGGCCTTTTTTTCTAACCAGGACAACAGATGAGGTCCAAGAACTGGCTACAAGCTCAAAGAGACAGCTCAGGGGCCTGCCCACGGAGGCAGGCGCCGCAAACAGATTGCCCAAACCTCTTTCTTTCACATGAGCCGTGTCTTTAAAGGAAAACACCGCAGGCTGAAAGCCCTGCTGCTCACGGACAAGGTCCCAGCCACAGTGATGTACATGCTGAGTGTCAGGTCATCTCCCGCCTTGGCTACGCTGAGCATTTTCCTGGATCCCGGCGGTCCAGTCTCCTGCACGCATTTCTCCCCAGCAAGGATGCTTTCCCCAGTCCCTGCCTTTCCTCATACCCACGGGGAGGCTCCGTTTTGGATTGTCCCATCATCTCTTTCTCTCTCTAGTTTCAACTGCCAACTGCAGCACCTGAACGAGCATCTGCGATGGCTGTGAATTACACAGGCGATAAACCCCTCTCTTGCTGCTTGGCTTCCCCCGTAGCCCTCCCTCTGAAGTGGACCACTGCCAAATGGAGACAAATAGGTTGTTGAACCAAGAACTCCAATTTTTGCCACCAAGGCTAAGGAAAGGGGGATTTCCAGTACAACCAGCCACAAAAGTACCCTTCCCAAAAGCAAACTAATTAAAGCCTACAAGGGAAGAGTGGGGTTCTCTGAACAACAACTTAGTATCCAGCCCTGGGCACCACAAAGCCTTGCTACAGCCTCAACTCTAACTTAAAACCAGCATCACCTAGCTTCGCATGTGCCTCTTCAGTCCCCGTTTCCTGAGTTGAGTTTGGGCCTTTCGGTAGATTTTTACGAGGCTCTGTCCTGACTAGCCATATATTTAGATCAGCCTTCTCTGTGGCTATTTCCCCTCCCCATCAGAGCCGCACTTAACCAAGCTGCTGCACTCATGTTTGATGTTGTAGCCAACCCCCCCATTGCTTTCTATCCTGCCTAAGTCTCTTTCCCTAATAGCTTGAAGTGGTATGAACAGGATGGAAATACTCTCCTCTCTAGCACAGGACCTCATACCTATATAAAGCAACTAGCTTCCCTTCTCTTCCAGTAGCAGCCTTCCAACTTCTGTTCAAGGGCTGAAATGCAATATTTAAGCTCTGCCATAAATCCCACAGCTTCATGGAGTGTTTCTGGCCTCCTGCACGATCTGCCTAAGTGTCTAGCAATTGGTCCATCGGCTATTTATCTTGGAAGTCCTCACTGGCATCTGAAGACGTGAGGAACACAAAATGTCTGCAGGTCCTCTGCCAATTTAGGTGGGTCTCTTCTTCCTCTTGCCTTCTAGCATTTGGCTGTGTCCTGTCTAGCTCAGACTGATATCTGGCTCCAATCTGCTTACGAAGGTTCAGACCAAATCTTGATAAGCCAGGTTATGTCTATAATGCAGTGCTTCTCAGCTCTCAGGTATGGGTCCTTGCCACAGCTGTGCTCCTGACTCCACTCCAGGATGAGGTCTGGGCATGCATCATCCCAGGGAAGGCTGGAAAAGAACCGCACGATGCTCCAGAATATCTCGCAGCCTCCTGAACTGGAGACCAGCACCATGGTCCAGGCTCCAGAGCGTAACCCTGCCCCAGCACTTGGCCTCAGGCTCTTCTCTGTGAACAAGCGCTTGCAGAGCAAGGCTCCGTCCGGCTCCTCTTTCCAGTTGGCCACGCGGTGGGAATGGACATGTGTCAGCCTCCCACGGGGTCCTTTCTTGAGTGGCATCACTGGGGCTAGAAAAACCTGATGCTGTGGGCCTCCGTGTGCTTGCGTTACAGAGCACGCACACTGGAAATGGCCAGCCCCAATAGTCTGAGACCAACTCCACGCCCAGCAAGCTGGTGAGCCTCTGGTTTCCTTTTTGAGATGGTTTTCTATTCTTTCAGAAGTCTTGCTGTGGCTCAGGCCTCCTATTAAGTTTCAGGCTGAATAACATTTTCCCATTTCCCCTGTTTTGTGAAACATCTTCTGGCCAGCGTCACGCACGTTCCGCAGCACGTCACGGAGTCAGGGTCTTGCAGCTGGGCCTTCAGATCTCTCTGGGCACTGTCCCAGCACAGAGTCATTCTCTGATTGTTTTTGACCCTTTCTGGGATAATTCCCGATACTGCCTTCTCTCCCTGTGCACAGTTTACAACTTTGTTTTGTTTTGATTTGATTCTGGTGTGAATTCCTTTCACTTTCCACTGCTCCTGAATAGGTTAGATGTCTGCAAGCACCTTTGTTATCGGATCACTCTTGCATCAAAAGAATTAGAGTTCCCCGTTTTCCTCTTTGGAAACTGCATCCTACCCCGACACCGGTGTTACCGCTCCCGACTGAAGCGGTCAGCCAATATCCGAAGTCCTGAGGAGGCAGCTACAGGGAGGAACTGATGAGACCCGAGGTATTCCTTTTATGCGGCGGTGCTTGCACGCACAGCCCTATCTCCCTAAACACTGCAGCAATCAGATAGGAGTTATATTGAGACATTACAAGTTTCTTTTATTTCCCCAAGATGGAAGCCTGCCCAAAATGTTTGTTCTGTCTCTTCCTCAGGTTCCTCATTTCCCATTGATAGCACTTCTCTGATGGGTCTTGACTGTCTATTGACTGCCCCCCCTTTGCTTTTGTAGTGTTTTCAGACTTTTACTGAATAAAGGTGCTTGCTATCTTCATAAGCCCCACAGGGTTTTCACCCCGCCTCAGTGTACAGCATGTCTATCAGTGACTAAACCAGCTTACCTTTCAGGCTCCATCACCAGCTGAAAACCCACTTGCCTTACAGCTAATGAACACAGTTCTTGCTAATAAAGAATATATTTAGAAATAATACTGATTCAACCATCTGTTTCCAGCAAGTAGATTAACTGCAACAGGATAAACCCTTAAACCGCAACTTCACTAAAAAAAAAATTATCAGATGTAAATAGACATTTAACTGCTGAGTTAGGCGATGCAATGGTCTTCGATCACTGCAGATAAGGAGAGACCACAGTTCATGACATACCAGCTTGTCACGGCTAAATCCTGCTGGGACCTGAAGATAGCAGCTACTAAATGTTGAATCACAGCTATTCCCAACAGGGAGATAAAGAATTGATGCTGGTGGATTCATACCTATATAGTCCGTAAAACCAGTTGTGGACCACCTTCCATAAGAGTGCTGAGTCTGCCCCTGCTCATCGCCCATCCAAGATACATCCTCTTCTTCTTCCCCTGCCTCTCCTCATTCATCTCTGTTCCTTCCTCCCTCCATCCCTCTCCCTTATTCCTCACCGACCCGTCTCTCTTGGATCAAAAAATGGCCCTAGAAGTACCGTGGTGATCACAATTGCTCCTTCACATCATGTCTACTTATGTGACAGTCAAAATATGAAGATGATTTGCAAGCATGAATGAAAACATGGCCAAGCGGATTCACCAGTGTGTATAATAACATTGATTCATCTGAATTTACACAGCAAATAAAACGGAGGTCATTTGTTTAATATATGTAAGTAGCTTTCCTCCTTTACTTATGAACTTTCATTTACAAGTTGAGGCCGCTGAGGGACATGTAACTATGGTAAATTACTCTAACGCTTTATTCGTACGAAATGTTCCCATCCATCTCTTAGTAAATGTTTCTCAAGTCACAGGGGTCCTATTTTAGCTGCGTTACTGCTCAGGCTTCTCCTAATCCAGAACTATTTCTTTTCCTTTTGAAAATGTATCCATGTGAAGATATTAGACCTATGCTTTCCAAGCTGATTTAACAACCGAGATGGGATTTTTATTTTTTTTTCCCCAAATGTGTAGGAGGAATACCTCAGAAACACATGATTTTGGGGGCAGGGATTTCTCAGCATTTTCTGAAAAGCAGTGACCAACCCATATCTTGTGTTGGCCATATAGGTTGCCCACGCTGATGAGTTGCTTTTTAAAGATGAGACCATTTATGTGGATCGGCAGGTTGAGCCTATTTGATGTACTGAGAGACCTGAGCATATGAAAACACACCAATTGCTACATCTTCTTGCACCAAATAAGGACCTGGCTGTCAGGAAACCTAAGTTCAGCCCCTTCCGAAGTCAAACACAGGACCTCTACCCCGTGAGTTTTCTAACTCCAGCAGCGGGCTCCTTCTCCGGCCCGCCGAGAGCCTCCTTCTGCTGGAGCCACAGCCCTGGGAAGGTCACCCCGATGCCACTGAGCGCCAACAAGTTTCGCCTACGCACAAGCCACTCGCAGGTTGCAAGTCTCAGTTTTTCTGATTGCAAAATGGGACAAAAAGTCTGTCACTGCCACAGGACGCATCATGCTTTTGACCTGAGCTACCCAAATGCCCTGGACAAGGTAAGAAAGCGGCTTAAGGACTCCAGAGAGCGAAACTAGCTAAAGAGCCGGGAACTAGGGTGACCGAACGGACAGGGCCGCGGCTGGAGGTGTCCCTTAGTGGCAGACCTTGGCTCGGAGCCCCACAGACACCACCTCCCTCTTACAAGGGAAACTCATCATGGCTTTGAACGCAGGGCTTGGAAAAGGAATAAATCTTCAAGATCTGAGGGATCACAGTCTGCACATTAACTCCCCTTAAACCCCGAGCGCATTTAACTTGGGAGGTTAGAAACCACAGCCAAAGAAATCTCTTTTGATTCACAACTTGTTTTGAGCAGTCACCCATAAAGCAGCCAGTGAATCACTCCAGCCAGTTAGTCATGCAACCACACTGAACGTACACTCAAAAGGCTGCACAAAATAAACAGCCTGCAGCTCCAGATAACACACACACAGCTCATTTGCGCTATCTGGCATCAGCATATATTGTTAATAGGACTCCTACACCAAACCCTTAGGAAAAGACGCACTCAGTAAGCATCTCCAAATCTCTCTCCCCATCAGTATTTTTCTCGTCTGCTCCGCGCTGCCTTGCTTTCAAAACAGTTCAGACTAGTAAAAGTTTTAAGGCTCTTTCTCTCTCTCTCTCCGCTCCCTTCTCGTTGCTGGTAACGTCCTGCTGGGGTTACAAGCGTGCGCTGCAGCTAAAGCGGAGTTAATCCCAATCAGCAGCGGACAAGTCGAAAACAAACAGCTCTAGTGCGAAAAGAAATCTTCCTGCAAGGAGGGAACAGAGGGAGGGAGGGAAGGCTCCCTCTCCCTTGACACATGGGCGTTAGAGACAGCTCGGGTCAGGAATCCTCTAAAAGCCTCCAGCCAAGATCTACCGTCCAAGTCAAGAGA
The DNA here is from genome assembly GCA_013401275.1 of Pandion haliaetus. NCBI lineage: Eukaryota > Metazoa > Chordata > Aves > Accipitriformes > Pandionidae > Pandion > Pandion haliaetus. The sequence goes on from VYZV01033060.1 coordinate 80,013, forward strand.
AGCGCGAAACACCTCGGGGAAGAGCCGCGGGGGAACGTTCGTTCCTGCGCAGGGGGGGTGAGGAGCGTGAGCCCTACCTTCGCCTCCTGCTCCCTGAGGAAATCCCGCAGGTTTCCGCGGAGGAGATCCCGCACCTCCGAGTGTCTGTTCAAAGAGAGCCTTAGCCAAACTCCTGGCGAGAGCTCCCTCCCCTCCCTGGGAGGGTGCCGGAGCCCTTGAATGGCAGATCTGGTGGCCCTATTGTGGAAAAGAGAGGGCGATTGCCAGGGCGGCGTCAGCAGCGGCACCAGCGGCAGCC
>VYZV01033061.1:0-11364 GCA_013401275.1 Pandion haliaetus
ACATGAGAATCCTTTTCTATTAAACATGATCAAGCTCTTGCAGAACTCTTAGTTAAAACCGAGTAAGCTACGAGCACCCTACTTTCGGACTGGTAAGTAGGGTCAGGAAAGTTGACAGTCATGGCCGCCTGCGGTAAGTAATTCAATTCTGATTCTTATGAATCACAAATTGTGACTAAAGGCATTAGGTAAATATTTTAAAGTAGTTGTTTCTTTCAGAATTTGTATAGTGATGATGCAAAAAGATCCTAAGGCTCAGATTAAACACCAAATATATTTAAATATTTTCACTACTTAAAAAAAAAAAAAGATAGATTAACTTTTTTCTAAAACTGAAAAGTGGTAATTTTCTGGGATTGTTTCAATCATGCTTTATCAGCAAATAAACAGAAACTATTAGGAACAGTACTCTTAGCAAAGACATTTAGGTCTGAAATTTGACCATGCTTCTACTTCTAGAAGTCAGTTACAGATTCTTTCTTGCTTTTATCTTGCAACTTCTCATTCAGAAATTCAGCAAGATAACGTTTTCTGGGAAAGATCGTATCTTCTATTAGATAAGCTGGTATGGGATGGAAAAAAACAGACAACTTTTTTTGGCACATGAAGCGTCCTTCAGGAAGTCCAGATTGCGCTCCTGAAAACTTGCTTCCTCCATCATATCTGCTTGTCTAACAAAAGGCTACCTACTCCTGTAGACCCTTAGACCACCCCCAAATTGCCATCAGTTACATAAGAAAACAAACGCCCTCTGTGTGATCTTGTGTGACGTTTCAAAGCCAAGCCACCTCCATACTAGCCCACCAGACATATTTTCTGTGAGATATCCAAATGTCAGCCACAACACTACAGCTTATTAAATGAAGTTGCCACAGCCAGGAGACAGGAAAGTTACAGCACAAACTCCGGTGACAGCTTCCCCCTCCGGCCCCCACCTTTCATATTTTACATGCTGCTTTTTCCCTTCCGATGCACAGCATAATTTTTCACTATCGCATCCTTTGTTGCCTCCAACAGTGCTCTGCTAAGATGACAGCGCTTGCTGACTCACCCTCCACTTCCTCAGCAAATGACATGAAATACTGTAGGATGCAGAGATTTAAAGTCAGTGTCGTGTCTCAGGATACATACAAATTGACACCGGGAATGGGAATTGGAAATATCAAAAAGTCATGTATTTCAATGCCACTGAACAGAAACTCCAGTTTTAAAAATACTCTGTCAGTAAACGCCCTTAGCTAGTCTTCTTCCTAAACCAGTCAACTCATTAAAAGTCAAGTTGGTCTGGGGAGGTGTACATCAGTGTGTTATCAACATTCTTCTCAAACTGAACCCAAAACTTTAACAGTATACACCAGCTACCAGAAAGAAAATCAACCCTACCCTAGCCACAACCAGGACAGAGATTCTATTTAATTTGGGTCCAGGTTTAGGTAAACTAGCTTACAGAATATACCTGCACTTTAAATTACTGACACTTCTCAGAGAGATCAAAATTAGTATTAGAAATTTGCTAGAAAGTGAGCATACAACAAGAGGATTAAAAAAAGCACATGCACATTTTAGCAGAAATTATTTTATGTCAGGTAGATTAGATGACACAGATTTGATTTCTGTCTAAATAAATCAAAGGAGCAGCTATATATTGCCATAGACAATGTAAGTTTGCATAACTTTTAACGGCTGACTGCAGATACTACAACATCTTGAGAAGGACTTTTGAAAACGAGTAGGAGATTCTATCTGCTTAATAAACAGCACACAGGCTATACTTCCAAAAAGGCTACGTTAGTAGCCTTACATATCAAAATAATTTTAATTCATCAGCTTCACAGGAATGGCACTAGTTACACTCAAGCACAAGTAATACAGCAAAGCTTCGCAAATACAGGTTTTAGCAGAGTGGAGTGGTGTTCGTTTTCGCTTTCTCCGAGTACTGAGCAGCCTACAATTTCTCCTCACTCCTTCCCCCAACACTCAAGTAAAATCTTGTCCCCTGACGTGGGGAATAATTATTTATAAAGGAAAAACATTTTAATGCAAGATGAATTATATGAATGGCAGTTATGCATGTAAAAATACGGCAATCTCTTCAGCTAGAGGACAGGCTGTGATGTAGTGCCCTGAATTGCACAGCGTCTCATATGCTGACAGGATGGTGGTAGTTCTAGAAAATTAACGTTTAGAGGTTTCCTCTTCCACAACCCATATCTGAAAGTGAAAAATATGCATGCAGCAAAGAATAGCTTATAAGTCTAAAAATGTTGTATTCATAGAGCATCTTCCAACTCACACAATAAATTCTATATAAATGATTACAGACCCTCTGCATCCAACGTGATTATTATAGTAGCTGCCCAAACTCAGCCGTCTTGCAGATGGGCCCTTTAAACAAAAACTAGAAGCAACACAAAACCCCACTGGATAATGTGCATGAATCTTTATCTAACTGATTCTAGTAAGCATGTCAAGACACGAACTAATTTAGCGTGAACGTCAAGGCTCATGTGCCTAGTTTTCTAATAAAACCCACGCAATTTCCAATATTAAAAAAGCTACATCCAGCAGCTGAATTGTACAATTTCATTCAGAAGCAAACCCCAAAAGCCTAAACCAAAACCACCCACGGACACCCCCTTCCCGAAATGTCTTACTTTTATTTCTTATGCTACGGGGAAGCAGTCGGGATGCTCATCCAGAACAATAGCAGCTACATTTACAAATGACAAAAAAAGAACATGGGCATGTAAAGAGGGCAATGGATACTGGAGGTATTGGGATGAACTCTGCTTAATGTCTGTAATTTATTCCACCTGTGAGTGGAACAAATGAGAAGAGGATAAAACAGCTGACAAGAAAGTGGATACATAGAATATTAAATTCAGGATCAGTCATGTTAGAGTAGTTATTAGACTCGGGTGTCACACTTGCTCTTTTAGCGTCAACTACTTGGACTGCATATGTACGCACGGGACTAGCTTATTCTGATACTACAAATTTAGCCAGTCTCCCCAGGTGATACAGTATTTTTGAGTAATACACCATTTTATTTATTGCTCGTGTCAGATAATTTAAAATTACTAATAGAATGTAAGAACAAATACCTAATCGTGCTGTATTATGGGTTGTGTTAAATATCGCATTACTCAATGGCTTTTTCCCAACAATTCCCAAAACATTTTTTTAACTAAAGACCACAAAGAAATGTGGATATAGGATTGGTAAAATTACTAGAGAAATAGGCTACAAAAAGCTATTTGTATTCCAAACTAAAGTTGAGGAACCTGAGAAATGGGAGAAGAAGAGGAGAGAAAGGTCCGGATTCAGGAAAGCATTTTTCAGCTTTACAGGTAATGAATTAATCTGAAGGAAAAAAACCAGCTTAATGGTAAATGATACTTTATGAGAATATACATAATGTAACAGAAAAAGAGTATCACTTAAGGGGGGGAAACAGACATTTTATAAATATTATTTGAAACTGCCTATATAACAGGTTATTACATCTTTTGAAGACTGAAAAATCCCACCTTCACATGTATTCCCCAACTTGGTGATTATTTTGTACAGCACTAGTACCATTGGGACTTGTTTGAAATGAATACTGAAACTTCCCCCCCATCTTGAAACCGCTCCTACAGCATGCCTAGATTTATTATATCATTTATGCACAGTTAATTTCTCAAAAGAAAGAATAAAAGGAGCCAAAATACTTTTCAGTATTTTGAATAACAAAGCTTTATTAATGCAAAAATATTTTAAAAATCCAGTGGGTTAAGAATTTAACTGAAGAGAAAAAACAGCAAAATCAAAATAAATGTTCCCCTACATATTTGCTAAAATTTACTACAATTTCTTTTATTTGCATATAAACGTAAGCATCGTAAGACATTGTCTTTACTCAGAGGTACAAGAATGAAAATGAGAGGTTGAACCAAAGTGGACAAATTGTTTATTTATACACCTTCAGTGGTCACAGTCCAAGAGGTTAATTCCTTGCTATTGCTTTCTGTGATTTCATGAAGTCACTCTGCTCAGTCTTAAGCACTAAAGATCTTGAAATAACACCTAATTTAATACTGTTGCAAGAACCTAAACGCCAAACTTGTCGGCATAAGCATCATCGCTGAGCAGTTAATAAAAAGCACTTTATTAAATTCCATATCTCTTGTTTTTGAGATCAGAGTGGAATAAAACCAACATTAATGATCTTCAGCACATCACTCCCTGCAAAAACTAAAACATACGTGGACTTACTAGAAAAGCCACATTTAAAAATAATAGCTGAATATTCTTTTCTAAGGAAAGCCCAGCATTGATTCTAACTGCATGTGAGGTTTCAGCTCCAGATAGTATTTGGATTAACAAAACGTACGTGACAGGTCTGACTTAAACACTGCACCTTAAAATTCTCATCCTCCTAACACAGAGATCACGGCACAGAAAGGCAGTGAAGTATGCGCCACTGTCTACCTCATCGTCACTCCACAAACCTGTGAGCAATCCACAATTGCATATATCTCGAGAGGGATGGTTTAAGGGCTTATATGAAGGTCCCCCCAAATCCCAAGAAATCTCAGGGTTGCTCTGAGTTAACGATACTTGCCTTCTTCCTCGTATACGAGAGAAGAAACCAAGACCTGTTGAATGAAATTCATGAAGCGTGTTCCACAAACACAAGAGTGACAAAATTCCAGACCTCTGTGGGGAGAGGGGAAGCCCACTCATCGTGCGAAACATCAAGTACTGAAGATGCAGAAGCCTTTTATCTGTGACCTCGTGGAAATTCCTTTCTGGTCTACATTCATCTCTGGAAAGCCATCTAACACCTATTCAAAACTTAATACCTTTGCCCTCCAGAACTGAGGGCCTAGGCTACTGGAGTCCACACCGTAAGTCCCAGATGCCAATACTCTGCTCCCCTTGTCCTTTCATTTCTGTCATGATAATTTTTGTTTCTACCATCGCAATTTAATTCAGCTGTTAATGCCTTTTCCTGCATAGCATCTTTGTTCCCAGCACTTACCAATTTCTTCCCGTGACAACTGTGTACAGGAAATGCTGCCACACAGTGAAACACGCCGTTCCTGAAACAGCAGCTCACTCAACATCTCACCATCGCTCCCAAGAAGACACAAAGAATGGTATTTTCAGCCTCTGCCAGAGACAATCAATTCAGATTCCATGATGCCCAGAAGACACCCAGACCCTGCTTTTCTCCAAAACTCCCATGCCGACTGCAGCGTTATCTACTTCCTGGGGTCTTTTTCTCCTAGAAGACAGAATGATTCTCCTTCCCTCAACAATGAGATGAGTGCAGAGAGCTGCAAGCCCCTGCAGAGGGAAGTTGACACTTATACCTCAGCCTTGACAGTACCGGTAAGGATCACCCACGAGAAGCAATGTGCCAGGGTTTATGCACTCCCCCAAACAGAAAGTTTCCTGAGCCGCTATGCCAAACTTCCACTCTTTTCCATTCTTCACTACCAAGAATTCAACACTGAAGTTTGCTGCAGAAGTTTTCTTTTCACATAATTTAATATGAAGTTTTACAACTGAAGCGTAAAACAAAAGTGAAACATATGACCCTATTTTATATTGTAGGCATACAAAGGAAACGTATGTAAAGAAATCCCGTCATAAAAAAATATTACCATTTCCCCTTCTGTAGTTTTATTTGTAAACACAGCTGGTAGAAGCCTTTGGAAAAGCTCCACTGCTGCTGAAGGACACCCATCAGGACTACTTTTTGGTGCCTCAGTTTGTTACTTCCATGGATTACCCAAACGACAGAGCCTATTTTACTTCTAACTTCAGCTTCTACTTAAAAATACTAGTACTCCAGAATTCATATTCAAACAAACTTAGTTCTTCCAAAGACAATGTTAAGAAGCAGCAGTTGGAAGTGTCAACATCACCATTAGCATCATTAGTTCTGTGGCCAAAGATCTCCTATTAATCATTCTGTGCTCCTGTGTGGAGGACTGAAGATCATTTTATAATCATGCACTTCACTTGACAAGTACCTAAACTCAAGAGATCTCCTGCCAGTACCACAGCTACCATCAACAACCAAATAAAATAAACTTCAGAAAAAAAATGGGTTCAAAAAGTTCAGTCTGGAAGGTTTTTTTTTTTCCCCTGCTAAAAAACATTCTTTAAAATGACAAAGAATTATTCATGTTTTTAACCTTCTGTTAATCAACTGTGTTACAGATGCTAAAGGTCTCTCGAGAGCAGAGCTACTATTCTCATTTCGTTCCATCAAAGAAATAAAGACAGTGTCATCTCAGTAAGCTATTCTTTCCAAGAAAGAAAATCTGCAGACTAACCATCATTTTGTCTCGAAAACATTTCTCTGTAAAGATAAGCGCCAGTACCTAATGAATATCATTTAAGAGAACCACACTTCCTGAGCAGAGGCTCAGTTTGTTTCCAGCAGTGCCTGCATATAGAAGAGCAACAACAAAAGCTGCTTCCAGTTACGCAGTTCAATTGTATTAACAGCAATATTTTTTTCCTCTTTTTTTCTCCCCTAAATTTCCCACATCCTCCACTGATAACAAACAGTCCCAACACATTCTTTATAAATCCTGCTCTGCTGGCAACCCATGAATCATCTGGCAAGATAATTCCTCTTGCGTGCAGGGCACAGCTAGAGGTTGCCCTGTGGCACAGGGCCAACAGAGCACATATACTTGCTCTTGAGACGCTAGGAGTCAGTACGGTTACGCCGAACCCCTTCTCAGAAAAGAGCTCTCCTCCTTTCTGCATTTTTCTTTTCTTTTTTAGTAGCCAGAAACTGAACTAGGCACTGTGCTTGACTCACAGCAGCCAGCCTGTGGTCATCAAGTTCACGTCGGAAAGGAAAGTCCTCTCTGCTTTTCTAAACTTGCACGTTGGCAGCCTTTTTCTGTTAAAGCCTTTGCAGACTGGATCTGCAGAGTTTCACATTCAAAATGATGGAAATTCACAAATATGCCTTTTAGCTTTCTTTTAATACTCACCACAGCATGTGGCCAGACATATTCCCGGGTGTTATATACCAGCATTTATAATAGGGTTCCATGGAAATTCTTTGTTGTACCACGTATTTCATTGCTGTACTTAGAATACATACGTCATTTTCCATGAAAACACACACACACACACACACACACGCACCAGTCTGAGTTAAGTGATTGTTCTGTAATCTAGTCCTGACTTTCCTGCTTTTTACTCACAGAGAATAAGATCTGTTCTTTCCATGTATGAAAAAAAATTTCTCACAAATGGCTTTGTGCTCCTACAAATCACAGGAATTCCTGTACAATAGATCAGGAGAGTCTGACACCCACAACTCAAGTTTAAAAGAAAAAAACAAAAACCCCACACAAAAAAAAAAAAACAAAAAACAAAACCCACAAAACAAACAAAAAAAAAACCATCACCACGTTTGCATATTAAAATGAGCAACACCACCACACTCAAAAAAAGAGAAAACAAGCTGCAGTAAATAATCAAGGTGAATTCCCCCAGGGGCTAACAGGCAGCTAAGTAGGACAACAGAAAATATTTCAGTGAAGGTTATACACAGTAACATTTAAATTAAAGGTAGCTCAATTAGGTAGCTAAATTAAATGCCAGCTCAAATCACGTTCCTATTCATCATCCATAGCAATAATCTGTGGAACTCCCACCCCAGTAAATCCCTTCTTGCAACAAAGTGTTAATAAACCCAGAAGCTACAGCAATGCTTGGGTACCAATTCTCTGTGACAGATCCCAGTTCATTTCAGGTAGACGGATGAACTCTAGCCACAAAACCATTAAAAGAAAAATTCTGCTTCCACTACCTTTATTATTATGCCCTTTTAAAACCTTTGAGGAAGAAAAAGAAACACGTTACAGTTCTGTTATTTCATTTAGCTATTGAGAAACTGTTTTTAAATTATAGCACTCTTCCTCCATCCTGGTCAGTGCTCTGCACATAGAAGGGGTAAGGGAAAATCAGTAACTTTCCACACACCCCAAGACTGCCAGAGATACGACAAATTACTTAAGGGGAATTTAGCTGCAGAAGAGTAAAAATATTCCTCTCTGTGACTGATACTTTTACCAGGAACACGAACAGTGCCATTTCAAAACGCCTCCCTGGCCAATGCAGTCAGAAAGCCGCCTTTTGGCAGTAGTACGCACACTGCGTTTAAGAGGAGGTGAAAAAAGTATGCCCAGCCAAGTGCAAATAAGTTGTCACACCAGGATGAGAACTCAATTCTAATGCCCACTGGCGTCCCGAGGAAGGAAGAAGAAAGACTTAATTTTTCCACTCAGTTAGAGTGCAGATCTTTAATATCAGAGCTGCTACCAGCATTACCTAAAAGCAGGGATATCCTTTAACCAAGAACAAAGGACTCGAGCTGAAGCTTTTGAAACGTCCCAGACTTCATGCAACAGCTGCACGTGGGAACAACCAAACAAGGCAAGGAGCAGTTTATTAAAGACTCCAAACCGTTCTACACTTCTCAGCATTCCTCTGTTTAAAATTATTAATGACAATAAAAATGACAGAATTTTGTTAGACAAGAGAGCTTCCTTGCAACCAGGTATTGTTAGAAAATGAAAAAGGGTACATGCATGGAAGAAGCTTGGCATTTTTTACAGTATCTTCTGTTAAAAGGGAAAGGTAGCTATGTCCCATCCCATGCATTTCTCTGTATAACACCTAGGTATTTCCCCCATTTTATCGAGGCAGAAGCTCCTCTTTACCTGACCACTGTATCGGTGCCTAGCATCTTCAGACACCAAGCTTGGTTACCTGACACACTGATCCTAGCAATGTACACAAACGTATCCAATCTCATGCACTGGGGATAATTCCATGAAAATCAAAGCCTCTGCAGAAGAGAAAGAAAGTATTTGTGACTTGCCTGTGACAACACAGTAAGCCTGGGGCAAAATTAAGAACATAGGTTCTTGTCTCCCATTCCACATACCACAGGATTACTCAGCTTCCTTCCTCTCTTCACAGTTGGGGGTATCCCCCTAACAAACACATTAATGTATTCCGACCACTGTACTATTTTAATACCTCTTCAAAGCCCGAGAGCTAACTGAAAGCATCCCAAAACCCCACGTGTCTCAGCCATACAATCCAGCTGGGCAGAGCTACATCAAAAGCCAGGCTATTCAGAGACTTTTGATGTATAACTCCCATACTGTCTCTCGCCCAGCATGCTATTCAAGTGATTTATCTCCTCAGAGGATTTAGAAACACAGTTAGCGACACACAACGGGCCACTCAGAGCTACGAGCACGTTCTTGCTCTGAAGAAGAATTGGGTGCTGGCTTAGGACAGAAGATGGACTACACATGGAATTATTTAGAGTATTTAGAGCCATGGTCGCTTAACCGCCTTTCTTTTATAACCTCAGATCTTGTTAATACAATTTCACTTCAACCTCCCACTTCCCTAACCTCAAAACCAAACACCAAACAATGCAGTAATATCACTGTCATCGAAACAAACTGTGTAACTGCAGTTACTTTACTGCTAAGGTAACACAGAGGGTTTCTGCAATGGTTTCCATTCTAGGAACGCCAATATACAGGCATAATTTCTGCCCTAACAAAGCCTAAGCTGCTGATGGCTATTTTCTTCAAAGCCAGCAAAACAAGGAGCAAGAAATCGATGTCGAAATTTCAGAATGTCTAGACCACAACAAAAAAGAACAAAATTATGGTATCATTTTAATTAACTGTGATAACCTTAATCAGAATAGCCCTTTCGCCACCATACCTCACGGGAAAATGGATTCAGCGAAATGCTGGATGGCAGCAATTTAGCAGGGAAAGTACAGTCTGAACAAAAATGATTCTTAACAGGGGAAGAGTCAGTAAGCGTAATGAAAAACGTGCTGTTTAACAGGTATTTTCCAAACATGAATACAAATACCTCATGCTTTTTGTAAAATAGATACTGCTTCAAACAATTAAGGGCAGCTGCGAGCTGTGTCAACGTGAATTAGAAGCAAACCCAGGTCACCGAAGTAACACCACTATAAAACCAGTGACTTTGGGTCTACAAAAGAGAATCTAGTGTAAAAAAGGAACTGCACTGAAGTTAAACCAAACAGTAAATTTGTATTTTAACAGCTGAAAAGAGTGGTATTTACATGGCTAAAGATGGCTTAAAAAAAAATTGAGGGGAAAAAACCAGAATTGAGTTTTATTGCAAATATCCAGTACATCTACTGCAGATTAAGGGTACAATGCCACACCACGACAGAAATTAATACAATGAATTGTTGGTCTGTGGTTTCAACCTCACCTTAAAAGTTTTGTTGCTTCAGTGCTGCTTCTTACATGAAAACGATTCTCTCTCTGAGCAGGCAAAGGGGAGGACATATTCTGAGGACCCGTGATGGAAATTCAGGAGTCTGTTTTCTTAACAGATGGGTTTACCTCTAAGCAAAATTGACCCATTCTTTCCGTTAAATAAAAGAGCAGAATCTTTCTCTTTGTCAGCTCCAAAACTGCAGAGAAGTGCTTCACACCAGAAATCTACCTAAAGCTTGAAACCCCTATTTTCTCCATAGAAAAACAATTACTTGTTAAACGAGAAAATTATGCAATGAACTGAGACCCCATAAAAGGCATTTTTCTGCAGATATTGAGGTACTTCCTGAGCTTATTAAAAAGTTTATTGCCGCCCAAGTTTAAAACGCTCACGAGGGAATGGAGTTTCACATGTACATAAATGAAATTTGACCACAATAGTTTCATTATTTCATGAAGACAACTTAAAGTTAGGACTATCCAAAGGAGATTTTCTATCACTTGACTAGACTTCCAGCAAAATGAATGCAATTCTGCGTTTCAAAGAAATCTGCCTTACTTTCTGACATGTTGCTCTAGCTCAGTGTTAACACTAAAGCTGCCTAAAGAATCAGAAAACCGAGAAGGGGAAAACGCTAAAGACTGAACACCGATACGTAGCGACATGTAAAAGCACCACATTGTTTTCATCAACTGTGAGCCACCTAGAACCAGCTGTTGCCATTTGGAACACACCAACAGGCTGAGATCAAAACAGATTTAAAGTTACTGTCAGAAACACTTTGCAAATAAACTGTGGTAGGCGCTAAAGGGAAATACAGCTACATTGCCCAATGTAAAAAGGAAACAAAATTTAAAAATAAAAAAAGAGTGGCATTTTTAACCTGGAAAGTATTCAGGAGTATAAACCACCAATTAATAGAAAATAATGAAACCAGAAGCTAACCCTGCACATTAGACTCTTAAGATTAAAAACTTAACTTTAGATCTCAGAAAGATCTCACAGATGCCAAGCCTCTCAAATATGCTGAAGGGGAAAAAAGAAAAA
>VYZV01033061.1:31381-62525 GCA_013401275.1 Pandion haliaetus
TCTAAACATATAACTTGACTCACGTAAGCAGTTCAAAGACATTTTCAAGCTGTAAGGTATGCCTTTAATTTCTTTCTTATGGATAATGAACACATATACAGTCATGACATGAGCTCGCATGTTCTTTAACCATACCGGGGGCCAATTACAGATAGGTAAAGAGCAATTCAGCTAACTAAATACAGGTGTCAAGGGCCATTTTTGATGCCCAAAAGAAAACTATCAGCTGGACTCCAGCTGCCACAGAAGAAAAACACAGATCTCCCCTAGGTCCTGTGATATCTTCTAGCTCTCTAAGGCTGTCTTAGATCACCTGGAGCGCATAAAATGGCACTCACCTTCTATATTTGGCAGTTAAGTCACTCAAACAGTCCCACTGACCTCCATACATCGTCTCAAGTGAGTGACTGTTTCTCAGCGTAAAAAGCTGACAGTGTAACCAAAAACGTACAACGTTAGAACCCCAAATGATTCACCTTTAGCAGTGACACGGAAGATCTTGGACCCTTACAAATCAATAATAGTAGCAGCCACAGAAGAGCTGCACGTATCACCACACAAGAGATTAAAATGAAATATGATTATCTCTCTCAAACATCAGGTTACAGGCCCTATCATCGTTCTGGTTTGGGCATATAAGTAAAATATTATCAGAAACATATTTCTGAAAAATTATTCACGGTGATGTTATCTCAGTCTATTCCATATGTTCTCTGCCATCAAAAAGCACACAAGAGTAATCTTTAATTTGCCAGGAATACCTGTGCTGATTCATGTAACTAATTAAACTAATTAACTAATAGCAAAGGGTCCATCTTAAGTGCATGGTTCTCTTTATTTTTTGTTGCTATATTAGAGAATAGAGAAAGTGCATTTTAGGTATAAGAGAAGAACAAAACCAATTCTACATAAACCTATTTCCCCAATTTGCAAACTTGCTAAAGAGAGCCAAAGAACAACATGGCGAGAAACTTAATCCTCAGTAAGATTTATGCAAGAAACGAAGCAAAGCACTTACCGTGTCTTGAGATTTATCTTTGACATCATAGACTGTTAGTTTTATTTTAGTCTCCTCATAGATGGGGTATTCCGGTGGGAATGTCACACCAGTCAAAAACAGTGGATCTCTTGTACCCTGTGTAACATGAGTAAACGTTCAGTAAGGTAACAGCTGTGCAATGTGCAATACGCCATTATGGATGTACAGAAACTGTGGGCTCTTGAAAAGAAGTTAGCTCTCTACAGCAGAGATATGCGAACAGCTAAGTATTAACTAATCGGTAAGAAAACTGGACAACTTGAAAACGTTGTCGGGAAAATTTAAAAAAAACCAAAAAAACCAAACCAAACTTTCTTGGAAGTTTTTTAATGGGAAAAGATACTGAGTTCTTCTAAAATAGAGCCTAGCAACACGCTTTTAAACAGCTCAGCCAGCAGGTACCAGTATCTGGAATACAACCTATAAAAAATAATCCCTTTCTTTATCCTACGATACTTTCTGAAAGTACTGCAATTTTATATTAATTTAAATGAACTAAAGATATAACTTACACACACACAGAAAAAAAAAAAAACCCAGAGAACTTCATTAGGCCACGATAAAATGTCTATAAAAATGCTATAGAGACTCCCTGTATTACATTAGGGATACTGATTTGTGGGGAGGGGATTACAATACCCCTCTTGAGGCAGTAGTGGAGTAAGATAACACCCCTGTGCTTGTAAGATTATGATTATATCTAAAAGCTGTCCTCAGAAGTAACTATATCATAGCTTCAGATATACAAACAAACGAATCGTATAACATGTTGTTTATAATTTCTTAATGTTTAATTATACTTAATTTCCAAAGATTACCAGGCTAGCATCCTTAAATTTTCTATTAAGTAAAATAAAGGATTTTGCATAATAAATACAATTTCTCTTGAAGAAAATAACTTCTCTGTGCCCCTGCCTCCCCCTCCCCCAAAGCTTGAGTATGAAGCAGAGACCCTTGACACAACAAATTCAGAGATCTATTCAGATCCGGGACATTGTGTTAGGAAATGCATCAAACTTCTATGAANACATATATATATTCCATCTTCTGCACGACGTCATTCCAGACAGTCTGCAATGAAATGTCCTGATCAGACACAAGGTATTTGAATTAAGCAGTTTCAGGACGGTTGATGGCCGAAACCACAACAATTTGATTAGTAGCTGGTTGAAACTGATCGCACAAAGAGCTCGTGAAATATTCTCATTGTATATAACAGTTTAAACAAGTCTTTGGCAAAATCGTGTGTGTGTTTACAGTAAGACTTCCCTGTTTCTTAATGAGTCTCTCCAGTAAGTTAAGAAAGTTACACCTACACTGCCTGCTCATGCTTAATTTTCGCCGTGAACCATTTTTGCTGTTTCTGACGCTGATGCTTACAGGGCAAGGCGAAGACTAGCAAAGCAGCCTCAGACTACTTTTGCTGTAATATGTGATGCAAGTTACTAATTATTTCCTATAAAGGCACAGACATTTCATACACATGCTCTTTTCCCTAATTATAGAAATAGGCTAATATTTTTCAAATTGCAAAAGCGTCAGCTTTCCAGTGGAAAAAACAGAACAAGAAACAGATAGGATAACAGACCATACAATACACCTATGTTCTTCTGTAATTTAAAAATACTTTATAAACTCACTGTCCTCTTGATTTAGTTTTACTCTGCATTGCCTTGTCATTTCACAAGAGCAACTATTCCCCATCTCATCCTAGACCTACGTTTGGAGAACCGGAGTATTCTCTACGCCTCTGCTTGGAACAACAGAGCTTTCATGAAAAGCCGAGTTCATTTCTAACTGTTTATCCTGGTTAAATGCCAAGAACTACAGAACACTCTAAGGTATGCTTTACTAACTGCCAGAGTGTGCTTGTCTTACCTAAGACTATGCACTAACTTGTTTTATTTCTCATTCACTTGCTAAGGAAGAAATGAGCAATTCATTAATCAACATGTTAATTCAATACGAAAGACTCTCACCTCCACGATTTCAGTGCTTGAATACCTCGTCAAAATGTGCTCTGCTGGATGTACCACCGAGACTTGTATAAACGTATTCAGCTTCCGATCACGGGTAGCAGCCACTAGATCCTTGCACGCTGGAGACAGTACAAAATAAAAATAAAACACTCAAAAGAAAACTCTGGGAAGACGCTGTCACAGGCACAGGACAAAGCAGACTACACTCCGGCTCCACATTAAATCTCTAGAGACAAGCCGATTTAACACAGGAAGTCCCTTGGAAGTAACTTACAGAAATAGGAAGTCACATGCTGCAAAACTGCACTGAGATTTCATTTCCACTAAAAATACTTGCAGCTTCTGCAAACCTCCCTGCCAGAGGCTCATCAGCTCCAGTATATGAATGTGCGTGCGCATACGCACACACTTACACACACTGCAATAGTAGGTAATTTTACGTAAGCACTCATTTAATTTGCCACGAAATCTCTCTTAGCAGCCTAATTTGATCATCTCTTGTCTGACAATTTTCACAGCACGTGACCATTTTAAACACACTCTAAGCCAGTTAAATGCTATCAGTGATTAGGTTAGTTTATATAGTCTGATACTACATTATGAACTTTTTAGTAGAATTAATCGTCGAGTAAAAATCTACATACCTAAAATCAGACAGCAAAATAACCAATTCTATTGTCAGTGACTGGCATATAAATGAGAAGAATAATCGTATTCTGGCTATATGACATCATTATTAAAACTCATTCAACCTAATAAATACAGAGAAATTCAGTTCTTGTTTAACAATTCATTTTTGTCCTGGGCTCACAGTCACGCAGGTGACCGAGTTCACTCTTTAGAGTAACACACCTCATGCCTTCTACCCAAAAGGATGAAAGCATCAAAGAAAAAAGAAAAGGAGGAGGAAAGAAACAGACGCACCATTAGCTGCTCTGCAGAAGGGATGTGGACTAACGGGGCATGCATTGGCTCAAACACAAAAGCCAACCACCGTACGTTCTTCAGTAAGCAATATGCAACGGTGAATACTGCGATAGGATCTACCCAGTGCTTTCTGCAGTGCATCAAACTACATTGGGATCTCAGAAGCCCGAGGGAAGAAAAAAAAAGCCTACGGTTTCGGAGAGGCTAATTGTCAAGAAAGAGCTGAGGACATTTTCTAGCAGTCACTGCCAACTGGGAGCTTCCTCAAGTGCAGCTGACCTTTAACATTCTAAAAGGTGAGTCAGATTATCCTCGCAGCAAGCAAACCTGGTCTGATGAGAAGCCAAGGCAAGGAAAGCTCTGATACATACAAAAGGCCAACTCAGCTTGGTTTATACTTTTTTTTTTTCTTTGGGCTTGGACCTGCTGCTTGAGGAAATAAAAGGAAAACTGGCTGAAGCTTTTTTACCACTCTTACGTAACAGTTAAAAGGGAACAAGGAAACAATTAAATCTAACCTTCACAGAATATTTTGAAGTTTTTGCTTTAGCCCAAATTGCCAATGAAATCTCTTGGTAGACAGTCTCAAACTGACCCTATCACAATTTGGTGGTAAAAGTGGGGTAAGAACAAAGTCTGTGCACAATGAAGTCTTTATGTAACAGCTGATATGACAGCGCCAGACTCAATCAGCAAGGCAGCAATTCCTCGCTACTAAGGCTCACCGCGTTATTGAAATGACTCTAAATATTAGCACTACTTGATATGACCTGAAGAATTACAAGAGTAGATTTACTGAAAAGCAGTTACCAAAGCACAAAAGGTTGGGCAGACACCTACCTATTTGAACTATATCCTCTCTAAAGCTGACCACAGATGCAGTCTCAGACCATCGAAATTTCCGGACACAGCCATATCCCCCCACAAACCCTTAATGCCACCACCCAATCCTTAAATGTTCCACTCTGTCATCATGTTTTTAGCATATAGCACAGTAAAGCATGGTTTCAGAGGAATGGCAAGAGGGCTTATGTTCACTACTAGAAGTTGGAACACTGACAGATATAGTCAAACTTTTCATGCCCACCACGACGGAAGGCTAGCCAGCTCACAGTTCAATGGACCTCCAAAGATGACAGGAATATACCAGAAGGGAAAAAACAGAAAGAGACAGAAACTTGGGAAAAACAAAAATAAATCCTCCCAAAACCCCACCAGTGACTCTGGCAGGAACCCAACAGCTGAACTCCTGTAAAAAGTACTAGTAGGTGATGAATGGAGATAAATCCCCCATGAATAACAGTTTGGTTTACTTGTGGGATCTCTCAAATACATTAACTAGGTGAGACTAATTCTTTTAGCAGCCAAGAGCACAGGCTTTTACCCTATTGACAAATCTTTAACAATAGCAAGAAGATTTGCAGAAAGTGGTCACCACCTTGATGATATGGGAGCATAGGAGACAATTTCTGTGATAGCTGGGCAATCCAGTCATTAGCTCATTTTCTTGTAAAAAGGCAGTTTAGCAACATGATCTTGAATGTCATTGGCTAGAGTTGACACGAAGATAAATCATCTGCATATCTCCGATGGGGAGGATCGGCACAAAGTATCAGAAGTCTTTGGGAGATCCCAATGCAGAAGGATAAATGAAATCAAATGAAACCTGCATGTAACTTTGATGACAGAGTTATTTGTCTCTATTGTGACATTGGGCTACTGCCGTTCACAGCTACCCCTTCAGTCAGAGAGGACATTCAATAAGGTTGTCACTGGCAGAGAACTGAAGATTTGGTGTGACACAGAATTTGTCAGCGTGAGCCACAGTGCATCACTTCCCTTAAAAACGGCCCAATTGAAATGTTTAACAAAACGCAAGGGCTACTTTCAAGCTGATGCCAAAGAATAAGAGAAGTTTGTTATAGCCTGTTCACAGTCTTGCAAGTTCCACAGCCCCACACTGCATTACTGCCCTTTGAACTACTTTATTAGCAGTATCTCTGAAAATCTTAGGTCTTCTCAACACTCTTTGGACAAAGTGAAACATTACGTGCCCTGTGAAAATGAAATACCAGCTATATGTTAATACTTAAACACATCTGTTGGGCATTATTGACAGACTACTCAAAAAGAAACTGATGAAAATACAAACATGAAAGGCATGTTAAGGCTATTTTCTTAACTGCAAATGTAACACAGTGAAAGCAGGTAACAACATCAGTGCGCTTTTCATCATAACCTACGCCCAAGCAGGCCATGTATATAGGTCGCATTACTTTTCAATACTTCACTATGCTT
This sequence comes from Pandion haliaetus, assembly GCA_013401275.1. Taxonomy (NCBI): domain Eukaryota; kingdom Metazoa; phylum Chordata; class Aves; order Accipitriformes; family Pandionidae; genus Pandion; species Pandion haliaetus. The sequence goes on from VYZV01033061.1 coordinate 37,625, forward strand.
GAATTAATTCTGGAAAAACTCATCAACAAAACTCAGTGAAATGAAGTGACAGCTTGTACTTACACGCCAAAAGTATATGAATCTACTCATTGTGACTGTTGACTCAGTGTGTAAAAGCCTGAGTCATCCATTCCCCTGGTGATCCCATCTCTGCTAAGCCTATCGGTGTGCAATGAACGTTTAAGGAAGAACTGCATTAGGAATAATTCACGCTTTTCTACCAACAAAGAAAAAAGTTAAGATGGCAGGAAGAAACAACTCCTCTACATACGAAGCAAAGAAAAAGAAGGAAAGAAAGACAGCAATGTAATCACCATGTGTAGAGCAAGATGAAAGGCTGCAAGGAAAAAGAATTGCTCTAGAACACATTTACAAATACTTAGGTATTTTACAAAGTTCTGTGGTCTACATATAAAAGTGTCTTACCATTTAAAATGCCTTAAAAAAGAGAACATTTAATCAATGGTATCGTTCAACACTTATTTTCTAAAGAATAAAAGCAAAGAGACTATTGTTGTTTCATTTCCACGACTGTTGTTCTTCTACTATTCAAACTATAGTATTATTCTTACGTGAATCACAGTCAACAAGTGCTCCTTTTCTATCAGTCATGCCTGTACATTGTCCTGTACGTTCCAGTACCGCTACGACGCACACACGCACCACGTGTGCTGTAAATGCAAACAGCACAAGTAGACATTCGATTCTTAAGTCCTGCCACGTTCAGTATTTCACTGTTCTCTACGCTGCACTAACATGCTGCTGGCTGTGCTCTCCATCCTCCCGTGTGCATGTGTGCACACGTAAAGGCAACGGAAAAAAACAGACTGGTTACTGTTTCCTCAAAACCTGGCTATGCTGCAAACACAGCAGAATCTTGCTTCACGGTTTCAGTGGCCAATTCATGGGATCAGGGAGAATTTTCTAAAAATATTACCTGTATGGAGGAAGAGCGCACACAGAGAAAGACTAAAAAATCCCAATGACTATATAACAACAAAAGAGAAGAAAACAAACAAAACAAAAAAACCAAGACACATACAGCCTGGACATTCATCACCTACCTTCCCGGAAATTGTAACAATTCTGAGCAGGTGTTCAGCACTGCTCCAAGCGCTAAGCCCACTGGAGCCAGAAGAAATTAACCTGGCAGAGAAACGGGGAGATGCAGCATGTCCCAGAACTGAAAAAGATCCAGTAGCTGGAACAAACGGCAGGGGCAGAGGGACCGAAAGACATCCCCAGCCAGAGTTCACAGAGCTGTTTGGGAAGGAAGCCAAGGACTAGCACCAAAATTGGGAAATGGCATTGAAATTACAATGTTTATTTTTGTTGGTGGGGGAAATTGCAGCACATTGGTGAATGTCTTCCCAGACTATGGATTCACACAACGCATGTGTGAGCCTACACGGCAATTGGCGAGGTAGTTTTTTCTCCAACCAGTGACAAAAACGACATTTCCCACAGCCTCATTCCCTCCCGTTCTCCAAACCAAAACAGATTCCAAGGGGCTGGCAAGGGACAGGAATTAACCAGCATAGCCCTGTTGTCTCCAGGGCGCACTATTTTGTATGCTGTCAAAACAGAACAGAAAATTAGTAGTATCTGAAGACAAGGAGCATGGGAGAAGCCTGTGTGTCTCACACACATATGTGAACATAATGTTTAAAGTTTTTTTCATTTCATTGGCATTGCAGCAGCATTATTATCCCAAAGCAACTTAGTTTATAAATAATAATGTATAGTCTGTCTTGATAGACTAATTAACTGACGTGCAGCTATTCCTTAGCGGGCAAAAGGACAGATTAAATAAGAGAACGCTACATTCAGACCTGCGCTACATGCAGAACACTAAACAGTACACGGTTTTCTTTCCTCCAACCCAGGGGACCGTTGAGGAGGGTAGGGAGGCATAAGAGAAGAAAGTGCACATCACCGCTGCTTCTGCCTCTGCTGAACACACAGCACTAACCAAGCCTGCTGAAAAGAATACCTTCAGTCAGGCACACATAAAGACTTAGGAACAATCCAACTTCAGAACATACAGGAAAGCTTTGGCCGTACTTTTGAATCAGGAGCGTAAATGCAACTGTGAGAGGGATGAGAACAGGACAGCGATGTATTCTCTGCGTGGCAAAACACGTCTGAAAGCAAGCGAGACAACAGTTTGGGGATTGGTATTAGCACAGAATGGTGTTAATGAGCACCCACCCAGCTAGTGCTCCATAATAAATATTACTAATTGGTTTATCATAAATACTACTAATTAGTTGTCCCGTTCATGTGTCAGCAGGAATGCTTCAGTTTGCTGGCGTGTAAAGAACACCTCTACCCAGGGACCAAAAGAACAGAGAAGTTACTCCCACAACAATTTGCAGTGTGGACTCCCAGTGAAATTCACCGTACAACACTAAATATCAAAAGCATGCAGCCATAGAAATGATAATATCCACGTTATCGCAAAATGAGGGCACAGTTACATAGTCATGAGACAGATACGTATTAGGAGGGACACTCATTAACGTTAGTACCTAAGAGATGCTCTGACTTGGGTAAACTCTGCAATGAAAAGAATCTCTACAGAATAGAAGGCTACTTTTGGACCGCGTATACAAGTAAGTAAAGATGCACTGATTTTTACCCAAGAAAAGGTCCAAGATCACTGTTCCTGTCTCTGGAGATGAAAGACTTGTATAAAAATAAAATACATATCCGCTCTCTGGAATAAACAGCTGGTTGCTAAAGGACCCTAGTTACATCTCAAGGAAACGCAGATACGTAATACAATTACTATCCTTCAGGGGATGCCTGTAATTAACAGAGGGAGGAAAATTTCTACCAACAGTCCAAGGAGAAAGAGATGACAGTGAAGTCTTATCAGATTAAGCATAAAGAAAGATATGTTTGTGACATCTCTACAAATACAGGTTTAGGAAAAAAAAACAAAACCCACAAACACCACCAATGGTAGCAGTACTCACTGCAAGTAATATATCAGTACGTTGTTCAGAAAAACATCAATCATTGCCCACTTGATTTGCAGCTCAAACACCACAATTATTTAGGAGTCACTGAAGTAAGAAACAATGAGTGCTGCTGGGGGAGAATGCTGTATGCTGATCGAGGGTAGGGATAAGTGATCACACCCAGGAGTTGAGATGCCAGCTGCACTCATCATCCTATTTGCATATGAAGCAATAAATCTGATTAGAATTACCACTGCGAAAATCAGAAGTGATCTATTTCAGAATAAGTTCTGCTCACCCTGAGTTTTGCAGTACTGAAGAAATTTTAGGGTTTGTGTCTTCCGTGTTTTACTGAAAGTCTCATGCTGGACTAGAGCATTAAGCAGAGCACTTTCAAACTGCATCCTTCTTTCTTCAAGAAGGTAAAATAAATGCAAAGGCTTAGACTGTAACTTTGCATTGCCATTACCAGCAGCAGTAACAGCCGTTACCCGAGCATGGGTTTCAATTCTTCCGACGTGTTAGAACAGGCCTATTACATATTGCAGCTTTGCTATTCAGCCTGGACAACCCCGGTTATTTATAGAGTTTAAGTATGATAGATACAAGAGACTCAGGAAGGGGGCTGACTGGATCAACGTACAGCTCACAGGCATATTTCCACTGCAGAAGTGAATGCACGGTTACACGTGTTAACCATCCATTCAGTGCAAATTACTTTTTGGTAGTGCATTAATCCATCGCTGACGTTAGACAATCTGTTCCGCACGTCACTGCTAACGCTCATACTCCTCCAGCTTTATTTACAGTTTTGTATAACTGACTTCTGCCACCTCTGTGCTCTAGACTTAAGCTACACAATGGCAAGGAGGCCACAGAAGTGAATTTCTAGCTTTGCTCAGAACAGCTGGCTCCTTAAGTTATGAAACAAACTGCTCTTGATCAATATTTTTAAACTCCTTCAATTTTTGAAACTATATCTGAGAATGTAAGCGTCTCCGAGTACCTTTTTCATGTAGTGCTATATTTAGTTATAAAAATGTAATTCTTCCAAAAAAGACTGCATTCCCTTACTGAGCACACTGCGCTTCTACCAGCACAGAGAACTCTGTTTTTCCGAGATGCTGCAGTAGTCTAGCGAGAGCAAAGCAGAGCGCTTGCTGTTGCTCTGGATTCTCAATTACCTTCTTTACCTTCTGTCCAAAATTATTCTGCTCATGGCACAGCCTATTAATGGTATTTATGCTCTGACCTGAAGGTGACTTCAGTTCTCTGGTGAGAGAAATGAGGAAAGGAAAAAAAAAAAAAATTTTATTTTTATATATATGTATACACACACACACACACACTTGAAGTCTTACAAAAACTTGCTATATATTACTACACTGCAAAATATATTCATACCAAAATGGATTTTGATACTGTTATTCCAAGGCTGTAATTTATTTTCATACTGTTGGTATTTTAGAATACCACAAAAGGGCTTAAATCTCCTGGAAACAGCTAAATACCATTTCCCCCTTCACTTTTCCCCAATATTGTCAGATCAAGTATCTAATAAAGAAGTAAACTTGCTGTAATTTCTTTCAAAGATTTCTCACTATCCTGAGAATAGGGTGGTTACAAGTTTAAGTACCAGCTGAACAATCAGAAGAATAGAAAATGGTACACAGACTTCCCTTTTTCTTTTAACTATGAGTTTTTCTTTATACTATAAGCTCATAGCAAACATTTAGAACCCGTAACAATTTCTTTCAGATTTTAAGTAAAATATATTCTGCTGGTTCCTAACTTTGTCCGTCCTTGAGAAATAAAATACATGTACAAAAATATATCAGCAATACCACAAGAAGATGAAAAGAAACAGAAGTGCCAAGTCAAAGTTTTCAGTCTGCCACGTCTGTTTTCATTATAACAGCAGACATTGCTTCCTTTGACATAAGCATTTATACACAGCTATACCAGTTGTCAAGCGAAGCATTATGTGGTTTTGATCCTCGGTGTGCAGTATGACTGTACAACGCTGAAGAGACAGTCCTTTTCTCTAACACGTAAAGAAAATTCAGCTGTTGCTGAGCCTTATTCCAATTCCATGTCATCATATACATCTTTACAACATACATTCGGGCTTGGTGAGGAAAGAAGCTTCCCTTGCAAAATAAAGGAAAGCAATCAGGCAACACGGTCCAGCAACTACAGCAGACGAGAAGCTTCAGAAAGAGCTCTAAGACAGCCTGAAATCTTTTAGAGTGCTTCTTCACTGCAGTACAGCTGCTTTGAGCAGCTCTAAGTGAGCTGCTCTGGATTCTGGTTAGAAGTCCAGCTACAGGAGCCCAGACCTCAGTAGGGAGTGATCCACCCCGCTTCTTTGCCGTGTCACGCAGCCTGGAGAAGACTTCAGGGTCCCACAACTCTGTTGCTATTAGCACCCAAGCTACTCGATGTTAACACTGACCCAAGTACATCTAAACAGTACTGCAATTTTAGAGGCTGCGTTAAGGAAGTCCCTTTCACATAAACTTCTCTGGAGCCAGCTCTCTAATTAATTATAAACTAATTGACTATGTGGCCATAGCCCTGTTGCCCACGAGACACTGCTAGTGAATAAAACTGTTCATTTCTTCTTTTAGTGAAAATGTTACATAGTAAAGGCAATCATGATGAAGGTGCCAGGACAAGATGCAGTAGGGAGCTCTGTTAACAATAGTTACTCACAAAGGGAGGGACTGTCAACAGCTCGACTTGCAAGCAAAGCTATTGCTCTACTGTCTAACCGAACATCCTTTAAGACTCGTTTGTCTGAAAAGACTTGTGTTCCCTTCCTTTACATATGCCAAGGATGGAGCCTCCAGTGAAGGGTGAGGAAGCGACGTAGCGTTGATCAGTTTCACAAAGATTCCTAAAAATAACCAACACCCAAGGGAGCACGGCAGAAAGGTTTGAGCACTGTAGTACTCCCCACGTGCAGTGCTCAAACGAGGCAGAACACGGCCTTTAAAAAAAGCAGGCAGGGTATTATTGAGCTGCACGATTGTACGGTTGTGTGTGGGGGGGGTGGGGGGGTGGTGGTGGTGTTATCCCCCACCCCCAGCAGGATGCTAAACACTAGCCTGATTCGCAATTGGTTCTCCTTGCATAGGTGCCTGTCAAATGTTCAAAACGACTAGGGAGTCTCTGTCTAAAAAGAGTCCTCTACAGAAAACAGAAAGCAAAGCGCTCCGCCCTCCAGTACGCCAGAGGCCATCTTTTAGCAAAACAAAAACCACACTCTTTGACATGTCTAAGAGGAAACCAGACTAAAATGTACTTCAAAGTCGAGACAATAAGAGCAAGACACACTTTTAATCAAAGGAGAAAATAGATTTCTGCAATCCGGAACAATCACTTTTAGCCCTGTAATGATTAAATTTCCTAGTCAGGAAACGCATGATAAATGCTAAGTAATCTGCACGCAAGCTGTAGTTAAAGGGAGAAGATGTTCTAATGTAAGTAAGACTTGTCTGAAAAGGTGGCCATTCTGGATTAATACCTCAGTTAGAGATCCAAGTAAGAGACAATGCTTTACTCCTCAGGGGATTTTTGAAACAGCCGTTCTGACAAATAAATTAGGATTCCTTTTATAGCATGGGACCTGCATGAGATAGCAAAGTATAACACCTTCATAAGGTATTAAATATATATATATATACGTGTATTTTCACATAAATGACAGAGTCCAGAAATAATAAAGACTTGCAGATCAAGGGTTGTGTCAGAGGACAAGTTTCAAGGAATCCACCTCCCATGAGCATTTTGGATTAGTTTACTCACATATCCTGAAGAAATAACCCTTACTCCTAAACTTCTCCAAAATGTATGTCTTGGCACAAGAACTCTGTTGGTACAGACAGCCTTTAAAAAATTACCGGGTAAAAAATACCATGCTGACTGTAGCTGTTGTGACACACTTAGATGTCACTTTAAAGTAACATTCTTAAAGCAGCATATACATTTGTATTTCTAGTTTCTTCAACATCAACACTGAGCTCATCTCCTCAAAAAATACTGGCCTGTAATTATTGCTCTAAATTGTTAACTCACAGATTTACAAAACGTCTGCAGCTTGTATTTTGAGACAGATCTAAAAAGGGGGAAAGATTAACATTTAGCCCAGCATACTGCATGCTAAACCAGAAGGTTGGATCCTTATACTATAAATAGACTGTCATTCCAGCAGGCATCTCTTCAAAGGTGAAAAACTGCTGTTTACACATTACAATACTATGTTTGAAACTCTGCCTTGGTTTTGATATGTTGACAAACGTAAAGACATAGCTGGTTTCTTCCCAGAGAAATAATTTTAGATTATGTCAACTCCTCTGTACAAAAAGAAATATTAGTAATGAATTAAAGGGGGGGNAGATTTAAATCCAGAATGACCTAGGTATTGCTGCTCTTCATCTCAATGGAAGCACATTCAGATCTCACAGTTGAAAACACTGCTAGCCCATTTTAGTTTTTAAAGCAGCTCATTTATAATCCTACAGCCAACAATCCTCAACTTCGTCAGTGTGAAGAAGTCTGGTCTTCAGAGAACGCTAAGACCAAATTCTTCTTAACTCATCATAATGAAATTCTGTACACATTCAATCCCTCAGAAATCAATCTTATATGTAACAGAATTTCAGATTAAAGTATCAGCTTTAACTTGTTTTGAACATTTGAACACATATTTCACAAGATAGGCTCTTTTTTTTTTTTTTTTTTAAGTTTAGTTCAATTTATTTAACTTCAGTTTCATGTTCCACATTACAGGAAAAAAACCACACTAAAAATATGGTTAATCACAGTAATTAAAGTATCCATAACTGTACCAGAAACTTTACTATCCACAGGAGGTGGGGCTAAAACAATGAAGAAAAGCATTCTTAAGCACTTTGTTTTCAGCAAAGCCCTTCCAAGCACCATAAGTTGGTCTGCTTGTCATACTGCACCCACTGTTGCGTGGGATTTTGTGGGGCTGCATTTAAGAGAATACAGTTTTTTTCAGGGCCTGCAGGGGAACCTCATTTTCAAGTCAAATTTCACTGCAGGACATGCATTTCAAATCTTCCAAAAATAAGTACATCTATAACTACTGTGTTCAAAAAGGGAGGATGACTTCAGTCCTTTATTAATTAGATGTTTTGCTTTTTATGGACCTTCTGTTTCCACATATGAGGATTAAAAATAAAGTTCATTGAGAAACATAACATGAAAGTATTACTGCAATTATTTCTATAGGCACATTTAGAGATGTATTTAGCAACTGCCATTTGAAAGACAAATGTTCAGTTAACGCAGCGCAGTACCATTGGAGTCAAAAAAGTCAAGAGCTATCATGCTTTGAATTACTTAAAAATGTTTCAGTTAACATATTATCGGCCTAACAAAACATAATTGTTTCATGTCCGTTTAGTCGTTACCATTATGCACAACATTAAGCATGAGCTACATGACTACCGTAATCTGTAAATAATTTGCTTGCTTTTTGTCTCCCAAATGATCCATACTCTTTTAGAATTATAAGGTGACTTCATCTTCAAGGAGAAAGACACACAAGGAAAGAGATGCGAGGCATTCTCCAGATAATTCTTCATGAAGTGTTTTACAGACTGGGCTAAGGGGTAGAAAAGACCAACTGCAAAAAGTGACAGCAAAAAGTGGCAGCAAAAAGTCGAGCGTAAACTCAAAAAGACAGATGTTCACAAGTGGGTTTTAAACAGAACACTCTAAGACTCTACACACCTGCTACCTATCTTTGGAGGTATTTAAAGTCTCCAGGTATTTAAGCTTTCAACTGTAAGAGGTCCCTACATGCCTGCAGGTTGGCTTCTGGGCACTTCCCGATTGCCTCTGCCTTGACAACGCCGAGCAGCTCGGCGCCTATCTCTGGCCCTGTCAGGATTTGCAAACCACACACCTATTTTGACAGTCTCCGGCTGGCAGGCAGTGGCACAGCACAGCTGCTAGTCCATGCTCTGCTGGAAAAAAAAAAGGAAAAAAAAAAAAAATCACTGCTGATTTCCTTCGCAACAGACCCAGCAGGAGGCTGAAGGAGAAATGGTGCCAGTGCCCCTTTTAATTCAACAGAGCACTGGGCCAGAAAGAGGTCAGATACAGGGCAGGTCCACAGGTTTATCATTCTGCCCAGCTCTGTAACACAGCAGGTAAAAACCACAAAAAGTTGCCAATTAGCACATAAGAGAGCGCATACGAGCAGACACACAAGTCGTCTTCTTGAAGCTGTCCCACCTGGATTTAAAAAAAGGGAAGCCTTACTAGCAGCAGGTGTAGAGGGGACAAAAGGTAATTACCAGTATTTTACATACAATATTTCACATTCAATTGTCACTGAATTCGGGTCACTGTCTATGGTCACTCCAGAACTCAGGTCCACCCCACTGCAAAAAGGACACTAATCACTGAACAGTCATCCTCAGCTTATTTTGTCTTTGACCCAAATTCTTTTATTTGTGGAGAAAGCGGAAAGAGTGTCATCTGAGGGCAAAAACGTCCATTTCAATTTTATTCCCTGGACAACGCCACTGCTGCAAATACACATTCGTAAACATTCGACTTTAAGCTTGCATTTTGCAAGCATTCCACTAGTAAGTCTTCCCTGTGAGAATATACAGAAAAAAAAAAAAAAACCACAAAACTTTGCATGCAAATGTACACAAAAAAAACTATAAAAATGAGCACCAATAAGATATTATCCCAGGCCAAGAGCATTCACAAAACTCTAATTCCACATTTGTTCAACTCTTTCCAGTCCTAACTCGTTCTCTGCCCAAAAAGCGAGGCAATTCAGGCTGCCATTATATCCTTATGTGAGGCACGTTAAACACAACAGAAAGGATTTAATAACAATGCAAGAGTGGAAGTTACCTAAAACTGCTTGAGTCCAGATAGATGGCAACAATTTTAAACAGTCTACTTTCAACATAATTATGAGGGCGTATTTAGAGGTCCTGAAGAATTTCTAGATCAAGGCAACGTACGGCACAGAATGTGACAAGAGTCCAGTGCAAACCGATCACTAACAGCAAGCTCTAAGAAGCCTCAAAAATCCTTTTGGAAAGTTACATGACAAACCTCTGCCACATAGACCACAGAATCAGTCTTGAGCTTACCTAGTCCAACCCCCCTGCCCAATCAGGGTCAGCTACAGCAGGTTACCCAGGACTGCGTCCCGTTGGCTTTTGACCATCTCCAAGGATGGAGACTTCACAACCACCCTAGGTCGTCTGTGCCAGTGTCTGACCACCCTCACAGTAAAAAAGGCAGGGGTGGGGGGTGTTCTGACCGAATTTCACGTGTGCTTGACTTCAGCCCATAGCCTCTTGTTCTTTCACTGGGCATAACTGAGAAGAGTCTGGCTCCCTCACCTTCAATCTCTCCCACCAGGTATTTAGACACACGGATAAGATCCCCCACGAGCTTTCTCTTCTCCAGGCTGAGCAGTCCAAGCTCTTTGTGCCTCTCCTCATATGAAGGATGCTCCAGTTCCTTAATAATCTCCAGTCCCTTAATCATAAATGTCACTTTTGGCATCCCAACTGAATCTGTCCAATAATTCCAAAATACAAACTATTTCTTGTACCCGCCTAGAAGAAATCCCAGGACTGTAAGGGGTATTGGACAGCAGCAGAGAAAATTGAGATTTCAGCCACTGAGGCACAAAACCAGGAATACTGATAGTGGCTCTTAAGCAAATTTAGTGGTGTATATATATAATTTCATTTTTAAGTAGAAGTAAAGTTTAAAAATTTTATGCTACCAGACAGTGCAGTTTGATAGGAAAAAAAAAAAAAAACAAAAAAGCCCTTCTACCAGGTAAAGCAGTGTTGTTTTAAAGGATTTATGAAAATGTAGTTTATTATTAGTAATGAAGCTGTGGAGTAGACTAACACCTATTGCTGAAAACATTCTGCGGACACTGTACGCCTTCTAAGCCTTCCTGACAATATCATGGTCAAGAAATAAAATAAAAAAAAAAAATAAAAAAAAATTAAAAATCAATCACATCCTGAATAGTTAAAACGTCAGCTTCCTGGGAGGTAGGGAAAGGTTGGAAGAAGGCAGTAGTGCCAGGACTGCCATCCAAATCTCTGTTGTAGGTAAGGAAGTCTTATAGAGCTTTCTATAAGAACAAAGGAATAACTCATCCTTATTTGGCTTGTTGCTCTCTGTGTATAAATGTCTGCAATAGAAATTACTCTCACTAAGGATCTAAATAGTCCTCTTCAATCAGACCAGTTTCCTGGATCCACAGAGGGATCAGTCATGGACTCATTACGTATGAGGTAAGCACAAAGCCATCAGGTCATGTAAGAGCTCTACCTGCGGACACATTGGTCACACAATGGGAGAGTGGGCTCAGTGCCAGTCTCGTCTAGGAAGGTGCTGCCCATAAAAACTCCTTCCATAGCAAAGAACTGCTAGGTAAGCCATAGTTCTCTTACCTTCCCAGCTCAGCCACTGAACTCACACATACCTCTGCCGCTCGCTCTATTCCACCGCTCTGGAACCCTAAAGACTAAAGGTGCAATAGGCTACGCGCATGCATACATGCAAACACCCCCCGCCACCGCCCAAATCGAGGCACGCTAGGGAATCTGAAGAGACTCATTTGAGAGACCGAGGTTCAAAAATTGAACTGGAAAGAGTACATAGGTTGGCAAGACAAATAGGAGAAAGTATGCACCGTAGGAGGTGTATTTTGGGGGAAAAGCAGGAAGAGAAAACTAATGAGGAAAAAGAGCAGCAGTATGTGCCAAAAATAACTTCTCTCTAACTTAACAATCTTTAATCCTACATTCCTATGAACTAGCTTAAAAATACCCTGGAAAGTCAAGTTTTCAGTTTCATCAGAATAATGTAAAAGTTTGTCACATTCGCCAGAACACCCAATACTTCAGAAGCCAAGCGTTACGCTTGTAAAAATACTAAAGGACAAATTAAGGTACCTACTGAGTTGTTTGCTTGGTTGTTTTTTGGTTGGTTTTTTTTTTAATGTCTATGTGAGAAAAATTAACAAGATAACCCAATTTTGACAGAATTGCATTAAATTTCTACCTACATCTATAAATTCTTAAGTAACTCTGGAACCCTCTTCTTAAGTCACTTTCAATAAGCCTTACAGGTTATCATAAAGGTTTCTGATTGCTTTGAGTATTTTACCTCAGAAACGAGACTTAAGGTCAGGCAAAGCAGCATGAGTACCTTTATTGGTAAGGAATGAGGCAGATGAGCCCATGATAAGTAAGACTGAGCTGTTGTAATTCATCTGCTACTGGTACCCAACCTCACTGAGGCACTGAGCTAGCACCCAAGCTCACAGAAAACATTAGTTTTCAACACAGACACAACCTTATCCCTTTGAAATTTTGGATAGAAGGAATTTTGCAAACACGAGACAACATTTACAAAGTCCATGAGGAAAATGTGAAGTAGACACAAAAGTATCATTTTCACTATGAAGAGGAAACTGATTTTACTAAGAAGCCTACCAGTTTTGTTTAAGATGTGAAAAAGAAAGATTCTTCATAGTCTTACCCTCCTTTTTCCCTGGCCTTGTAGATGCAGCAGTTTGCTAACTCTGACAAGATTTCGGAATTTGTACATTTCTGACAGAATTTAATCCTATTATCTGCTGCATCACTCAAGAACTAAGATGATAAACCCCTCTCTCTCAGAATTGTTAAATTCCAAAAAACCCTTTCAACTGTTAAATAGCTTTTCAAATTCAGGTATCTACAAACTCCTCGCTAAACAGAGGAGCCATAGCTATTCAAAATTTATCTCTAGATAAGCGTTTATATCAAAACATGTGAGAGTCGTTGTGAGAATGTTTATTCTATTAGATTTAGAAGCTTCCCTTCGTCACAGCCCTGATTTAGACACATTTGTATTTACAAGGCTGTCATCCACTTTCTCCTGGTAGTTCAAACCCAGTTTTTTTTCTTAAAAGCAAAAGCTTCCAGAAACAGAAGATTCTTAAATTTCATAGAACAGAATGGAAGAAAACTGCCTGAAACCCAGTTTGCACCTGGGTTTACTAATACTGATACCCCCAAAACATCCTCATGCTACTTACTACTTGCATCAGTACATCAGTGGATTCCTCTACTCCATCATACTGGAATATGCCCAATCAGTAATGATTTAGTCCCTCATGCTGGTTGATCATGTGCTCTGACCCACTTCAGAGCAAATAAACATCCCTACATTTAATGAGCCCTCTGTGGTGACTCATTGCTACATAGCAAAACCTACACAGAAATTCAATTTACACAAGTCATAGCTGTTTAATAAATATCATTAAGTAGCAGTAGATGCTGTCAAGTTAAAAATATTTCCGTGACTACTTCTATCACTAATTACTTCTTACTGACACAGAAACTAAGCAGATAACTCAGTTAACAAAAATGAGTAATGCTATACTAGATAGAATGGGTTGTCAGCAACGAAACAAATTTTCGTATCTATTAACTACGTACATAGAATAGATATCTATATGACTCTATATATGGATATACAGATATTCTACAAAGAAATATATTTTTACCTGTAAAGTATATTATATTATAGAGAGAATTGTTCAGATTCTCTCTAACGTGCGAGAAGCAGGCAGAACACTAACGGAACATCTTCCCAAGTTTCATTACTGAGGATTTTTGAGTCCTTGCCTATGCAGCGACACAATTAATACAGATTAATATTTAAGGTTCGTGACAGCGTGCTGCTTCTCTAGCTGCAATGCAAATGAAGACAATCCCTGCCCTAAAGGGACAGAAGGATAGATTTCTAAAATTACAGTAGTGCCTATAGATACAGATTTGAAAATCTGGCCTAATTCTGTAGGACTCAAACTCAACATATCCGGAAAAACTGCACAATGATATAAGTTTTTGAAAGGACTACAGTTCTGAGCTTTTTGGTGGTTTCCCCCCATTTTCTGGATTTGTTTTTTTCAAATTTTTTTCCCTGTATACATAACACATTCTTGAAAGAGGGTTTAATAGAGTGACCATTGTAGGTTAGCAAACCACAATGGTATAATACATTATGCATAAAGTGAGGCTGAATATAATGAATGAAATTGGAAAAACAAACAGAGAATGCAGGCTGACACTGTCAAATGGAATGGGACAGCCTTCTGCAAGAAGGAGGCCGAATATGCTCATAACAGAAGAGTCATGTAAGACTAAAAGAAGGCAAGATTTTAAAGGGAACACACACCCGTACATTCCCTTTGTATTTTTAGTTACTTCAGTAGTGGCATTATGACTACTTCATTACAACAAAATGGCCTTAAATTACCAAGTCATAATGGTAATATCCAGACAGTTTTGGCAATACCACTGAAAAAGACAGTCCTTTTCTCTGACAGGGTATGCAGCATGCATAATTCAGGAGCGATGCTTTACTTTTAAAGAGGTGCACAATGATGAAGGAGCAGAGCTCCAGAAAGCTGTCTAGAAAAACAGTTCCTTTGAGTTTGGCAAGGGCTACGACAGATTCCCAAAAGCTTTCTCAAAAGCTAACAAAGTACTGTGGGAAGAGAGGTGGATAAAGGAGGACGTGGAGCCTTGGCAAATCCATCCTCAAATCACTTTTCAGCAGTGTTCACATAATGTCTGCATATAATAAAGAAAGCTTACTTTGAGTGCCACAGAAAGCAGAAGCACATTAAAGAGAGCTTTCTCTCCTCAGAGGTCAGTAATTCAACATCACTCAACCCTAGGTGATCCCACTTACCAGTTTGCTCGATATGAGTTATGCCGTTCCACCATCAAGCGCTGCCAAAAGAGAGGTGACAATCTGACATGAAAGGTGATGGGCACTCACTACCTTAGAACATTTCTGGAAGATAGTTTTACTTGTTGATTTAACTGCACTCAAAACTGACTGAAAGTTAGCTCAAGCTCACCTGCATAAGGCGGAAGAAAAAGGAAACTCCTACAGGGGTTAGTTCAAAAGCACGACAAGTCCTAAGCCAAAACCGCTCAAAACATGTCAACACAGTCTATTAGACTGGGCTTGAAATTGCCACCTCTTTGGGAGGATCCATTCTGTTAAAAAAAAAAAAAAGAAAAAAAAAGAAAAAAAAAGAAAAGAAAATTCATCCTAGCAACACCGATTTGCTAAGAATAAAATGCAGTTACAGCACCTTATGCTGCAGTACGAAAGTCTCAAAACAGGCAGAAGCCCAGCAAGTAGTTCCCAGAGGACAAAAGAGCATTCTTTCCGATCACATGATACCTTTTTCTGCTTCCTTAATTTCTTCTGACCAATTTAAGTTGTCTTTTATCTACTTTTTGTTGTTGCTGAGAAGAAACAGCATCTAACATACATCAGTAAAACTAGGAAAAAACCTGACTACCTAGTTTGGTGGAAGATGAAACGTGCGTGGGACCAGAACAAATTCATGTAAAAGTCACCAAACTGTTTCAAGAAAAAAGGGTGAAACGCAAAAATAAAACAATGTTTTAAAAAGCGCAAACCCACCCTTCCTTTTTATATTTTTGCTAATCAGGTTCCTAACATGGCCAACACTTAACTTTCTTTGAGGGATAAACACCCTTCAGCATAAAGCGACACTTATGGTTTGATTCACAGAGAAGTGATCGCTTTTGACATTTTCTCAAAAGTGTGAGGATGACTTTTTTTTTTTTTTTTAAATTTGGCTAACACAACAAAGTATCAGTTATTCACCAACTTGCAACGTGGTGAAGCAGAAGGATAACTGAGTTAGACGGGAAAATTCTGCTAGGATCAGGACTCCGACTCCAAGTTTGTGGTATGGATAAAAATAGTATTCCTGCTTATCACTCTTCTAGGAACAGCTGCTGCTGAAAAAGCTCCAGATTATGTTTCAGAATTGGACAAATCATTTAGTCGTGGTCTTTAAGCAGCACTGATGTACCATTTAGGTTCAGTACGCAGAGTTAAATCCGCTTCAGGACCTTTTCCAAGGGATGCCTTCACAATACTACTCTGGGAAAAATAAGACAGTGAGGAATAAAAAATTCTGCATTTACAGGTAGACAGCTCTTGTATCAACCCACTATTTGGTAAAATGAAAAAATAAATACCCTAAAAATTTTAATTTTTCATTCTTTCAGCTACTTGCTGAGGTTTTCTATGAACTGTGCACTATTTAAAGAGATTTTGTAAAAGGACATAACAGCGAGATTTACATTACTCTAAACCTTGAAAAGTACCTAGAGGTTACGCGACAGTAGGACAGTCCCCCAAACTTCACTGCCCTAACATACTTCCCGAGAAACTGAAAGCTCTTGGAGATTCTAGACAGGTGCTCTCACTAAAATTAGTACCTGAATATGCCTACAACATGTGCAGAGACATTCCTTTCTACACAGTTATCTAGATTATTATCCTACGTCCAAAGCTGCAATATCCTTTGCTCTCTCCTCACAACTCTAATCAATTAGACAGGTTCAAAAACACTGCAACGTGACAAAAAGAATTCTACCTGTCATTGAGAGAATAACAAACTTTCCTTTTTGATTATTTTTTAAGTGTATTTCTCCTTATTAACATCATGTTCATTACTGAGTTCACGTTTGAGCACTTTGACTACCAACTGTGCCTTCTGACCTGCTCCCTCGTTTTTCCGATTATTGAGTTTTCTTGTGCTGCTTTGTCAGTTCACCGTCAAGTGAACACAAATACCGTTAGAGGTACAAGCTCTTAAAAGCTTCGCAATAGCGTTCACCAATATGCATAATATAATTTATTTCCCATAACTATTACATAGTACTTTGGCTAAGTTCACATATCACAAAGTAGCTATGCTGAAATCAACGTGAAGTCAGGAACCTACACCGTATTTAGTTAGATCTGGGACTCAAGGGCTGGGATATTTTAAAAAAGCAACCAAGAACAATAACCCCAAAATAAACATCTGTAAAAGAAGTAACCCGGTGCACTTGAAAATCATGGGACAGATTCTTAGGAGCTTCAGTGTTTCTTAGATTGATTTGCTATTTAGGCCCAGGATCTGGTTTTATTCCTCTTGCTCTGTTCCTCCTCTCTACTCAGCACTCTGCACAGACTGACACGTGCTACCTCCTAGCGCTTCATAAAAGAGCATGCAGAACAGAATGACTGGAAAAGCCAAACAAGATAAAGTTTGAAAATTAAAACTTCCCAACAGCTACAAGGTTCAAAACCCAGCCATATTTCCAAAGAGTCCTCAGGAATATAAAAATAAAAAATCTTAGCCTAAAGGAAGCTCTGGCTCCAAAGGAAGGAGTATCACAAGATCAGGTACGCTCCCGAAAATGCCGAGTTTATTGCAGTGGAAAGCTGTAATTCAGAAGAGTTTTATCATTTGCCTTAACCTCAGAAAACAAACAAACCCCCAAAAAACCCCAAAAACCCAAAGCCAACTTTACTGAACTTTAAAATAAAATAAAAAGGCGGCAATACTTTGGACATTTTATAGAGAGAACGCTTTCCAGAGCGTTATGAATATAGAATGCAGCAAATTAGCTACCACAACAGGATACAAGCCCCTAGCAAGACTTTTTAGTAACATTATTTCAAAATGTAGTTATCAGAACTTCAAACGTTGAAGAGCAGCATTTAGATATACTGTCCCTAAATAAAACTCATCCATTAGGCAGCACCCAAATATTATTAAAAAGCGATATTCTGTTTTAGTTACTGGGGAGTTCCATTTCTGATTCTTACTTATTGACCAACTAGTGGCAGAAGAGTTACAAAGTACAATTATGTGATAATTGACAGGTTTTTTTTAATAGAGTTAAAACCGTGTATATATTAACTGAGGTAAGCAAATGTCTATTTGCATACACATACAGGCTACTTAACTAACACAATATCGTTTGTATAATGCATATGAACAAAATTATAGATATAAGCCATGGTTTCACGTCTAGAGACCACTTCTATAGGTTATTAACTGTTAGATTTGCCTGCCAAATTCTAAATGCCAAAGAGCAGTCTAATCAAGTTGAAACGTCTCTACAGAGCCCTAAGATTTGGTTGCCTAGGTTAGGCACACATCGCATCAGTGTGCTTGCTTTGCAGCAAAGCTCACCTTCCCACCCCTGCTTACCGTGCTTTGGTTCACCCCACAGAGGGGTCTTGGGAGGCCTTGATTAGCTAAAGCTAATGCCAAGTCTTTAATTTGACATAATCCAAACTTTGAGAAGGTGAGATCGTCCAACCAGTGCCCTTGGCCTGCCAGCAGCCAAGGGGCAGCTATGCGGCTCGGCTGGCACGGCAAGGCAGCGCGTGCTTCCCAGATGCACTCACCAGCCTGTCAGAGCCAGAGTCCCTTCCAGCCCTGTCAATAACCAGGTGGACAGCACAGAAGGCATCTTGACCGGCTGCCCTTGCGAGAGGTATTTTAACTGGCTGGTTGGGCCAAACAGCACATGCATCCTTCCCAGCTAAACCGTTCCCCTCGCTTATGAGCAAGAGGCATCTGCTGCACGTACGTACGTTTGTACACATACAAGTAGCGCAGTGGTGGTGAGTGAGGTGGCTGGAGCTAGGAAGCGTTGGCATGGGTATGTTGATATTCCAGTGAAGAAGGATAACTGTTATGATAAAATTGAAGTCTTCCATGGACCACTCAGTCACCGGAGGTGGATTTCCCCTAATGCAAACGTGTTCTGCTTAACTATTTAGTATTATTTTAGGATTAAGACCCTAAGAATCAGCTTTACATAGTTGCCTACGCTGCCGAATATCCCTGATTTACAACAGTGGCAAGGAATAGCAGTGAAATACGAGAGGTTTACACTGTCGCTCTTGTTCGTTACCTGAGCAGCAGCAGAAGCCAATGTATAAGATCGCTCACAGAGCTGCAATGGCTCAATCGATAATGCTGCAGAACAAACGACGGAACACAAATTCCTCCTAGAAACAACCAAATGCAAAACACAAATACTGACACCACAAGCAAACAGAGCGCCGTCCAGCATGAGCCCAAACAAGACTGAAAATGGCTTTACATTGTTCTTACGCTCCTGCCTGCTGGGGCACATTTATCACTGAAAGCAACTTCTCCTGAAGTACAGCTCATCTAATTTGCAGTCACTGCCCGTAGCACCTTCCTCCCCCTCCTACGCCACACCAGGGTCATTCTGGTAGTTTGTTATCACTGGAGCACAGCAATTACTAGCTATGCCCAAATACTACAGTCACGTCACCTATAAAATGTGTATAGAAAAGCACAGAAAAGCTAAAATTGCTCTTAACAATTATTATAGCATGGTAATTCCCCAACAGGGAACTAGGCCTTTCTTCCATGCCAACATTTAACAACTTCAGCAGAAATAGTCCCTACAGAAAAAAAACCTGCTCGACAAAGTTTTTGTAATGCTATAACTGCCTCGATTTTAAAAGGCATACAGGTAAAGCTACCCAGATATAGTTAAGGGAATATAAAAATTATTGTATCAGACATAACTGCATCCGCCCCAAAGGGCACAGCTTTAGGGTACCAGATTTTAAATCAGCATAGTTACAGCAGTGCACAAGCCAACTGTAACCCGGTTCAAAGGACGGGGCCAGAAAACAGCCTACCATGATGGAATGAGCAAGGCGAGAATCTGCAGGCATGTTCACCGATGCCATCTCGTTTGCTGTGTTGGGGGCAGGGTGGGCATTCTGATGGAAATCAGTTTGTAGCTAATTTAAGTTCTACAAACAGTTGAGTTTGATTTTTATATAATAACCTGCTTACAAATGTCGCTATTTCCCTCTCCCCCATTCTCACATAGACACACACTTTTGCAACAGATGTTTTAAAGTGTTTCTATGAGAGTAAATGTAACAGATAGCGAACAGCACCGAGTAAAACTTTCTCAGCGTACAGCTATACAACGAGATGCATATTAGCAGGTTATAGGAATACAAAAATCATAATAAATTGGACAAGTTTTAGTCATTTCAGAATATATGCAGCATATAGCATCAGATACTTCAAAAGACACATTATTTGCAACGGTGTTATTTTACCGTATACAGGAGCTGGGAATAATCATAGAATCTTTAGACTGCAAAAGACCCTTAAGATCCCTGAGTCCAACCGTTAATCAACTAAACCTAGCTATTATTCTGATTTCTGATATGAAATTATTGTACTTGGTGCCTCTACAGCAAATAATTATTTCACTATTTCAAAAGCTTCTAAGTTTTTGCACTGAAAGAGCAATGACGAAGTTGAGGATTTTCCTTTCTAAATATGGCACAGTTTGGGCTGCAAATATTGTGCATCTTTATCTTGTATTACAAATACATGATCATTCCATTAGCTTTCTTGACTTAATGAGCAATCTTAATCATGCTGTATACCTCTGAATAGAGAGGGAGGCTTGAGCTGACAGAACATCTCCTGAAAAAAAGTTCTATTACATACTATACTAATACACAGCTCTCATACACTAATTACTTATATTAAGCATAAAAAGAGAAAATCAGGTTAATGTTTATATTGACTCTTCTCTACAAATTAATAATCAACACTTTTAAATAAAAGTTTGTTCTAAAGGGACAGTGCTTTGATCTGAATAAAATTTCTCTTTTAAAAACTCCATCTTAAATGTCTTGTCCCAAATAAGTAGTATTTCATACACGACATTCACAAAGCTATTTGGCAGACTTTCAGCTTGGTAGAGCAGCATAGCATTAGAGAACTCAATAGATCTTTAGCCATTTCAACCAATCAAGAATCTAAAGTCAGCATTTCAGAGACATGCACAGGCACATCTCCTACCTAGAGGAAGCAGGGTTGTTCTACTTTTTTTTAAACAAGGAGCACGTTACCTTGTATAACACTATACACACACACACATATACATATATATATAAACTCTTCACGCACACAGGCCATTGTAATTCCAAGAAGTCAAAATTGTCTCTTACCAAGACTGAACTCCAGCTTTGGCTCATTTGCAATTCTCTGAATACCTTTCAAGGTTAAGAAAAAAAAAAAAATATTAGAAAAAAATATGATTTCAATGCCTAGCTTTTTAACACATAGTAAAACTTTCCCGTGCCTAATCCATACCTCTAACTACCTGCCATTGCCACCAGAGTAACACTTTATGTTACAAACTTACAGTAAAAGAGACCTTTGTATAAAATACTTGCCTGAAAAAAAAAGACTACTGTTGAAGACCACTTCTTGCTTTTTAATAGAAACTTACTATTGCTGGGAAAGGAAACTAAGGGGAAAAAAAAACAACCCACCAACCTTCCACTGATGGGTACTGGTAAGATTTTTCAGTCACAACAACTAACTATATATCTGTTGGAAAACTTAAATCTAATGGCCCATTTTTAAGTAGGAATGTCATCCCATTAAAAACGGAAAGAAAAAACATGTTCTGTGAAAGTATGTAAATCAGGTTAACACAGTAAAATATATCACCCTGTTATTGACGTACGTATAAACTGTAAAGCAACAAAGCCAACTTCTTTTTGTTGGCAAATAGCACATAAATTCCTTTTCTCATATACCAAGGACAATAAGAACATTTTAATACCCTCCATTGAGGAATCATGTTCTAGTGCACATTTTACCGCAAGGGACAGTATTTTCTTATTGCGCTAGGATAAAGGAGTGAACCACAGAGCTGCAGCAAAAGAAATGTAGGAAGGGTAGTTAAATAACACTGAGTTATTCACCCTCTGCAGGAAGTAATTGGATCACAACTACAGCATTAATGAACCTTGTAGAAATTAAACTGTCTCTTGTTGACATTTATGTATTGCCTCCAGTGAACATTATTAAGTATTTGCCACTATTGAAGAAATTGGTCAGATGGGAAGTTGGTATATGAACTAGAAAGCAAGATTTTTGTTAAAGATTACAAAAAAAAAAAAANCTCCATGAAAACTTGATGTTACTGAATCGGTCTAGTTTCACACTGTTCTCATTACTATAGCTAATCATTCAAGCAAGCCTCTGCAAGAAAAATTACAGCTGCAGAGCTTAGAAAGGCTTGGTCAGTAAGGAATAACAAATAAGGGGTTTTTTTGTTCTGGTTTGTTTGTTTGGTTTTTTTTTTTTTTTTTTCTTTTAATGGAGTTATAACAAAATTCCAAGTTGAATTCTGCCACTAGCAGAATCCGCATGGAACACATCGGACTGGAAAACCTTTATGAATATGTTGGATACAGACTTGATTAAGTAACTGGGCAACTGAAATACAGCGCCCAGACTCCAGCGCACCAAACATGACTTAACATATGGCTACGTGCTTTCAAACACCCAGAGTGCTTTTATATCACAAAGAACAAATCTGTGATACTAACTTAAGTATCACTGAAGCTTTGTACATTTACCAAAGTCTTTAGGCTATATTTTAAACAGTAGTCCATATGTTCATATAGGACACAAAAGAAGGAAAGAGTATTTTTAACTAAACAATTTCTAAGTCTTATGAAGAAAACAGATCAGAGAGAAAAAGTCAGAAACTACTAGTAGTCACACATTTGTTCCCCTAAAAACAAATTTATCTGCATAAATCAAAAATATATCAGTTAATGATATTTAAAGATAATCTTCATCAGTTTACTTCCTCTACAACTGCACTTCGTCAAGGAACAGGTTAAACATCACTATGTACCCTGGTTCTTTCAGTATCTGTACTGCTACAGAGAATAGGCCATTTTTATTGGACCACTCAATAAAATGAGCATATGCGCTTACTCGTAAACTGTGGCTCTCCTAGACTGTCTACTTGGGATGAAGGGAGAAACTGCCGCGCTTCATCTGACGATCTCTCCTCTTTGATTTCCATGATCAACCGCCGGAGCTGCTGAATTTTATTCTGCAAACCTTCCGAGTTTGCTTCTCCCAGTGCCACAGCCCAAGATTCACAGTCTGGCTTTGATGCAGCTTCAACGTAAAGATCTGGTTCTCCGCTCTGAAACTCTGTACTCAGAAAACACAAACACAGTTTTTCAGAAACTCTGATTCACAAGTGGGATCGTGAAAATATTGATGTCACACCCAATTAAAACCACCACACACACGTTTCTTTTCATGGTCACAGAACCATGCATCCCATCCACCTCTTGAATCAAACCCCGGATCCTTCACACTCAGCGCAGTACTAAGTCTATCCACAGAGCGGTTCCAAAAGCAATCAACGCATTACTAAGCTAGGTAGCAGAATCAAACCAAAAAGGGAAATCCTTTTTTAGCACAGATTCTGCAGCCTAGCAGGTAGCTATCAGAGCTGCTAAACTGAAAAAAGATTTGATTTAGCAGGGGCAGCAGACACTGTTCTGACAGATAGTGGGATTCACCAGAATGAATGTGCCCATCATTTCTTCTATTAGAGGTCTCCTTTATGCTCAGCCTTTCATTCATCCTTGCCAGAATACTGCTCACCAACACATGCCGATAATTTAGCATGACATAGCTCCTCTGTGAAGACTCAACAGGTTCTATGTTGGAGCTTCCGACCTCATTACTAACCATGTGTCATTTGCTTTTCTGCCTGAAGTCTAGCTGTTTAATGATCAAATTTTCTGAGAACAAAGGAAAAAAGGTGAGGTGGGGGCGGAAGCTGAAGCTCCCAACGAATCCAGGTAACTAGCAAGGGTCCGTTGTTTGATTAAGATTAGAACAGGAAAAAAAAGCACCTCTTAGGCATTTAAAATTCTGCGGTATAGACGACTTCACAGTGTCACAAATTCAGTGTGACATTTAGCGTGACACACACTGAGAAGAACAAACTGGGAAAGAAAGAAAAATCAATGCTTCTTTAAAAGAAGTTACCAACTGATTTAGAAACATGAAACTCTATAAACACCTGTGCTATTTTATTAATAGGGACTGAAGTATTTGGTTGGACATCAAAATCATTTTGACCTAAATAAGCCGTAGGTCATATTACTGGATGAAACAGAACACTTAAAAGTTTTCATACTTAGTTCGAAAATCTAAGTAACATAGAAAAGTTTTTCAAGTGCGAAGTGAACTTAAATTCCCTTTTACTAACTTGAGTATCTAACCTTGGGCACTTACCCACATGTTATTCTAAACCCGTTTGCACTTCATAAACTGAGCATCTGCCACTTACAATTAAGTCTGCTTTTATTGTTATGGGGGGAACAAAAGATGCAAACCTCAAGTCTGGAAGCCTCTTAAAACTGTGCTGGCACAAATCCCAGTAGAGGCGGGACAAGTTTTTTTGTCTGGGGGTGGATCTAAGGAAATCTAAGTATGTGGCTGCAGGAGCTGCTAAGAATGCTGGATAAGATTTCACATACCAGTTGGACTATAGAATTCATGAGAAAAGACTGGAAACAAGAGCAGAAAGTGGGGGAACATCTTTCTGGCTTCACAAGCAATTTAAGAAGTGCTAATAAGTTTTCAAACTCTTGCCTCTAGCCCTGGATCAGTCAGAAAACAAAGGTATTCTGTTCTGGAGACGAGAATATTCAAAATCTGAGGGAGCCACAGATCTTCATCACATCCTTGTTTATACACAAAATACATACTTGAGTGACCAAACCTGAACAAGCTGAGCTTTACTGTTTGTCAAAGATGACTTTAGACATAGAAATTTCAGGTGTAAGCGCTCATGTGATCTGCTACTGTATCTGAGCCATAAGGGCAGTAACCTTCAAAAAAATTAGTAATTAGAAGAGCTGATAATTTTTCTGCTGCTCTGAAAAGATCTGCAACAGCACGGTTGTCTACTCCCTTCTGTCACTGACCTCAATGATTCCAAGGTTTGTTTTTATTTCATAGCATTGTGGAGCTACCAGTGGAAAAAGGAAAGGGAAAAAAAAAAGAGGCATGTAGTCAACCAGCATCAAGACCAACATTAAGCACCAGTCATTCTAATTTAAAATAAAAAAAAAATATATATATATATATATAAGTC
>VYZV01033061.1:62633-85417 GCA_013401275.1 Pandion haliaetus
GCTAGATAAAAAACATCTGCTTTGGGAGGAAATCAGCGTTTTGCAATTGAAATCAGGCTATTCACATTTACCTCTTAGCTGTGGAAATCAGACTGCCAAGCACAAAAGGCATACTGAATCACCCTTAATATGCAAGGAACCAGAAATGGATAGTGAAATGCAGTAGGAGTGGGCATAATTGACTGTATACTGATCTAACAGGTGCTAGTTTTAAGATCTGGAAATCCATTCTCAACTATCACTTCAAAACACTACATTCTACTATATTTAGATCTTTGGAGTACTCTGACAGCTAAGTTAAATTCTGAAAAGCATATGAAAATACCTGAAAAATATTCTTCGCTACAAATGTAAAAAGTTTTATTCTGCAGATCCACCAGTTGGTGAGTTATATATTTCCTGTAGTCTTTCAATGCATGTACTGTTTACGTACAAGTTAACATACTAGAAGAAACACAAATGATGTTCAAAATGCACATTGGCAAAAACGTCTGTTGCAACGAAGGAGCACACAGGTTTATTTATATAATACAGATCATCATCTCTTTGCTCTTCTCTCCCAGATTGTTATGTTGACTATTATTTTAAATCAGCTGCACACAGTAAACCCTAACAAGCTCAGACACTTCATTCCAAGTTTCAGTAGGGAGACAAAACTTCGCTGAAATGAATCTTTCTGAAAATAAAACTAACAGATCCACAAATGTAACGAAGGCCTCAAATGAGTGGCAGACATATCAGCAGAATCATACTTGTACTGAAACATCTTAAACGCAGGAGTACTTCACTTTACAACTAAGGAGTTACTCTAGAAAATACAAGTACACGAGCATCCTTCGTCATGCTGTTATTGCTGACATGAGTTACCACGAGTTAGTTTTGGAAAAAAATCCTGACCTTTTGAGGACATTCTTTATTGACTTCAACAAGGCCCACCTGGTATGCATTCCTAGTTTTACTGTTACGATACAATTTTTGAATAAGCAGACATTTAAGATTTAAGAACATACATCACTAAGAAAATTTTCTATCTACTTGGGAATCTTAGTGCTGGACATCCCCGGTGGGGTTTCAGGTTCAGCAGCATAAACCCACGAAGACATGCACACAGTTAAACACCATGGTTTTCTTTGCAATACAAACACCCAACTTACTAGCCCTAAATTCAAAGCAAAATGGTATATAGTCCTATCTTTATCTCTTTTTCTTCTTGAACCTAAGAAGGTCTACATAGCTACAAGAACTAACATAGGACCTTTTGGTAGCTTGCATAAACTCAAAAAAACAGAGAGGGAAAGATTCTGAGATCAGACACTGGGATATCGATGTAACCTACACCTACCCGATAGTGTTTCTGCTGACAATAGATTTGCGTACATCTCATTGAAATCACTATCTATCTAAACCAACATTTTACAAAGCTTTGACTTCAGCTTTTCCCAAGAGAACTCACTTGTTTTCTGGAACCTAGCAGAGTGCTTAAAAGCAAGAGTACTGCTACTATACTGCTTACATTACTACAAGAACAAATCTAAAAATGCGTGAAGTCAGACATACTCTTCGTATTTGCCGTTAAACACTAGTCTGCAATTGCAATAAATAACCAGCTGTCAAAAAGTTTCTTCTCGTTTCTCCTACACTGTTAGTTTGGTTTTGAATTTTCCAGTTGAAAATAAATTAACGGTCACAGCTACTAGCCTCAGGAGGGGGAAAAAAGACCAAAAAAAAAAAAAAAGGCCAAATATTACCAATTCTAACGCATGAAGGGGTCTCTAAATGTTAGCACTGACACTTTGATAACGCAACTGGCACTTGGATAAGGCTGCAAAAGCAAGCTAAGACCGAGGAGGCATTGCTGGTGAAATCTGTGGGAACAGATTCTGCAGCAGAGCATTCTGTGTTTGCTCTACAGCAGGTAGGTGTAGCGCTTGGGACTACACAAACTCACATCCACTCGGCCGGTAGTGTTGCTATACACACATTGTGAAGGAAAGTTTTGTCGTCTCGAGACCGCCCAACTTCCACAGTGCGTAACTCTGTTCAAACCCTTGACTTCCTGTCCCTTGACAGATAGAGCGGGAAGAAACAGAGACATCACTTACACCGGCCTTATGGAAAGCTAATGTGGTCCAGTGGCTACACTGCTTCAGGTGCCTTCTTATGTGGAGCTACCTCAACAGCAGGTGCTTAGCAGCCCTTCCAGCAGCTTGCCCACCTTGCTGCTGCTTTTCCTTATTTCAGTATCAGAGACTCAATTGGAGGCAAGAGCTGAGGAAGCAGATAGTGGAAAGCAAACACGTCTGCTCACAGAGCCTTTTCTGATCAGGACTCTGTTCACCAGCAACTCTTTTTACTGAAGCGTGATCTCAACAGGACTTTCTCCCACAGAAGCCAGCACAGAAAGTTACAGTCCCACAGGACTTCTGCAGCTCAGAAAATTCAACCCCCTTGCTCAAACAGGACTGCTGTCAAATAAGGAAATAGCACAAAGAGAAGCTGAGATAATCCCCAGTGGCACTGGCAAACCTTCTCTACTCTAACCCAACTGTCTGAAGTCAGAAGTGTATTTTGGTGTTAGTTCCGTCATCCTCAGATAACTTCTTTTTGTTCCCATTATTTTGCAGAAATTCTTAAATTTCCCAAGTTTATCAATTTAACAGTAGCAACTGCCTCTTTACTCTGCAAGTACTTTGATAATTTCAGTTGTTTCAAAAATGAAAGCAAATTGCTTTTTAAAAATGTCTTAATGATGTCCCTCTCAATTTTTAAAGTGTACTTGATTGTAACTTTAATCATCATGTCTTACACAGAAACCTGGCTTTCTGTGAAGTCAGAAATAATTAATTGAGTCACCAAAAAAAGCATAGGCAGTTATTGGAGTTGACCCTCTGTCTTTCAAAAGACTGCAGTTTAGTGGAAAGGCTTTTAAAAAATTAAATAATAAAACAAACACATTTCCAAGGGTAAGGGGAAAACACATTGGTTTCAAAGCTTTTTCATTTGTTATCAATTTTCTTTTTTTTTCTTAAGGCGGCTTGATTGTTTTATTTTACTAAACATGTAAAAGTGACAGGAAGACTGATACTCTATGGCTTGCTCCATTTCCATTAATGAGAGTTATAAGCATAAAATCATGTTGAACAGGGTAAAAAAGAAATTACTGGCAGGATTTAAATAAAAACATGTACAAAGCACATGGTCAACGTCCAGGACGACAGCCTCTCCTTTTCTAGAGGATCGCTACTGTTCCTCCCATGCCAATATGCAAAGTAAGAGAGTTCAGAAAGGCTAAAGGCTGTCTCTCTCTTTTCATACACACTAGCAAAAAGTAATTCTCAGTTACTACCTCAGCAGTGGAAAATGGTTGAGAATATCAATGAGCCACTGCCACTCTAAAATATAAAGCACCATCACAGCTAACCACCATATGCTGTAACAAAAGTAGAATGGAAGCTTTGATACGTAAATTATATCCGCAGGATATTTCTAATACAGACATCAGAGGCTTTTAATTCACAAAGCTGCCTGAATTCTATATGCTGATGCATTTCATGTTCAAATTAGTAGTGATGAAATCATCCCATGGTTACTCATGATGCTACGTTAATCTTCCTTTGGAAGTTAAATTTTCAATTAAAGATAAAGAATTTAATTAAAAATTTTATCTTCAATGTTGTGTTTTTTTTTTTTTTATTTTGCAATGCTGGAATAAACTTATATAAGTTAACTTTATAATCTCCATTTAAGTCCCCACAGAAGCTCACAAAGAGCCCGAGGTATTTGAAATTAACATAGCATGATATCCCAGGTTGACTAATGCAGTATAATACTTTGTTTCTTTCAATACCTGCAGGCTTTCACGCATGCCGCATTGCTTCTCCCCTTTCATTAAAGACCACACCTATGCTGTAAGCAAGGCAGGCCACACAAATATTTAAATACCACTTGAGTGGTATCTCAAGATCACTGAACAGAAATACTGCAGCATTCACCAGAAGTACTAAGTGCGGCCTTTGCCAAGCAGTAGACTGCTTTTGCTGAAAAGAAGTACATCACATCACTGGCTGGACCATCAGTCTACCTTAAAAAAGGCAGGATTCAGAGATCTTGATTCTCTACCTAGGTCTGCAAGACTAACCTTAGCATATGCCTCAGTTAATTCACCTCTGAAACAGGGAGTGATACTGACCTACCTTTCCAAACCACTACTATTGAAGGAAACTAAAAGCTCCAAGTTAAGCGGCTTGCACACTACAAACGGCAAAAGGGAATGCTTGCCGTCTTAAGGGTATTCCTATACGCAGACCTTTTCTTTGCCTGATACACTGCAATGTTTTACATGACTGTGGCCTTGCAGCAAAAGCTCTGTCGTCTTCCTCTGTTCCCTCCCTTCCTCCTCACGCCTCACCAGCCCTACCTGGATGTTAGAGCTCTTAACCTCCCTAGTTCTCACTATGGGACCACACACAGGAATGCACTTAATACAGTCTCTTAAAGGAATCTCTTTTCCTGAAAAAGAGGAGAGATTTTCAGCTGAAGAGACGGCAGTCCTTGAATGCTGTCTCTCACATCCGATTTCATTTCATTGTGCCCGCATCTCTCGGGTTCATTCCCAATATTGTGTCGTACAACATCACGTGAGGAAAGGAGGCAGGCAGAGTTTTTTGCTCTCACCCACATGAGGCTCTACACAACACAGTGGTCAACTTCAGATTGCTCTTGGGAGAACTTCGAATATCTAGCCACACAGCTCTAATTGCCCTATTCCAGAGAAACTTGACAGTAACCAAAAACTACCAACATTGACACAGCTTTTTGTTCCCGGTTGCCTCTTCCTGCACCTTCTGCTCAAAGACTGACACATGTCTGGAAGGGGACAAAACACTTAATTTGCATCCGGTGGTTTTCTTTAACCGTGGTGTGTTGACCTGGGTTGGCTGCCAGCCACCCGCCCAGCCGCTCGCTCACTCCCCCTCTTCAAGGGCTGGGGGGAGAAAAGCAGCAGCAGCTCATGGGTCGAGATAAATGGCGGGGAGATCACTTCACAATTCCCATCATTGCCAAACCAGACTCAACTTACGGGACAAATAATTTCATTTATTGCGAATTAAAAGAATGCTGACTAGGGAGAAACAAAGGCCCCTCCCCCCCCCNTAACAGCTCCTCTCTGCTGTTCCTTCCTCCTCAACACTTCACCCCTGGCTGCAGCGTGGTCCCTCCACAGGCTGCAGGGAAATACCTGTTCCACTGGGGTCTCTCCAGGAGCTGCAGGGCAACGTCTGCTCAGGCGCCTGGATCACGTCCTCCCCTCCATCTGCTCTCGCTCTGGTGCTCGCAGGGCTGTTTCTCATGCTGTTTTTCCCCTCGCTCCTCCCTGCTGGGCAGTGTTTTACACTTTCTGAAATATGCTTTCCTCGAGGCGCCAGCAGCAGGGCCGAGGGGCTGAGACGTGCCCTGCGGTGGGTCGCCTGGAGCCGGCTGGAACCGGCTGAGACCAGCGCAGGGCAGCCCCAGCCACTCCTCACAGAGGCCGCCCTGCAAGCCCCCACTGCCAGCACCTGGGCACATAAGCCCAGCAGAGTAACCACCTTTACCGGGGTTTCCAAGGTCCGGCAGAGACACAGCTGTTCTCTAAATAGCTACGATCATGTATTTCTGAGTCTGGTGAGGCCAGAATGCCTGCCTGTATTGTGCAAGGTGCAAGCTTCGGTGGCGGGAACACGGTGGTTATTCCTGAGGAGAATCCAAGGCAAGGCGGTTAACGTTGCATTGCTCAAACACTTCAGCGCAGAGCAGCTGTTTCCACGGTTAAGATCTTTTTGGACAAAAGGGTTGAAATGCTCTCTGCACCACACCTTCCAGGATTTCAGGAATGAATCACACTCGTGTGAAGTGCCACGTTCCATCTGATCCATCTCACGCCCGTGTCTGATCCGTTCTGCTAATAGCAACTAGTTCCTGTTACGAGGGCACGCGAGCAACCAGCCACATACAGAATGATAGTTCACCTAACAATTCCCTCTGTTGCCTTTCACGGGCCGCTTAGAAACCTTTTGAGCTAGGCTGCTTTGGGAGCGCTACACTTGAAGCACTGACAGGATTATCTTCTTCTGCAACTGCCTGACCGCTTCTGTAGTCCCCTCATGTTTCAGTGCCCACACCACCCTGAGGCGGTGATCAGCTCCACAATATCACTAGATGTTGCATGAAAGACATCCTTGTTTTTCACCTTCATGTTTACTCCACTGCCCTTTATTACCCTCTCTTCATAGATATCCCAGATAGTCTCCATTTCTCACTCTTACTCACGTCTCCTACGATTCAGCCCACCACTCGGAGAAAGATGGAGACAACTGACCAAAAGCTCACCCTAAAAACCCTCCTCGTGGCTCCAAGTTGAACCCCCAGTTGGTTTTCTTCATCTTGCAGCCTGCAAGATGACAAAAGTATCCCTTGCCAGCCACACCACGAGTTAAATCTCACAGATCAACTCTGCCTCCTTCCTCGGCGCTTCTGTTGTGTTCTGGCACAGTTCTCCTCCCTCTCTTCCACAAAGAATTTGACACTGTGAGCAGACATGTCCTCCCAACCTGCTTCCACCTGAATCCTTTAAAGGCCCAGATAAACATTTGAGAGCTTTTTTTGGCTCCTAATGGCCAATAGATATATTCTTGTGACAATGCAGCTATTTTTTCATGATCGAAGCCCCCACTGACAAAGATCTCTCTTCTTAGTTCCCGAGTTTTGCTCTTCTCCTGTTTTGTCTTCTGAATTTTGTTCTCTCCTACAGTACCTGGATTATTATTTCACTACTTTTGGTATTTTATTCTTACTCAGTACATGGTGTCTGATCTTCATTTGTCTTCAGTTTTGTTCTAATACCTCGTGATAGTCTGACTTTCTTTTTCTTTTCCCATCCAACTGTCCTGGTTTAGGCCCAGCTGGCAACAAAGCACCACAAGGCCGCTTGCTCACTCCTCCTCCCCAGTGGGATGGGCGGGAGAAAACAATGAAAAGCCTGTGGGTTGAGACAAGGACAGGGAGGGATCACTCACCAATTATGGTCACGNGCGCAGAGGGACAGGGAACGGGGGTTAGGGTCAGTTCATCACACACACGTTGTCTCTGCCACTCCTTCCTCCTCAGGGGGAGAACTCCTCTCACTCTTCCCCTGCTCCAGCGTGGAGTCCCTCCCACAGGCTGCAGTTCTTCGTGAACGGCTCCCAGTGTGGGTCCTTTCCGCGGGCTGCAGTCTTTCAGTCACAGACTGCTCCAGCGTGGGCTTTCCCATGGAGTCACGGCCATCTTCAGGGGCATCCACCTGCTCCGGTGTAGGCTCCTCCACAGCCTGCAGGTGGGCATCTGCTCCCCCGCTCCCCTCCACGGGCTGTGGGGGGACAGTCTGCCGTCTCACCACGGGCTGCAGGGGAACCGCCTTCTCCAGCGCACCTCCTCCCCCTCCTTCTTCACCGACCTTGGTGTCTGCATAGGTGTTTATCTCACAATCCACTCACGCCTTTCCGCTGCAGGTTTCCCTTCTTAAATCTGTTATTCCAGAGGTGCTACTGCCATCGCTGGTGGGCTCGGCCTTGGCCAGAGGCAGGTCCGATTTGGAGCCAGGGAAGCTTCTAGCAGCTTCTCACAGGAGCCATCCCTGTAGCCCCCCTCCCCCGCTACCAAAGCCCCACCACACAAACCCAATACACCAACAAATCATCAGCCAGGCTGTTGTCTGTGTTCTCTGGCACAGGAAAACTGCCAAGTTTGAAATCCATTTCTCATCTACCTGTCTATCTCTTCCTCTGTCTTCTGTTGTATTCCTTTGGTCGCGCCCCAGGCGTTCATCATCACTTGTTGGCTCTGCATACCTGGAGTCTTCCGTATTGTTTCATCTTTTCTCCTTTAATATATTTCTATAGGCTGGTCAGAATGCCACCCTTACCTCTAATCACATTACTGACCCTCAAAAACTTTGTTTTGGAAAGTCTGTCTCTCAGCTAACAATTTCTGTTCCTAACTATGCAAGCGTATTTCTTCCTCCACACATATTCACAGCCTCTTTCTCTCCACAGGCAGCCTGAAGTGCTTACTCAGTATTCATTGTTGTCTACTTCCCCAGCTTTTGGACTTAAAACCTGCCAGTCTCACTGCCACAGAAACTGTCCTGCTTGCAGGCTTCAAAGCTAATTGAAGGAGTCCTGTCAGCGATTGCAATTGCATTCTTGGTTCAGTTCAGCTGCATTATGTTCAAGCATTGCAAAAGAAGAGCCAGAAGGGAACTGAGATGACTGTATACTCAAACTGTAACATCACCACCTCATAAAGCTGATGATTCCCATCAATGAATTAGACTCAATAAGGGCATAATTAGAAAAGTCTCAGTTTGAGAGTCAATGGTAATCGTTCAGCTGTTACCGTTAGGAAAAGCTATGCTTTCAAATCCAGAAATAAGTCCTTTTTGATGCAGTGCCTTAACATCAGGCACAAGACCTAAGATTTAATTCCACCACTAAAGATGCAGGATTTGAGCTATTCTCCAGAATACCACCCAGAAAAGGATAAAACCCACAACGAATACATTTTAAGTCACTACCTTCTCAAATGTGACCAAACACTAAGAATCATTTCAGCAGGTGAGGACAGAAGTTAGCATAATTAAATGCAACATTTTCCTTGCAGCGGACTGGAGATTTTGGCGAGTATAAAAAAAGAAGGTGGGAACTTCTACTAAACGTAAACCTGACCATCAAGCCCACAAACGCAGCATAACATCTCTTCACCTGTAGCTAGTTTTACTAGCCTACCAAAACTGCTCTTAGACAAATGGCAAATTGATCTAAGGACTTCAAAACTCTGCAGTGCCATCAGAAAGAATCCACATAGTGAAAAATTGCTAACACAATGGCTATTTGAGTTGTTCCCACAGAGGGAACGCGATGTCAGCATTTTCTCCAAATAAAATCGTTCCACTAAAATAATGATTCTGATTTCTATGAAATAACTGATTCTTTTCTACTGTTTTTAACAATTTTATTAATGAAGAATTGATAGGAGGTGACAAAAACGGGAAGCCCCTCATTTAATAGGGAGGTTGGCAACGAATAATCATTCAAGAATAAGATGAATTGGCTAAGCAACAACACAAAACCCGTTTTGTACGTAATACCTAACGAAACAGAAACTCAAACTTCTATTTATTGTCAGAGCAAGAAGATGACATGACTTTCACTTGATTTTAGAAGAAGTAAAGCAACAGCTTTTAGGATTTTCTTTTTAGGCATGAATTCAGAGACACGCAGCATCTAGATGTACGCATATAACTGACAACAGGACGTATTTTAGCTAAGTTTTTAGCAAAGTTTCAATGCCTGGGTGGTTGGGGTGTTTTGTTGACAGAAATAAAAAAATCCACACTGCACACACTGAGCTATGTCTTACTTACTGAGAACTATTGAGACATCTGTTTTACTCCTGAACTCCACAATCCAGCAGCGCTCCAGGATTACCACTTCAGAGGCTTCAGAATCCTGTGAGACAAAGATGACAAAACATGAGGGTCTGGAACCTGACTGGGAAGTCCTTCTGTTTGGCTGTTCACAGCCAATGCAACGTGCAGGTATAAAGACAGCAAAGCATAGTAGTCACTAGGCAGATGGATACAGACATTCTTTAATTACAGATCTGTGCCACCCTACTTCAGCTCAGTGAGCTATAATGGGAATAAATTGTTAGAAAAGACCACGCAGGAAACTAAGAAAAAAGAGGAACTCAGCAGTCAGGGGTTTTTCATATTGTAGGCATTCAAAAGTTTAGGTGCCGCCTCATTCTTAAGCAGACCAGGCAAGCCCAGCTCATTCCAACTTCCCTATTTACTAATAAGGCTGAATCAAATGTCAGATTCTATTCAGAGTAGGATACTTTCAAGTGAACAAAATAACATGCAATCTTACAGGAGGCATTTCTCTTCAATTTTTATTTAAAAGGGATTTCTTTATCATCACTTGAATCTTTGAACCTTGTCTTTGGCTATGCAATTCAAATGACATTAAGTGATATGGACATACTGCAGAGTGCAATATGATACAAATTACCGCTATCATTTTTTGTGAGTGCTTTGCAGAGAAGATACTAAACTAGAAGAAGAGTCTGCAAGTGCGACTCATTTTTCAGAAGAGTGAAGCTATCAATCACTCCCTCAGAATGAGTCTTTTTTCCCCTGAAAACTTCTATTATCCATTTTTTATCCTTAACACCTACCTGGTAACAAATAACCCTTAGAACATGCACCCATACACTTCCTCATTGCACGTTCCCAACATGAACGTTGCAGAGCTCATTCTCTACATCAGTGAGATTCTGCAGGGATTAATCTAAATTCTTATCTTAACATTCCTCCCTCAGGTACTTCTTTATTCCAAGTGATCCTACAGATGAAAAATTTTTCACACTGTTAACCAATTTTATCAAAAGCCTGAACTTTAGTTCCACATATCTGACACTTAATGAATGACTTCATAACAAAGTCTGTATTTATAACACCTGCTTAACGTACACAAGTTGTCTCGTCTACCTCTTTCTCTGCATTTATACTGTGTTATTTAGTCTGCCAGAATCAGACTCAAACTTTTTGCCAAGAGTTTCATGTTCATTTTTAAATGGGTGGCTTGATCCTGCATCTTCTCACCAAAAGACCCTTTACTTGCCTGGTAATACCGTCATCTTTCGTGAGCAAAAAAGTGAAAATTTAATACAGTAAGACTGTAAGACTACAGTAAGACTGATGAGGTACAAACAGGTAACATTTCAGAAAGTCTAACAAGGATTTCCTCAAGAACGTCTACATTTAGTCCCTCCCTCCCACCTTTTATGACTTATTAAATGAACACTCCAGTTATCAACATCCAAAGGTGACAAAAGGTTAAAATAAAAAACAGAGGAGCAGGGAAAAAGCACATGATGTTATACTGAAATATGCCTGAAGTCAAGAGGGAAGGTTTAATAGCCTAAGAAAAAGCAATCAGACTTCTCTAGAAACCACTTGTACATTGACTTCTTTGAAATATTATTCTCTCTGGGCTGAGCCTAAAAGGGATGTATTGTCCTGTAGACTGAAAAACAGCTAATTGATGGTTTAAGGAAAAAAAGGGAGAAAGTAGTGAAAAAGCACAGTGAGTTTGGGGAGATATACAAGGGCTACACGGGGAGCTTTTTCATTTATAGAATCAGCAAGTCGAGCATATGTGGTAACCCAGAGGCGATTCTCAGGTGCTATCGAGTGACGCACTCTTTGAGGTTCTACCAGGTAAAGTAAAACAGAAGAAGTTTTTAGAGCAACAGCTAAAGTCAGCTTGCGAAAATAGGCAATAATAGTTCAAAAAACAAACAGCAGACTAATTAGGAAGAGTTCTCCACTGCAGCGATGCTGATAACTCTTTTAATTCTTTAGACTTTGAAGTAAGAGATCAACACCGATATAGTCTCCCAGATAACCCTCACTTGAAAAGTGGATAATGCAGCCTGATTCCTTCAAGAGCTGGCAATCTTTCAGAAAAGATATGACCAAAAGAAGGGGTTTATTTCAGAAGTTAACAAAGGTCTGAGACAATTTAACACTCAGCTCTGAGTACACGAAAGTCTCCTATCCAGCCTCTGTCCAAAAAAAATTGTCAAACAATTCCAACAGCTTTCCCCCTTTTCATCCCTACAGGAAATGGTTCCTCTGATGATATTCATGCCCCACGGATGAAACATGCAAATGTGACAACTCCCTAGATTTAAGATTTCCTCCAAAACATATATCTGCGGTAAGGGGAAGCCTGTCAGTATATAAAGGGAAGCAACACCCTGTTGCGTGGCCTTCAGACAAGTCAGGTATTCAGAAAGGCCAGGAATGAAGAATCCCAGCTTCCATGTACTTTGCTATAGTTGCCAAGACTCAAAGGCTTGATGTTTGGATTTGAATATGAAAGGCGTACGTATAACACAAACAAATTGGCAAGCGGTCAGCAAAAAATAACTACCCAATAATTAACGAGAATTTGTATTAGTCAGGTTTGTCTCACAATGCAGTTGCCATACCACAGCAACTACAAACACGCGAGAGGATGGTTCAGAGTATTTCAAGCTTTAAAACAGCAGATGCTGCAGCACAAGAGCCTCTTTAGAGACAAGTTACTCCACTCCCTACATCAGCGGAAGCTGGAATAAAACAATGTTGCAACTTCAGATGAATCTGAATGCTTTTCCAAGATACACAATCAAGTACAATGATCAGAGGATATGCATCTACTTTTTCTGAATGTGAGAGGGAACAAGAAGAGAAACAAGAAAAAAAGATGAAAGAGCATAAGGCTGCCAGAGAAGAAAGTACCTGTTTCTGCAAAACATCTCCCACATCCTGACACAAAACTGAAGACAAAGACCTTCAGAATTACTATTATCGCGGACTTTTCATCATTTAGATGAGCTATGCTCTCTCTGTCACACAAAAAGCTAACAGGAAATTTATTTATAAATGAAACGACAAAATGGTAATCAAGGGAACCATTACGCGTATCTGATAGGGATCAGCTTTGGTTTTCAGTATCTCAAGAGATCCAAAATTTCTCTCTTACTTTAAGTGCATAATATAAGCTTATTTTGACTAGCTATTATTTTCTTTTTCTGGGTTTGATTTTAATGAGAGGGCAACTTCTAAGGATTTGGTCTTTATGCACGGCAAATGGGATCAAAATCAGATCTGCAGTAACGTGTTACAATCCAACATACCGGGTTTTTTCTTCCTACTGTTGGTAATTTTGGATAATTGTTATAAAAAACTTACTGGATCAATCCAAATGCCAAACAGCAACTAGGCCTTGAACTATTACATCTTTCTTAAAATACTGACGAAGTCTATAGGTGCGCACACACACACACACACACCCCCGCCCCCGGATCAGGAAATTGTTTTAAAACACTGATTTGAGGAAGACATTAAATGATTCCTAAATCTAACCTAGATATCCTAGTAAAACTGCTAAAGTAGAAGAGTGCCCAAGACCTAGAATTAGCAGAAACCCCTTCAGTTCACTTTGCCAAATGATTGGCCAAGCTTTGCTACCAGTACGCTGTTGTAAATCCAAAGCACTACTGTACTACTAAATCCACTACTGTCTACTGTAACTGTCACGAGTTTCCACTCAGAGTAGTGACAACATCCCCGTTTCTGTGGAGTCTGTGCCTAAAACTGAAATAAGAGGTAGTCATACCAAAACACATGAGGAGGTGTCTGCTAACTGCACATTCATACCTATATAACCGTACACAAGTCCTTCGAATGTAAAGGAAGCTTAATGATGTCATTCAAGTACGTAGCCCGAGGTTCACAAGCAATCTGAAGTATACATTGCATAGAGAAGTTTTCTGATGGAGTAAAATATAACATTTTTGCAGTTAGAAAGCGTAAAAACTGAAAACATTCTACAGCAGTGAGGGAAGCACAGTATTTGAAATTACATCGGTACATGTTTTCAGTTGTTCTAACTGCACTGAATTTGTAATTTGCATTGTAACTGGAATTTTTAACTACGTTATTGCAGACTGCAGACTCCAGTCATTTTCCTTTGGACCTGGGGGGGGGGAATAGCTTTCAAAAAATGAAAGCACTGAGAAACTTTTAAAACTATCACAGTGCAATATCTGAGCTACTTTTGCATTCCTGTAGATCTGACTTGCTGTACCATCGCAGGGAGGAAGAAATGTGCTATTATGAAAGGGTTTTACAATAGGAAATTTGTTGCTGGGGGCGGGGGGGGGAAAGAAATCTACTGTTAGCTATATCACGTCGAGAACCAAACTGGCAGGTAAAATTAGAAGTGACATTCCAAGCAATTCCTCTGTGATAAAACAATAAGTACAAAACTAAATCTATAGTATTGTAGAAAAAACAAGCACTACAGAAAGTAAAACCTCTTCTAATAAGACATTATAAAAAGCCTCTGCAGTCAAGTAAGTGTGTGTGTGTGTGTGTGTGTGTGTGTATGTGTGTCACAGCTTATGTTTTTTTAAAAGCTTATTTTTGCAGACTTGAAATAATTAAACCGAAAGCCTTATAGAGTAGGGATGATACATACACCAATCTACTTGTCATGCTTTTCAAATCAGTTATTTTCTGCCTACATTTATAAGTATCCCTATGATAAAAACAAGTCAAAGAGAAATTTTACAGAAAGGTAACAGAACATAACTAAAACGGACAAAATTATAGTCACACAGAAGTAACACAAAAGACTATGCTAGGGAACAAAAAAAAAAAAAAAAAAAAAAAAGAAATTCGTAGAGAAAAAAAAAAAAAAAAAAAAAAAGAAAATACCTTCAAAATGCAAACGATGAGAATTGGTTTCAGTTCTTGCTTGCTATTAAAGAAAATACTTGCAATAGAGGAGTTTGCCTGAAGGGACTGGTAGCAGCAGGGGAAGTTTATCAAATTGTTTTGAACCTGTATCATCTCTCCCCCAAACGGCAAAGTCATCACTGTCCACCACTTATTAGAAGACATACCTAGTGCCTTCACTGGAAGCCTTAGAGGAAAAGCTGGTGACTGAGGAAACCTGAAGGACCAGCTATTTGGGCACCTACAAGGCTGCTTTCAGTCATACACAGGCCAAATGCCTAACTCACAAGAATGGAAGGCAAAGCGAAGCGCCTGCTCCTCGTTAGGGACTCTTCCCCGGTTCTACCATATAGCTACATCCCGCCTGCGTAAACCTGGCTCTGAAAATCTCAGTGTCCTCGGACTCCTCCCGAAAGGTGGCTTTCCGGGAGGAGAGCTAGAAGACAGTGAATAGGCGTGACCATACGGCCGCTATCTCTTGGCATGCCTACAGCGCGACCAGAGATCTGCAACACATGCGCAACACGTAATAGTATTAACGATAGCCTACCGTTAACCTCACTAGCTCTGACACCAATAGCAGCAGAGTCCTAATGGCACCAAAATTGGCACAAGCTGGACAACTTGCCCACGATCCTGAGTTTTGACAACTTCACCGGTACTGGCAAATGAGCTAGTCAGATTGACATTAGCTCAATAACGTATGAGCGCGCTCAGGTCATGCTTTTGACTACGCTATAAACATTACCACCTAGATTTGCTATTTCAGTGTTAGCACATATAAGGTTCATCGCTCTGCGGTTAAAGCACAGCTTTTTTATATATATGCACAAGAAAAAAGCAGCACGATCTGTCAGGGTAATTTCATTCATAAAGAGAAAAGCTAATATCCTTAAATTTATTTCAATGTATCTCTACAGCAATATGTCCATTATTAAATAGAGCAAAATACACTGTTCTAATTTTGAGGTATTAACAAGTGACTGCATGACACACACAAGCATATAATTTGCAGAATTAAAAACGCCCCTTTAAGTGTTGGCAAGCAATATTCAACAATCTGAAATCTCTTTTGATATTATATATTCTTCTGCCATATTAATATTCCCACTCTGTATCTAAGAAGTAACGCAAAGCCTGCGACCAAAGCTGCGTGATAAGGAAGAACACGCTTCCTGGGCATCCGATGAGGTGCTTCAATTATTCCAGACAGGCTGTGACCTGGTAGTTCATTGCAACCACCTTTACAAACTGTCAGCTCACTGAAGCATACTCAAATCATCTTTTTCAAAAAATGCCTTACCCACTGTGATTAATCCATCACGCAACGAACGCTACCAGATACCAGCTTCAAGCTGACAATATAATACTGCTAATCTACATTTACTCTGGAAAATGTTGACTTACGTCACTGAACAAGTCCCGCAGAACAGACAAGTACTTTTAATAGACTATTACCTTTAACAAATGTGAATGCCTAACCAACAGTAATTTTCTTTTCAGTTTCAAAATGCATTAGTAGTAATAATAATACTGTACAAATACACATTCTCTTAATTCACACCCCACATTCGCTGAGTTTATTATGCACGAGTATAATTCAAAAACGCAAATTGAATACTTTCTACATTCTACACACAGCTTGAAACAATCTCAAATTACCCTTCCCACCTAAAAAGTTAATTATATGCAGTTCAGATATGAATTAGTTAAGTTTTTCAAAGTTATATTTTGGTGCAAGACTCCAGTGCTGTATCACAACATATACCTCAGATAATACACTTTAAAAAAAGTCTCCCACTTTGTTCTACCTTTTCTGGCTGTCATTTAAAAAAAAAAAAAAACAAAAAACATGTTCTTAATCTCTGGCTCGCTTCCCAATATACTGCCTTTTTACTTCAAACCTAGCTTAAAATAAGAATTAAATGTTATCTCTATTTTAAAATTAGGTATGACAGCTTAATTACAGCTTTTAGCAGTTTCAGCAGTACCAGGGAAGTAAGGAAGGCGGAACACAAAAACATTTTTGCTACAAGTATTGCATGTTTGTAAAATGCATTATCTTTGGATATTTAAAGGTGGACAATGCAGGATGTTTCTTTCCACCGGTAAGAATTCTGCCAATTTTTACCATTTTATTGCAAGTCCCACAACGCCTG
Source organism: Pandion haliaetus (assembly GCA_013401275.1). Lineage (NCBI taxonomy): Eukaryota > Metazoa > Chordata > Aves > Accipitriformes > Pandionidae > Pandion > Pandion haliaetus. The sequence continues at coordinate 79,167 of VYZV01033061.1, forward strand.
GCATAACTTTCAGTAACTCTCGGTTCCTGGAGCCACAATATCACAAGCTACCCAAAGATCTTTTTGTTGCTTTTTAAAAAATGTGCATGGGTTTGGTTTTGGTTTTTTTTTTTTTTTTTTAAGTCAAACTCCTAATTTTTCAGGGTCACAACTTCTTAATTCTTGAGGTGGCAATACCACCCTTGTGAAAGAGATACAATCAAAATTTCCTTGGTGAAGTTAATTTAAGTGACAAGAGCTTACATNAAAAAAAAAAAAAGGTTCAGATGAAACAACTGATTATAGAAATTATGCCCTTCCTTCAGGAAGCCCAAGGAGTGAGAACGATGGGAAGACCACCAGCTGCTCCTCGGGGACAAATTCTTTGCCAAGTTCATTATGCCTCATTGATGCAGGGAGGTACACGTACCTCTGCAGGGTAGAATCTAGCTTGCAGAAAGATTCAGAAGAATGCAATTTTATTTTCTGCTAGAGGAAGAAAAAGAGATTTCACTGAGGAGTTCAAGAAAAGAAATGTTTTACTGGTTTTGGTACAGCTGACTAACAACAGGTGATGAGTTTCTCTTGGTACTTCAGATGCATAAAAAAAGTTTATTGGTAGCTACCATATTATGATTTCCTTTTAAGTAACAATTTCCAGTTGTGAGTACACTATTAAAAAAATCAATAAGAGGATGTACTCATTGCACTCCCTACATGAGAACAAAAGTCCTAGCTGAACAGTTAACAAGCGGTTTTGGTCATTTCTATTCGGTACCAATTTCAGCCCAAACAATATTGTGCTGGCGCGACCCCGTTACAAGAAACATCATATTTAACCCTAGGACAGTTCTGGCTATTTGCCTTTAACGTGCGAGAAAGTGCAAAAATAGAAGCATTTCAAGCATCAATAGCCGGGCCCAAATTGATCTCAGTGGAAAGGGGACGCACACATAGATGTGTTATTCCTCTGGCCAACTCTGCCGAGCAAGATTTTACCAGCTCTGATTGCCAAAGGATTGCAGAACCAGGGTATGACGACAACCATTGCACTCCGTGGCTACAATATTGCCCTTGGTATTGAAAAGAACAAACGTGACAGAGGACTCCTAGAACGAGGGCACCAGGGAACCATTGGAATGGGACCAATAGGCAATACAAAGTCCTGCTTACGATGGTGGGGAGCCGGGGGGAAGACCACTGTCACGAACATGAGTATATTTCAGTACGCAAGCAAGAAGGAAGTGGACAAAACCCCAAGAGCTGGGTAGACAACCGGGAACAATGGTTCCCTAACACAGGGGCTGAACGTGGGCTGTGCAGCCCTGGCAATAAAGAAGGCGAGAAACAAACACGTCTTCTGGGTTGCGCCGAGTGCCACGCTATGAAACCCACGCTGAAATTAATTTAGCTACAGGAGTGTCTAAAAAAAGACTCCTAGCAAGCAGAAATGGTTGGTGTTGGCAATCCTCAAAATATGACAGGCACGGAAGAGGGACACAGAGAGTTCATGAGTAAGGAAAAGAGGGAAAGGGGTGCATGCTGGGTATAATACATTTAGCCCACAGCCATAACAATTTCCTTGACTCCCTAGCAGTTCCAGCTAAATTAGGATAGCATAAGATCTTCATGTTTCTGAAGCCACTTGCTGAAGAGCTAGAGGATACTTGCCACTGAACTCTATCAGGGAGGGGAGAGAGTTACACCGTGTGCCTGACCAACGCATCCTGACATGAAGAAATTCAGAAATTGTGGGGCGCTGCCTTTACCTAAGCTAGTTTATGTTTTCCTCACGGATTTGAAATCTCTTTGCAGTTCAGATGTTTAATTCTGATTTAATTCCGAAACAGGTTACCTATTTGTCAGGAAGTGTTTAAACGAGAGATGATCCAAATTGATAGGCAAAATGAAGAAAAAGGAAATGGAGAAGAGGAAAATATGTACTTGGAATATTTTAATTTTATTTGGTAACTTATACCTGCCCCTTGTAAAGCAATCATCTTTCCATCACCGTAATTTAAATCATTCATTTCCCTAATTAACTCAAGAAAGCAGTTTCTTGTGGCTTTATTACCTGCTCTTTGTTCTGAATTTGGGTCACATGAGTGGCAGGCATGTAATGAATTCCATCCAAACTTACTTACCACTGTATAACTTGACTGCTCTTGTGAAACACGAGCCTTAAATAAGAACACTTTGCCATAATTCACATTTCCAGATATAGACCAACACCGTTTCTTCTGCCAGTCTCTGACTGATGGTCAAAATATATCAACTTAAAAAAACCCAAGCTATCTAGAACTTTATGAAGACATAACAAGTGGCTCAAGCTATCAGCAGCTCCGATGAAGGCTCTGTTCTTTTGGATAATGTGTTACCAATGCACATAAACACAGAGAGTGTTGAATAGAGCAATCAGTTACAGCTTTTTGTCTTCATTATTGAAGACAAATAAAAGACCATAATTTTCTTTTACAGTGACTCTCCCCATCAGAAAACCAACTTGCAAACAATCAAAACAATTGGATGTAGTCTAATACTTTTACTTATAAGCAGTTGCAGTTTTCTCCATGTTTGGCTGAAGTTTCTCACAGAATCACGGAACGGCTGAGGCTGGAAGGGACCTCTGGAGGGCGTCTGGTCCAACTACCCTGCTCAAGCAGGGCCAACCTAGAGCCAGCTGCCCAGGACCGTGTCCAGACAGGTTTTGAATATCTCCGAGGATGGAGACTCCACGGCTTCTCTGAGCAACCTGTCCCAGGGCTCAGTCACCCACACAGCAAAAAAGTCTTTCCTGATATTCCATGGGAACCTCCTGTGCTTCAGTGTGTGCCCACTGCCCCTGGTCCTGTCACTGGGCACCACTGAAAAGAGCCTGGCTCAGTTTTCTTTGCAGCCTCCCTTCGGGTGTATACACACATTGTTAAGATCCCTCCCGAGCCTTCTCTTCTCCAGGCTGAACAGTCCCAGCTCTTTCAACCCTTCCTCACAGGAGGGATGCTCTAGTCCCTTAATCTTTGTGGACCTTTGCTGAACTCTCTCCAGTATGTCCATATCTCTTGTATTGAGAAGGCCAGAAGTGGACATCAAGCCCAGAACTGGACATTTCTTATACTGTAACAATTTCATAGTTTAAATGATTTCATGACTTACATGACTACTACGATTTTAGTGTACTTTACGCAGTAGCTTTTAGTATGGCAAATGATTGAACTGTGCAGCACTGCTGACATAGTTTCTCTCTTCTTTTTTTAAACATAGATCACGTATGTTTCAGAATACAATAAACTGGAATTGCAGTAAAACAGTCTTTTAACCAGCACAACATCATATCACCACTTAACAGCTAAATCAGTACTGTGAGTTAACAACCTCTCTACCGTTACAGTGACTATGTAACATAACTACTGGCTACGAAGAGACCCCTCAAAAACCCATCACCGCTAGATTTCAATGTCAACATGCCCTGACCACAGATTTGCCCACAGACCGATCACAGTTATCCTGTGAATTCTGGTATGCCTGGGCCCATGCGTACTTGACATAAAATCAACATGCAATACTTCCAAGAGAACAGCTGCATCACACCAAAGACCCGTTATTCCGCCCATAAGTGCCATAAATAAGTGTCCAAGGAAGAGGAAAAACAGGGCAACCACATGCTGTACCCTCTCAGCCCCCAGGTGTTTTCACATCAGGGTTTTCCCTCAGATGCCGTTTCCACTCACTAACTCTCAGTGACACTCATCTTTGAGAGCGCCTAATATTTTTTTCAAACACATGTCCACTTTTAGCATCTACAGCATCTTAGGGCAAGCAACACCAGTATTTCCACTACCCGTTCCATGACAAACCACCTTCTCTTATTTATTCATATTCCGTTTCCTACTGGCTTCATTTAACATCCTGAGCTCTTGCACTGGAAGAGACAATGAACCGTTAATCCCCATCTGCTTCTTCAAGCCGATCACGATTTTGCAGATTACTATCAGAGACCACCTTAGTCATCATCCCTTTTCCAGGCTGAAGAGTTTCATCTTGTTCATTCCTTGTCCTGATGACTCTAACAGCCCTTTCTCCGAAACTTCCCCAGCTCCTCTATATCCTGTAAAATGAGGGGAATGCACGGTGGAACTTTACAGACAGACTTCTCTGCTTTGTTCTCTCCTTTCCCAACAACTCCTAACATTCAATTTACTTTTTGACCGCAACTGATCGTCCATCTGATCTTTTCATGCAACTGTAACTCTCTACGGGTCTCACTCGGGGGGTGTGGGCAGGAAATTAGTGCAAAGCCCACTGTCTCGATGGGAAATTTGTATTCTTTTTCTTCACACGTGTAAACTTCACATTTATCCATGTTGAATTTTATCTGCCGCTTTATCGCCTAACAATTTAGACTTCTACAGTCATTCTGCAATTACTCATACTTGACCCCCCATCTTAACTGTTCAGCAAGTTAGTATGATCAGACTTTCTCGCCTCATTGCTTACCTCCTTCTTGCCGTTTATGCACTTGTGACAGTACCAGCCTCAACACATATCCGTGCTGATGCACTCCACTGTAAGAACTGGCCAAGTAGTCATAGTTCCTAGACTTTGTATTTTATTCCGATAGTTATCCATGCTAGACTTCCCCTCTCCTATTACAACGTAGCGATCAGCACTATTTGTATCAGAAGGTGAAAAAAACTTCACTGAGAGGCAAATGAAGGATGCAAGTGTATACAAAGGAAACAAATCTAGTTGCTTATATAATCATTTTGCATGCCCTCTTGGAAGCAAAAGATGGTTTCAGGGATCGTACAGATCATTCATTGATTTAAGTGACGCACAAATGGTACGCGCAGTTATTCAAATACATTTCTACACTATGAGGGCGGTGAGGCACTGGAACTGGTTGCCCAGAGAGGCTGTGGATGCCCCATCCCTGGAGGTGTTCAAGGCCAGCCTGGATGGGGCTTTGAGCAACATGGTCCAGTGGAAGGTGTCCCTGCCCATGGCAGGGGGGTTGGAACTAGATGGTCTTTAAGGTCCCTTCCAACCCAAACCATCCTATGATTCTGTTTAAAATATGAACCTCACAAACGACAACACAAATTGCAGCAAAAACATGGTATTTCAACAATATTTCAAGCGCAGAGAAAAACAAGACCAAATGGCATTCCACTGGTTGGCCTCCAACAAGTAATATGTTGTGCAAATTACTGTTGCAGAGAAACAAGCTTTATTCAAGACTTAGTTTCATGATCCACAGAACTCCAAAGAGACAGCCTCAGGATGGACTTTCAACCCTTCATAACAAAACACCTTTCCTCATAGTACCTTTCATTTCAATGCAAGCCTTATGTTTTCCCTGAAGGTTTTCCCAAAGTGAAAAATCAATCCAGAATTCACTATAGGCTATCAACTTTTCCCACAACCTTAGAATAAAAAATTGGGATAAAAACATCACAAAAATTAAGTGGTTGAATATTTTTAATTATTAATTGTGAGCACTAATATCCATTGTACATATCATAAAGATAACTCCTACTCTTCTGATTCCTTGGACTGCCCATAGTAATGTTCACTTTCATTTGAAAGCAAGGTATGATTTTCCTCCCCAAGCTTCAATCTTCTGGACAGTGCTTTTGAAAGAAGCAAACAGAATATTTTTCAAGATGCTCGAGACTCAGTGTGCTAGGAGATGGATATTGTGTGATTAGCTAGAGTTCCTAAGAGGATCGAAAGAATACCTAGCAGACCTGTAAATTGTCTCCAGGTAGCCCTTGCCCAACATCAATAAATTCCAACTTCTAAACAGAGAACTAAATAAGAAAAGCCTTTTAATTCTTTTTTATGCTTCTTCATTTTAACTTCCTCACCCCTCCTCCAGCATTTGTTTGTTCTCTCCTCTCCTTTTTGCAGCTAAAGGAATGGCAACCCTCCAAATCACTCCCAAGCTCAAAGGGGCCTAACAAGGTATGCCAGAGCACAGCTCTGCCTTTAACCTGCCCCAGCATACATGCCAGGACCAGACACGTCTGTGTTCTTTGTAACAGCAGCAAGATTAGGCCCTTGATATTCTACGTGCATATCTGCTATATTTTATGTTTGAGGAAAACCAAAACAAAACAGACCACGTAGAAAACCAAACCTGTTACAGCCAAGGAAAGAAAGATGAGGAGGTTTTTTCTCCCAGGGAAATTTTTCTTCTCATATTCCCTTACAACCAATAAGTCACTGGACATAAAAGTCAGGGTGAACAATTCATGTGTGGGTACCCAGAG
>VYZV01033064.1:11015-33207 GCA_013401275.1 Pandion haliaetus
CCGCCGGTTGCGGGAACGGCAGCGCCGAGGATGATCCCCTGCGGCAGGTGGGGGGACGGGAGGGGAGCGGGGGACGGGGCGGTGTTGGGTGCTGCTGGTCCGGGGCCTCAGGTGCCTGTTTCTTTTGCAGGAGGTGGAAGCGCTGGTCTCCCACTGGAATCTTTATATCAACCTGGGAGGTTTCTTCGTTGGTCTCTTCTCCGTGACTCTCTTCGGACCGTGGAGCGACAGCGTAGGCCGCCGTCCAGTGCTCATCCTGCCGGCGGTGGGTATGGCCGTGCAAGCGGCCATCTATCTTCTCGTCATGTACCGGCAGCTGCACGTTGCCTGCTTTCTCCTTGGACGCATTTTGAGTGGCCTCATGGGAGACTACAACCTGATCCTGGCCAGCTGCTTCGCCTACGTGGCCGACACCAGCGACAAACGCGCGCGTACGTTTCGAGTCGCCATCCTCGAGGCGTGCCTCGGCACTGCGGGCATGCTGGCCAGCATCGGCGGCGGCCAGTGGCGCAAGGCTCAGGGGTACATCAACCCCTTTTGGCTCGTGCTTGCTACCAGTCTTGCTGCCGCTCTCTACGCTGCTTTCTGTCTTCAGGAATCGGTGAAGCAGCGGAAACCAGCCAAGCTGTTCACGCTCAGTCATTACAAGGCTGTCTACAGGCTGTACGTGGCCCCAGAACACCTGAGCTCCAGGAGGAAGCTTGCCCTTTACTCCCTGGCTTTCTTTCTTCTTGTCACTGTACATTTTGGATCCAAGGACCTCTTTGTTTTGTATGAGCTTGGGTCCCCTCTCTGCTGGTCTGCTGACCTCATTGGGTACGGCTCAGCCGCCAGTTACCTGGCTTACCTGAGCAGCCTGGGAGGGCTGCGGCTGCTGCAGCGCTGCCTTGAAGACACCTGGGTGGCAGAGATAGGATTGATCTCCAATATTTCTGGACTGGTTGTGATTTCACTTGCTACTACAACACCACTGATGTTTACAGGTGATGTTTACAGGCCAGTAGACGTAGGAGAGCATTGTGCTTCTGGGAGTTCAAGCACGTGGAGGAAGTTCTGCCTCCATTTCAGCCCCGTGTACCAGCAAAACTGTGGCTTGCTAACAGCAAAGGTGGCCAAACACTAAATTTGAAAGTGCAACTGTATAGTTCCTAGAATATTAGGTTTCCCAGAAGCTGTGTTACACTGCAGACGCAGACTAAATTGCATTATGAGATGCAGGAGGGTGAATGTGGTCTAAATATAGCAGGGAGAAACTGCCTGGAGCTACAGATTTCTGGGATTAACTTTGGAAACTTTATTTTTCAGCCGAGCTTCCCCTAATGTGCTGTATCTTGCTCACAGGTTATGGGATTCTGTTCCTTTCCATGGCAGCCACTCCAGTCATCAGAGCCAAGCTCTCCAAGCTGGTCAGTGAGATGGAACAGGGTAAGGAGTTAGCCGGTATGCTTAAGCCTGGTCCTGAAACACTGTCTTCTTGGAATGTTGAAACCAAACTGCTCTGGGAGCTTAAGACTTCCCTGGCTCATTTGGACTCCCTTGCCCCTGCATTCATCCTCAGGCCCAGGGTAACATTTTATTTTTTCAGAATAATTGTCATTCATCCATTTAGACTTGCTGTATTTTCAAGATGAGGACAAGAGAAGAAAAGCAGGATGAAGAGTATTCCATTCAAGCTCAGGAACAGTTCATTCATCCATCTGTTCATTTCCAAAACTTTGACAAAGAGCAAGAGTTAAAATGGATTATATAAGGAGCAGAAAATAGTGATTTCCCTGACTGTGACTTTTTTCTGTAGATCAGTAACAGTGGGAAGAAACCCAGTGTTGTTAGTGGGTTGTATCATTGACCATGGTGAAAGATCATGGATAACTCGTAGGAGGAGCCTATTTGCCTTTCTGCCAGTAATTTGCTGGGAGAGCTTGCACTTGCTGTTAACTACTGCATAGGAATGCCTCTGCTGGCAGACAGAGGGGCGGAAGGAATCGCTTGGGAAGGGTCAAAAGGTGACTGCACAATTCATGTTTCTTGTATTAGAATGAAGGTGGTGCACGCTTGATACCAGGTTTATGATGCTAAATCTATAAAGCGAAGTCTTCTACTGTACTTAATGTTTAACAAGTGATAAGATGTGCTTGGCAGTAAACAGATCTATATAGGCCCGTCTAAAGCATTTACAATCCAGCTGATATGTAATATCCCTGGCCAGCTCTGGTGATACAAATTCTGGGCGTCAATGAGGTGGTCCTGGCTGCAGAGAAGCTGAGTTTCACAGGTTTGGCCTGCGAGGCCAGCACAGTGTGCCTGATCTCTGCTCCCAGCTCTTGCTTACCACACTTGATAACCAGACACCAGTTTTCTGATGGGACGTGCAAACCCTTTGAAAGATTCACAGAATCCTGCTGAAGGTGATGTGTTAAAGACGTTTGCAGGCAGGGCTGTCTCACCATTAACCTCTTCCGTATCTTTTCCAGGTGCTCTCTTTGCTTCTATTGCCTGTGTGGAAGGGCTGTGTTCACTTGTGGCTACAGGAGTGTTCAGCTCTCTCTACCCTGCCAGCTTGCACTTCATGAGGGGATTCCCATTTCTCTTTGGGGCTATAATTCTTCTTATTCCAGCAGCTATTATTGGGTAATTTACTTCAAATTTCTAAACTTTGCCATAGGACCTGTGAAGTGTAATAATGAAAAATACTGTTTGCTTAGGATAGAGGCTCACAGTTTTTAAGGCGTATTTTTAATTATGCTTATGAGAGGGTGTTTAGTGCCCCAGTAAGCAGAGGTGCAGGTCCATTTCTTCTGGCATCTGAATCCTAGCGATAAACCTACAGCCCAAGTAATGTAGCTGCCAACGTTCAAAGTGCTTCAAAGTCTCACTCCACCCTCAGAGTGGAATCCAAAATCTGGAGATGAATTTGAAGATCCTCCTTTATGCAAGAGATGGAGCTCTTCTAGCAGTCCCTCTTCCTGTTGTTTCTCTAGTAATTAAAGAAAAAGTTGTGTCATGATAGAAAACAAATCCCCTGGTAAGTCTTGGGAGAGAGAATGTGTTGGGGTTTGCAGTAGAAGTGAAGAAGCTCTTGGCAGGGTCATTTTGTTCTGTTCCTTTGAAACTTTAAAAGTCGCTTCATTCAGTGCCATCCTAGTGTGCCTTCGTAGGCTCTAACTGTTCTTTCTTTCTTAGGTGGATGGAAATCTGGAGCTCAAACCATGACTACAGTCACTTCCCAGATGCTTCCCTGTCCCCTGCAGATGACTGAGCAGCAGCTTAGCAACAAGGAATTGGCAAGCTCAGCAGTGTCCATCTGAAGGCTGCTCTTTATTCTTCCCTTGAAGGACAGATGAGTGTGGGAGGGACACCCTGCTTGTCCTTACTAATTTTTAAATGCCAAATAGTTGGAAATCATGGCTCTGACTACCAGCAGTAACTTGATTTGCAGATGTGAATGCTTCCTCGTCGTTGTGTTGGCTCATCTGTCAGAGAAAACCCAAGAGACCCAAAAGCCAATCAAGAGTGAAAGCTACTGTTGGCCATTTGCAAGGCCAGTTAGTGGTTTGAGGTTTGGTGGGGAGGGAAGGTTCTATGGCATGCTTTGAGTGGTGAGAGAGGACTGAATTCTGGTTTAATTGGCAAACATGTTCCCCTCTGAGTACTACAGTGTGCAGCAGATGAGCTGTTGCTGTGGGTGAGGCCCAGCCCAAAGCCTGCAGAGCAAGACTGAAGCAGAGGTACCCAAAACAGCGTGCTGCTGAGGAGAGAGATCTGTGCCCTGAATCAGCGTGTTGTCAATGAAAGTCATACAAATATCACATGCCAGACTAGGCTCCTGCGAAATCCTTATGATGAGCGGTAGTTTACCACAGGAGTGCTATTGCTGTACTTATTGACTAAACTAGTTTTAGCTTTGCAAGTTAGAGGTGTCCAAGGGAGAGAATCTAATGCATGAAGTGCTTGTAGTGAGGAGTGCCATTGGCATGTCCTGCCTGTCTGTCTGTCTGCATCTCAGCCTAGGATTTCAGAGGTACTTTTGAGAAGTAATAGCTCGTGTGGGAATACGTAGGTGCCTTAATTGACAGTTGCCTAAACTGATGAAGTTAATGCTAAAATTGACAAAATTGGGCCTCTAACTGAAGACCCTTACATTATAAATTTGAGGCCCCAACTGTGATAACTGTGCCCTAGTGTCATGTGAAATAACTGCTGTGCTTATGGCAAGAGCCAGAAGCAGTCCTTCCTCATCAATACACAGTGCTGTTGGGATGAGCTGGTATGGGGACAGGACTAGTGTCCTTGGAGATAAAATTATGCCCCAAAATTTTGTGTTGGTGACCTCACTTCTGCTGCCCTTCTCAGGGTATGTTGTTGCCAGCAAGCAAACCCCATGTTCATGATACTCATAATTGTTCTTTTCAGAGCATTAACTGTATTGCCTCAATCCTATTTTCTTCAAACGGCCATAAACCAGCAGTTCTGTGTACATTGCATTGCACAGACTGTTCAGATGCACGCGATAATGTCCTTAACTGTGAAATTGCTTAGCAAATGTTATTTTCAGAATGTATAAAACCACCGTTCTCTTTTATGGTTCATAAAAAGATAGCTTTTCTCGTACAGCTGTTGATGTCATTTGTCCTTGCCTCGTTCTGTGCTTCTCTCCATTATTTTCATGCTTCTTCCATTACTGAAGACTCTGCAGTAAAGAAGCAGCAGCAGGAAGTTATCTGCCCTGTGGAGAATGAGTGTGTGAGAGTCCTGAGTCAGGAAAAAATGCAGGTTTGGGACTTGCAAGCAGCCAAAGCTTGCTTTTCCTGAACACCGGAATAAAGCTTGTGGGAGTGCTTAGTCTGTAACCCGTCATTCAGTATGCAGTAAATGTGAAATGGTTATATAGAGCTTTGTTCCCTGTTCATTAGGAGTTTGTGATAAAAGCAGGAGAGCTGGGGAGTAGAGAAGCAGGAGGTGGAGAAGTAGGGAGACTTTAAGAACTTGGTGTTATGCCACTTGATCCGTATAGTTAGGCCAGTGGACATAGGCAGGAGTTACATGTCTGATTGAGGAACTAAGCCCAGAATTAGCCTCCCTGAGGAACAGGGCATGCTGTGAGTGTTGCCATAGATGCTTGTAGCTGAACTGATTGCGAAGTAAGTCTTCTCTACCAACAGACTCCATGGACACCAATGCTAGCGGCTGCTCAATGTTGTGCAGTGAAGTGAAACTTGTGTACTGACTCTGCCTTCCTGTTTGTGTCAGCATGCTTGCAAAGGAGAAATTCAATAGGAACTATTATGCTCTGTTAAAAAAATTAAAACAACGTTTTTCTAGGCTGTCCTCCAAGAACTACAACCGTGAAGTAAATACATGATCCATGCATTGTGAGTGTGGGCAGCAGGTAGAGAGTCCCTGGGGGTGCAGTGAGCTACATCAGTCCATGCAAAGATGAGCGTGAAGCGTGGGTCCCCACAAAAAATGGTGCCTGGAGAATGTCAATTCTGCTGCTCCTTCAGAGGATGGGAAAGCATGACAGCAAGAGAGAGCAAGCGTGAGAGGCAGCAGGGAGAGTATGTGACACAAACAGAAAAGAGGTGGGGATTTAGAGTATAAACCAGGTTTATTAATAACATCTGATAGAACAACTTTCAACACTTTCTGACATGACGTAGCAAAGGAACAAGGAAGGGTGAGAACAGAAGGATTCATTTTCTCAAGACTGCTCCAACTGGAAGGGCTAGGTATGGGGTGTTTTGTCAAGAGCAGGGCAAGTTCATTAAGGTTAAGATAACTGAATGATGTGGTAACAGGAAGAGTTGCAGTTTGGGCAGCTGGAGCATGAGATGGGATCTCATTGCAGGTGAGACACCTCAGCTGTGGAGAACAAGTAAATCTCTGCATTGAATGGTGGGTGAGGAGGTTAATTGCTAGAGAACTCCTGGGAAACAAGACACAATAATCTTGCTGAGTGTTATTGTAGGGAGAAAAATCCTTAGGGCTGTTTGTGTGGGACTCCAGTGGCCACAGAGGCCTTGACATACATTCAAGCAGTTACTCAAGACTTTTCCCTGAAGCAGCTCACAAGTGGCTTTTATCCTTTGGCAGATTCACCTTTGGGCTCACCTGCTGGCTTCCTTGTATTTAATCTGGAGATTAGATAGATTCTATTTCTGATGAATGCTGGGCAAATATAGCTATTAATCTTTCACTGGAGAGCAAAGTTGCCATTAACTGTGAGCTGATAAGAACTATCCATAAAGCGGTGATTAAGCACCAGAATTTAACCTTTTTTTTTTTTTTTCCTCCTCAAATGTTCTTGGATCTAAGCCAAAAGGAAATGTGTGTTCCTGCCAGTTAAGGCAGGCAGCAAGGCTTCGGGGAGAGCCAGGAGAAGGAAAAGGTGGCTGAGACTCCTCATTACCTCTTGAAAGAGTTATCTTGAGCAGGAACAGACAGAAGAGCTTGCTTCTTCTGCAGGGTGGTGCATCAGCCTAGTCTCCAGAGCATCAGGGCAACCTGGTGTTCCCTGGGCATGGCTTGCTCTTCCTCCTGTGTGTACTCGGAACAAGGTCTTTTTGCATTATTCACTTTGCTCTGCATCAAAAGAAGACAAACTCAGGTAGGAGCTGTAATTTCTGGTCCTAGTTGCAAAATGGCATGTTGTTGAGAGCCTGCTTACCCTCCAAGCAGGTATGAGAAGCAGGACAAAGCTGGGAGTGCAGAATTCAGGGCATGTGTGTCAGGGTGCCCGTGGTTCCTCACCTGCAGTGTTAGCAGCAGGTGCTGCCAGTCCTGCTCCCAGCTGCTGCTCACACTTGCAGCTTCCACCTGCCCTTTGCTCTTTCCTGATATTTCAGCGTGAGTAGCTGCAAGAAGACCTGGTGAGTGTTGAGAAGAGGTCGGTAGAAAGAAATACTACTTGGTATTGTATCCAGCAGAGAGTAAGGACAACCCTGAGCCTGAGGAGCTTAGCCAGGGCTGTCAGGGGTGAGTGGTAGTCAGCAAAGAGGTAACACCAGCTCCTGTTTAAAGGAACAGACCACAGGAGATCTGCTGTGGAGCACCAACAACAGGATAACATGCAGCCAGTGTCTAATAACTCCACAAGTACAGTACAGCAATTAGGATCTTCTGTATCTGCATGGATATATGTTTTCCAGTCACAGTCCAGCCTCCTATGCCCTATAGGTATAGCCCTGATAAAGCTGAGACATCGGATGGAGGGAAGGGGGCTGTTTTAAAAGCACTTTTTGCAAAGACCCTGCAGAAACTTCATGTGATCTAAATCCAAACTTCCATTGCCAGATTTAAGAGCACAAAGTGGTTTTGCAGCATTAGGAGGTGAAAGGCCCTCAAGGAGGAATTGAGCTCATGTGATAAAGGGCCATTACTGGGAAAGAGAAAACTTCTGCTGAGCAGTTTAGAAGGCCTCTGTGTGTTATCTTTCCCAAACATGGGGATTTTGTTAGGGCTTAGCTTTTATTTGCCCTTTCCTGCTCTCAGCTTCTGACCGCAACGATATTCCTGCGGCACACAGCAGAGGCTGTACTATGCTTATGGACCTTTCCCTCTCAACTGCTCTTCTCTCTCACGTGTCCCCTTGCGATGTACCCCTCACCAATTCCCCAGTTTTCGGTCCTCAGAAGATCCCTCCTCTTCGGACATGTTTCTGGGGGGAAGCTGCAGCCATTTGCGGGGGTCTGGACGGTGTCAGTCTCCCTCTGACCCCCTGCATTGCAGGAGGTGTAGCCTGCAAGTCCTGCCACCCCAAGGGAGCATCGGTGTGGAAGACAACTGCCCCATCCCAGAGTCCACCCTGGCTTGGCTCACCAGGCACTGTGTAAGTTTGTCCTGGCCTTTTAGTGCCAGGGGTTTGCATTTGGAGGGTGGGGTGAAGGGGGGTGCTAACGAGACACAGGCCTTGTCTCAAGCCAGGGTACTAAGATGGGGAAAAATCTAGAAGGAGAAATTTGGCCCCACACAAAAAGGGGTCACCTGGGAAGTCTCTGGAGGGGATGAGGCAGCTGTGCTGGTTCTAGGTCTGCCCCAGGGAGGGCAAGCAGTCCAGGCCATTCTCTGACCCAGCTGAGGAGTCCCGGGAGGAACGGCCCTGGAGAAAACGGATGATTTTGTCGATTGTGGCCTCCTGGTACTCGTGGGACCACCTGTGTTTGAGGGGAAAATTTGATTTAATCTTTCCGTTGTGCGAGATGCCATGAGATAGCTCAGTTCATTTGGGCCAGGAGCCAGAGACACCCTTCCTCCACCCCAGCTCTCTAGGAGGACCCCTTTTCCCCGTGGAAAACGAAGGAACACTGGATGCTGCGGGAAAGCCCCTTCCCCTCTGCCCTGCCAGGCTGGAGGGCTACGAGGAGGTTGGGATGCCAGCCCGGGGCACTGCTGCACAAAGGGGAAGCAGGAGGGCGAGAGGAGCCCAGGCGAGCTGTGAAACCTGCCAGCATCGCTCCTGCCTGGAGGGCTGGGGGCAGGAGGATGGGCATCCTCCCATCGGCGATGGGGTGGGGAGCTTTGTTACCCAGAGGGGCCCCAAGCACAAAAACAGCAGCAGGGTTATGGTGGGGAGCTTTGCTCCCTTCGTGCTCTGGAGTACCTGAAGTGACTTACCTCCCCTTTGGCCTGTTCTGCCTCCCTCATCTATTTCTCCCAATTTCCTTGCACGCTTTGCTACTGCTTATGCAAGCCATTCTCTCCATGTGTCAAGGAACCCCTTGACACAGGTTCCTTTTACTTACTTGATACCATTAAATTTCAGGACAGCCCTCATGTCCTTGGGAAGTGTTTCGGGGTCTGGCCACTCAAAATGGTCTGTAACAGGTACAATGTTCTTTCCAGAGTTCAGGGCTGTCACAATCTCCTGCAGGAACATGCAGTTGCTCAGGCTATGGCCCATGTCAGCCTGTTGCCAGCCCCTTCCTGCTCCAACATCCACCAAGCTCCCACCTGGTGGGATCTCCTACCTTGTGCACCCAGTCCTTGCACTCGGGGTCTCCCATGCATTTATCCAGTGCGTTTGGCGAGAGGACCAGCACAAAATTGCGGGCGCTCATGACGCTCTGGACCAGCTTGTCCTCAAACTTCCCTGCCTCCAGCTTCTCCACATCGATGAAGACACTGAAGCCATGCAGCTGCAGGTGGACCTTCAGCAGGCTGGTGGCAAGAGGGGACAGCACCATGAGGAGAGCTACTACCAGCGCCTGGCTTTCACGTGCTCTCCCACCATGTCGGCCAAGACATGGTGAGACAGAGGAGCAGCAAAGAGGCTCCCGCAGAAATCAGCACGGTCCTTGAAATGCCAGCTGTCAGCCCAGCCTGCTTACCGGCGTCTGCACCCACGCGGAAAACACAGGGAGCCAGATATTAACTCCCCGCTGTGATCCCCTACAGCCCTATGAGTACAGCGTGAGAAAAGGGTAAGTCAGTGTCAAAGAGGGACAGGGTGGCAGTGACAGGACTGGAATTAGCCTGTCCACCACGCAGCTTATGGCACGTGCTGTCCCTATTTGCACTGCAGCTTTTGGCAGCCTCTCCCTCCCTCCCGCTGCAGCCTGCAGCTCTCCTGGCTCCATGCTCTTCCCACAGCTGATCACCAGCCTTCGATCTGGGCTTCAGCCCAGCACCATAACATTGCCCGCAGGACTCACCTGGCCAGCTGCGACCCAGTGCTTCTCCGGTAGCTGATAAATACATCGGTCCCATCGGACGCAGTTTGCAGCGTTATAGGGGAGTGAAGCATTTCTAGGCAGAGCAAAGAGCAACCAAAAGTTAAAAATACCCAATGTCTTGTCCCAAACAGCCCTCAATACTCACCCCCACCCGCCTGCTCCGGCACAGTGAGCAGCAGTGGGACCCGCACCCCTTGCAGCAGTGAGGATGCGGACACGGTGGAAACCCATGTTGATGTGGCAGTCCTCCTGCAGCTGCTGCTCCGTCACCCGGTGCAAGAAGTTGCGGTTGATGCCACATGTCAGCAGATTGTACGTGTACTGACGAAACTTGGGGTCGATGCCGCCCAGCCAGTCAGCCAGGTTGCTGCGGTCGCAGGTGGAATAATTTGCGAAGGTCTTCAGCTCTGTCAGCTCCCGGAAAAACCTGGCAGAGAACAAATGAAAGCATGGAGCAGGGAGCGGAGGCTGCTGGACCAGGCAGGACCTAGAGATATTTGGTACCACATCTTTTATCTACACAGGAGAGAGTGCAGCCACGTGCCGCTGTGAAGAATGAGCTAAAGGAATAGACAAAGAGAACAGCTGCGTGACTGCGGGAATATTGGTCCTCAGGACACAGAGGTATGAGCTTAGCTGAGGGAGGAGAAGCTCAGGTAAGTTCCCAGCTTTCTGGGTAACTTGCAGGATCCCACCTCCCCTGTGCCATAGGTGGTGCCTCCCCGTCCCACACCTCTCACATTCATTGGCCCCACTGCAGGAATCCTTCTGGGACTGCATACTGTGCTGGAAAAACCCTGGCAGCCCAGGTTTTGCATTTTGAGGACCTCTGTTCCTGTCTTTGCAAGAAGGGAAAGGTACAGACCTTTCCCCTGGCTCTGCCACCATAGTGATGACCGTGAGAGAGGCCAGCGTGCACTGGTGGTGGTCCTACCTCTTCCGAGTGATGCTGGAGTCCATCCCCAAATCTTCCTGCAGCTCCTCCTCTGTCAGCCTCAGGAGAATGTCCCCATCCACCTGGTGGTCCTGCCAAGAGAAATCCAGGCTGGAAAGGTCCCAGGAAAAGCTGTTGGCTGAGATGTTTACACCTCTGCTGCAAGATGGGGAAAAAAGGCCCATCCAGGTGTCCCTCCCCCGGCACGCAGCCCTACCAGGAAGCTCTGGCAGTATTTGTTGAATCCGATCTGCTGCAGCCATGTCTGCACCTCACAGGGCTTCCAGTTGGGAACCGTGGGCAAGATGCGCCGAGGAACCTCCTCCCCTATCATGCGCAGCACCTTTTTGGCCAGGGAGGAGGTGGTGCTGCTGGTGGAGTAGCACACTACCCTCTTCAGGCTCTGGGTAGCCCCAATCTCACTGAAAATCTGGGGACACAAAGGGAGGAGACATCACTTTGCTTTCCCTCCTCTTCCCCACAACCTGTGCCAGGCGAGCTGAGGACCAGGTTACTTGGTGAGCTCATAGGGGAGCAAAAGACACCAAGATGCAGTTGTGGCAAACCCTTCCCTGTTGCATTGCTTTCCTTCAAGCCAACCTACCCTTTACCTTTGTTTTCTTCTGCCTGGTTTTGATGGCAGCCTCCGTGCAGAGGTAGAAGGCAGCGATGCACTGTGCTTCCAGCCGCGAGCTGTCCAGCAAGGGTACCAGCCGCTGCAGGTCGTCCGCCGTTCTCCCCTGGCTGTTGTCACTGCTGCCCAACATCTCACAGGCGAACTGCTCCGGATCCAGCGAGGCGATGAATGGCTCCACCAGAGCCAGCGTCCCCGAGCGCTCCACCTCCTTCTCGATTTCTTTGTTGGTGGCCAGCACTGTGATGGCCAGGCACGCGTGCAGGCGGATTAGTTCATCGTCTCTTGAGAATACCAGTGGGAAAAGCCACTCCGCCGTCCTCTTCTCGATCATCAGGCGCTGGTTGGCCTGCCCTCCGTACATGGCACAGTTGGCCAAGGCCATGGCGCAGTGCCGCAGCACGATGGGGTCTGTCCAGCGGCACCAGTAGAGGATAGCATCCAGGCCACCATCAGAGATGAGCTGGAAACAGGTCTCCTCGGTGTGTTTGAACATGTGCTCCAGGATACCAGAGACGCTCTGTGCCAGCTGGGGAACATCTCGTTCCTTGGCTAAGTTCAGAATCACTCCCAGACCGATCCGAGCGATCCGATCCCTGCAGGAAGGAGAGGCACAGGCAGGTGAGGAGCAGACAGCCGTGCAGGGAGTGAGAACAGGGACTGGTGTGTGAACTCCCCCGTGCTTCAGCAGTGTTTGCCCCATAACAGCCAGATGTTTCCCTGTGGGACACGGCAGCCGGATATGCTGCCAGGCTGTGATGCAGTGAGATGCAACAGGCTGGTGTTGGAAGAACCTGTCTGGGTCTGATGGAAGAGCTTGTGATGGCACGGGACATGGGGTGCATAGCCCAGGACCACCATGCCAGAGGCTCTTGTGCTCGAGGTAAGATATACATAGCAATTAACAGTGCAGGGTTGGCTAACGCCAGGTTAGAAATAGATCTGCTTAGTCAGCTTTGCTGGGTGCATATGAGCTGCTTCATGTTTGGGGTGAAATTTTGCTTGTCCCTAACCAGTGCTGTCCTCTGGCTGCTCTCCAGATCGGTGCCAAGCCCAGGACAGGGGTTTCACATCTGGCTGAACAACCACACAGAACTGGCCATGGGGGCGTGTGAGAGACGGGGATCTGCCTGTCCTGGGATGGCAGCGTGGAGGCAGCTTGGAGGAAAGCTGTTTATTTCCTCAATCCTGCGCTCTCCTAGAGGAAGACAGCAAGAGTCTGGGGGCAGGTGGCCGAGGGCCACCAGCTGCTGCTTGGCCATGGCTGGCCTTGGGAGCCCTGTGCTGTGAGGATGGTCTTAAAATGGCACCTGAATGGGGCTGTGCCCTAAAAGCATAGAGTGAGGAAGGGGGAAATGATGGGTCTTGGCTGCCATCCCATGAGCTTGCCTGGGGCGAGGGGGAAGCCCCATCCCTGGCCTTAGAAATGACCCTTTTGGTGCCGGGATGGAGCTGCTCTGCTCACAAGGCACAAGCGTGGGTACGGATGCTCCATGCCCTGCTGCTCATGAGGGCAGTGGTGCGTTTGGCCCCCAGCAATGGTGGGGGTGAAGACATGCCAGCCTCTCCGTGCTGGCAGGCGGGAAGAGCATTTCTGGGAAGTCTGATGGCCCGTGTGGCTCGCGCTGACCTTGGGGTGGGTTTGGCAGCAAATGCTGTGGAGAGCTCTGGAAAAAAAACCCTCAGCCTGGGACTGGCTCCAAGCCCAGACTTGGCCACAGAGCTGGATGACACAGCCCCGCCAGGTCCCCAACTTCCCGCAGCCACGGGATGGAGCCAGGACTGGTCCAGCTCCCGGCTAAGCACCGCTGCTGCTGCACACGGGTGCTGGGAGAGGTCTGCAAGCCAGAGGCTTGGACCCAGGGGAGACCCTACACCTCCCTGCCATTGCTCGGAGGTTGATGGTGGGTCAGGCTGCAGGGAGCGAGGGGCTGGGGGCCCACAGCTGCTCCAAGATCCTGGCCCATGAACTGTTCCTGGAGCAGAGATGGCGACTCCAGCAGCTGCTTTCTCTTGCCAGGAAGCTAAGTGCTGAATTCAGACCATGCCAGTGATGTTTCCTGGGATTAATTCCACTCTAATGGACTTTCCTGATTTAGCTGTTGCTTCTTTTTGCCTGCCAGTGCATGCAGCGAGGCCCAGGCCTCAAGTGCACAACCTTACAGCAAAACACATCGCCCATGAAGCTGGAACAAGACGATAAAATTTGGCCAGGCTTCCTCTACAAGCGCCCAAAGCCCTGGCTGGGGCCGGCTGGGCTTGGGCAAACCGAGGGATAGCGGAGCTGGTGGAGCCATGTGTTTGCTTGCGGGGTCCCAGGAGAGAAAGGCCTGATCCTGACCCAGCTCGTGGCAGGTATGTGGCTCCTCTCTGGGACCAGCACGCCACAGGCAGTGCCGGCAGGACATGCCGAATCAGACACAGGGCAGAGCGGAGAGTTTGCCTGTCAGAGGACCTTGCGGGTGTGCGTTCCTGATGGTTGAAGGGCAAGCTGTGTGCAGGCACCGCATCAGCACTGCTGTGCATTTAGATGTGTTGGGTGCCACGTGCACATGCACCCTTGTACACACACTTGTGTACACACACACGCATGCACACCCATGCTACCACCCCGCCTGTGCCGACGCTTTAGCAGAGCCAGCCCAACACCTCTCACCTGTCCTGGGGAGCAGCATGTGCATCTCCAGCCTCTGAGCTAGGGGCCATGGGCTGGGGGGCTCCGAGAGCCGCTGACCAGCTGGCCCCCTCCTTATGGCCTCACTCCTGCCCTGGTCAGCAGCAGAAAGTCTCTGGGAACCGGCTTTGTCCTCCTCCTCCTCCTTCTGTGGTTATGGCTAAGGGGGAGTCGTGTCTCGTCCTTGGGGTCGGATGCTCTGGGCCAGCCAAGCTGACCCAGCTCAGCCACGAAGGGTTTTTTTTTGTCTGGGTGGCCCCAGGCTGCGGGTGGCTCGTGAGGACACCCTGTTCCTCACCAGCGTCCCTGAGCTGGGGCTGGTCCTTCTCCCTCCAGCCATGGCAGGGAGGGCAGCTCATGCCATTGCCTGGGCGTGACCAGCAAGTCAGGGACCCCTCTGTGCAAGTGTTAGGTGTGGGAGGACGTGGTGTGGAGCCGAGGGGGTTTGGTGCACCGGGAGCACCCGGAGCATAGAAATTTTGGGGGTGGGGATGGGATGGGTGGAGGAAATCCTTGCTGTGCTCGGGGCGGCAGGTGAGCCTGCGGAGGGGAGGGCTGTGCCTGGCGGGGGTGGGGGCAGGGGGGGTGCTCTTTGCAGACTCACCTGTTTTCTGCCACCAGGATTTGCTCCAGGAGTTTTCCTGCCTGGCACTTGGTCTCCAGCTCTGCCGTGTACAGCAGGTTCAGCAGCAGGTCCAGGCCCCCCTCCAGGCGGATCACGTCGCACAGCACTTTAGCCACGTCCCTCCCCAGCGTGGGCATCCCCCAGGCTTCCTCCACCAGCTGGAAGACCTCGGCGATGGCCCTCCTGAGCTCCGCGGGGCTGGCCGCCTGCTTGGCGCAGGTGATGGCCTGGTGCAGGGCAGGCAGGATCCGGTCCAGGGCTGCCCGTACATCTGTGTTCACCCCAGGGGAAACCTCCCGGTGCTCCCTGGAGCTGCCCCCGCTTGCCCAGCTGCCTGCCTGGCTCACGCACTCGGGCACAGCCAGCCTCTCCGCACCCGACATGGCGAAGATCCGGCACAGTTTATAGAGGGAGACGAGCAGGGTGAGCACCATCGGCATCTCCTAGCACAGCATCCTTGGTCACCCACTTGCCGGGAACACCCAGCCAAGGCCACCACGCTCCTTGGAGAGACCCAGGGTGGCTGGAGGGGAGGTGCAGGAGAGGGGACGGAGCTGGCCCAGGGTCCAGCCGCAGGGCTGGGCTGCTGGCTCCCTCTCCCCTCCCTACCCTGCTGGGATGCGGAGCTGGAAGCTGTGGCAAAAGCCGCCTTCCCAGAGCCAGGCTCAGCATCTCAGGTCCTCAGGGGCTGATGTCACCCTGCGCAGGCGCCGCCTCTCCAAGGAGGGGCTCATGTCTGGGCAGCAGCATCCCCCTCCTTGCTGCAGATGCTCTGGCATCCCCCCAGACCCCTCCTTCCACAGCCCTCTGCCTGTGCTGGGGCTTGTCCCACTGTCCCCATGGCCCATGTCCCCTCCTTGCCCGAGCTGCTGCCAGAGTCTGTGGTCACCTCCACGGCAGGCAGGGACCCCTGCGCTGCTTTTGCAGCAGGTCTCCCCAGGACCCTCTGTGATGGGTGAGGCGTGGAAGTAAAGGGCCAGGCATGGTGGTGGCCATGGCTGTGGTCACAGTGAGGTTGTGGCCATCCTGGCACTGTGTTTTGAACCCATTTGGTATCAGTGCAGGAGGGGTTAAAGGGCTCCCTTTGCATGAGGGAATTCAGAGCAGCTCTTCTGGGTGGGCTTGGGATTTGCATGATAAAAGAAAGAGCAGAGACAGCCTGGGCCCCTTTTATTTTCTTTTTTTCCAGGCCAGACGTGCTCAGGGCAGAAATGCTTTGGACGCTTCTCGCCTGTGTTGGGAGGAGCAGCTTAAATCCTTGGCTCCAAAACCAGGTTGTTGCCAGCTCAGACTGAGACTTAAATTCAAGCTGATGTTTTGATGCGACAGAGTCGCTTTTAATCCTCTCTGAATCCACTACGCAGGGACAGGCAGAGGAAAGGGACATTAGCTCACAGCAAAGGAGCGTAAACAAGGCATCCCGAGCAGCACAGTACGGCCAGAGAGGCTCAGCACAGAACCGGTAAGGATTTTCCTGATAAATTATTATAAAGCAGGGGTAATGATACAGGCTGTTGCAATGCAGCACCACAGAGGGGTTTGCTATCTCGGAGTAGGCTCCTGCTTGCGGGGGGGTGGGGGTGGGGGCAGGATTCAAACCATTCCCTTAGGCTTGTCCTGACAAGCCCAGAGAGCTGCGCTTTGCTTTGCTTTTAGTTTTGCTTTGCTTTGCTTTTTGAGAGGGATTTCCAGCAGCAGCAGCCTGAGCTCTGGCTTGCCCGGGGGATCAGCCCCATCGCCTGAGCTCTTCTCCTCGCTGGCTCTGCTCAGCCCTTGGCTGCAAGGGCTCCCCAGGGCCCTGTTACCCCAACCAGCCCCTCTCCCATGGTTTGAGCACAGCAGCCAGGGAAGGGCTCACCAAGCCTTCATGGGTCTGCGCTTGCTGGTGGTCAGGACCCTGGAGCAGCAGGAGGGAGCTTTGGCTCAGCTGATCAGCAAAAGCAGCTCAGACATCGCCCAGCCCTTCTCCCTCCAGCCTCCCCACAAGCCTGCACCCTCTCAGGGCACTTGTCCCCCGTGCT
The DNA here is from genome assembly GCA_013401275.1 of Pandion haliaetus. Taxonomy (NCBI): domain Eukaryota; kingdom Metazoa; phylum Chordata; class Aves; order Accipitriformes; family Pandionidae; genus Pandion; species Pandion haliaetus. The sequence continues at coordinate 27,572 of VYZV01033064.1, forward strand.
CGATTCAACAGGGACAGGATGAAGCTTTAGTGTGACACTGGGCTGCTGCTCGCACCTGGGGACGCTGCCAGCCCCACCATAGCTGAGGCCAGGGAGCAAGGAGGGGGGTGACAGGGCTGCAGGAGAAGTCCTGCCCCAACAGTCCATGGCTGATGGCTGCCCTCGGCTTACCAGGGCTTTCCAGGTGGAAATGCCTTTCTCAACACCAAATTAAAAGCTCTTTCCAGCAAGGGTGGGAGCGGCCGATGCCGGGAACTGCCTGTGTCCAAGCTGGCAGAGGTGAGGCCTCTGGAGAAGTGAGCACCCTGCTCGGTTTCTTCCCTCCCTGACTATTTCATCACTTATTAAAGCCCAGAGCTGCGCCGCTCCTGCTTCGGGGCTGGGACAGACCTCATGGATTTCCTGCCCCAGCAGTGGAGGCAGCCAGTGGCAGTAGCTCTGTAGCCTCGTGTGCATTTGCTCCTTGCCCCTGATTAAATAAACACCCCAGAGTTATCAAGAGCTGCTGAAAGAGCTGAGTTGACATTAATTAGTAACCAAAAAGATTGGTCAGAAGGGGAATGACGGGAGCAAAATACACAGGCTGTTGTTTGTCTACAGCAGTGAAAGTGCAGAGGGCTCCTGCTCTCCTTCCCTCCCTCCCGGCTGCTCACCTCTGGCCTCTTGTCCCCCATGCACGGAGGTGGCACCTGCCCCATCCTGAGCCACCCTGCCTTTGGGCTCCCCAGGTCTGCTCCCAGCCTTGCTGACATTGAGAAAGCCGAAATCCCAAGAACAAGTCCTCCAAAACGGTGACATTTTGGGCAAGCATAAGCCCAGGTCTTTGCCCTCTGAGCATCACTCCCCCATCCCCCCTCATTAGAGTTTTTGTCTTGCCAGGACCAGGCTGGGAAATGGCCTCCCATTGAGATGGAGGCTGGGAGCTTTAATACCATGAGGTTTGCTATGAAATAAGTGTGGCAGGACCTCAAAACTGGTTCCTGGCTCTGGCCTGCTGTCCCCTCCTGCTCTCTGAACCAGTGCCCAACCTACAGCTGGACTGGGAAGGCGCTAGGAGCAAAAGCATGGCCAGTGGCTCTTGGAGTTGCCTGCACGTGTGGGGAGCCCTGTCCCCCCCCCAAATGCACCCAGTTTGATACGGACTGCAGGGGATGCTGGGTGAGAGAACATCTCTGCCCTTTTCCCCTGCTCTGACCTTGACCTGTTTGTTTTCTCCCGCTGGGGCAGGCTGAGCAAACAGTGGATGCCGGGGCCCCGGCCACAGTTGTGCTCCAGCTCGCACAGTCGCAGGAGGGCTGCGCTCCCGGCCGCCCAGGATGAGGCTGCTCTTCCCTGCCCTTTTGCTGGCCCTGCTCGCCGCTGCCCACGCTGCTGAAGGTGAGCCAGAGCCGGCCAGCCCTGCGCCGGCTGCCTCTTGCTTGCAGCCAGGGTGGGGATGGAGTGAGTGCGGCTCCTGGGCTAATGGAGGGGCTGGGGAGCCCGGGGAGGGTGAGGAGGGGACCAGGTGGTGGCCGTGGCCACTGGCCACATTGGCTACACCTTGCAGCATGGGGAGAAGGCAAAGCAGGCAGCACAGGATGGCAAATCCCCAGCCATCCTACAGCTGGACTGACAATGTGGAGCTGAGACCCTGGCACAGCCCGGTCCATGGCTCCTATCCCAGCAGGACCTGGCTGGGAGCGGCGAGAGGTGCTGCTGTAGCCCTGGTGGGTGATGGGGTTGACCATGGAGAGGTGGGGTCCCCCCCAACCGGGATGTGCCCATGTTTGCTTTCACCCCTGGGGCTGGGCTGCGGGGGAGGCACTGGCCTCACTGCCCACCGACGTTACTCCTCCTGCGCTGGCGGGCGGCTTTTGCAGAGTCCTGCGCAGGCCGCTGCGAGGATGGCTTCGATGCGCGGCGCAAGTGCCAGTGTGACACCCTCTGCGTGTACTACCAGAGCTGCTGCAGCGACTACTCCACCGTCTGCAAAGCCAAAGGTACCGGCCCCGCAGCCGCCCTCCCAGCTGGGGCAGGGGCTGCCGGGCTGGCTGTGGGTGCCCGACACTGCAGGGGCTCGGCAGGGTCTGTGCTGGGTCAGGTCTGCACCCACCTGTGTCCACTGGGTGAAGTCAGCACCAGGATTTGGTGCCTAGGGTGCTGCTGCACCAGGGGTTTTCAGCAGCTGGCTCGCTGCTGCCTGTGGCATGGGGTCCGTGCAAATCCGTACTGCCTGGGAGCAAGCGGCTTCTGCACCCAGACCCCATGGGAGATGCTCAGGACTCCCCAGGACCAACCTGCTCCCTCCCGCAGTGACCCGGGGAGATGTGTTTGCCTTGCCGGAGGATGACTACCTCGACTACAATCTCACCGTCGACCTTGGCACTGTAGCGGGTACCGAGGTGGCCCCCACAGAACTGCCCACATCCCTGTCGCCGGCGCAGGCCACGCTGGAGAGTAAGCCGGAACCTGAGGAGATGCTGACGGAGGTGCCTGTGCAGGTGGTGCCCAGCACCACGCAGGATGGGCTTGGGGAGCAGGACCCCGTGGAGGAGCCCGAGGAGCTGTGCAGCAGGAAACCTTTTGATGCCTTCACTGACCTGAAGAACGGTTCCCTTTATGCTTTCCGAGGTACCTCAGGGACCTTTCCCGGGCACGTGGGACATGCTGCTACACCGTCACCCTGCACCGGTGGTTGCGGTCCCTCCAGCCACTCCCATCTCCCCTGTCTCCCCAGGGAAGTACTTCTATGAGCTGGACGAGAAAAGCGTACGGCCCGGCTACCCCAAGCTCATCAGCGATGTCTGGGGCATCGAGGGCCCCATTGACGCAGCCTTCACACGCATCAACTGCCAGGGCAAGACTTACTTGTTCAAGGTGGGCAGGAGCCCAGCTGCAGGGCTCGGGGTCCTCCTGGGGTGGCCGGTACAGCCCCCCCAACCCACCCTGTCCCCACCCTGGCACCCTCCATGCATGTGCACACACAGTGGCTGCCAGGTATCTCCAAATCCCTGTGGCTGTCCAGGGCCCCAGGCAACCACAACCTCACCACAGAGCTTCCCAGCATCTACTCTCTCCCCTGGGCAGACCCACACCTGGGAGATGCTGCACCCAGCCCCCTGACCCCCCCGTCTGTCCCGCTTCCCCCCAGGGCAGCCAGTACTGGCGCTTTGATGATGGAGCCCTGGACCCCGGGTACCCACGTGACATCTCCGAGGGCTTTGAAGGCATCCCGAACAACATCGACGCGGCCTTCGCCCTCCCCGCGCACAGCTACCACGGCAACGAGAGAGTCTATTTCTTCAAGGGTAAGGGGCGCAGCCCCCGATCTCAGGCAAAGCCTGGCACCAGCGACTGTGGGCAGGACACCCCTCTAACTACTGCTCGGGGACCCCTCGAGTACGTGTCCCCTCATTAATGCCCTGCACATCCTCTCCTAGACAAGTACTACTGGTCCTATGACTTTGCCCACCAGCCCACCCAGGCCGACTGCGAGAAGTCCTCCCCCTCCGCCGTGTTCAACCACTATGCCTTCATGAACCGCGACAGCTGGGAGGACATCTTCCAGATCCTCTTTGGGGGCAGGATGAGTAAGGGCTGGGCCAGCCCCGGGGGAAAGGGCCGGCGGGTGCCCACATTGTTGGGGCGCGAGGGGTGCGGACACCTAGGGAGGAGGGAGCGATGCCTGGGAGTGCGGGCAGGCTGGATGATTCGCCGTGCTGGGCAGGAGCCCAGGCTTTGCACAGGACCCCCCCCCCAGGCCACAGCTGCATCTCGCACAGCATCCCAAATCCCAGCTTCTGCAGCCCTTACACCCCGCACTACCGAGCCCATTACCGGCCACCTCGCACCACAGCGTTGCTGCTGGGGAGTCTTTATTCCCACTGGAGCTGGAGCTGCCATAGGAAAACCCCAGCCCCAAGAAAGAGAAATGAAAGATGGAAAGGAGGAGAAGGGGCCTCAGCAGCACAGGGCTGATCCCAGACAAGGGTGGGGCGAGGGGCTGCTCCCAGCTCTGCCTGGCCCACGTCCCTGTCATGCATCCCACCCAGGCTGGGATCCTTTGGAGCATCCCTCTGGGTCTTGGAGCAGGTGCTGGGGGGCCGACTGAGGGGCTGGGCTCAGCCCAGCCCCAAATGTTGCTGCCCCTCTCACTCACCCTCTGCCTCTGTTCCAGCTGGGGCGAGCAGCCCACGGTACATCAGCAAAGACTGGCGGGGGGTGCCCAGCCGGCTGGACGCTGCCATGGCCGGCAGGATCTACGTGGCCTCCCAGCAGCCCCGGAGGAGGAAGTCTCGCCGCCAGCGCAAGAGGTACAAGAGCCACCGGTCACTGAATTTGGGTTTCTGGAGCTGGCTGCAAAACGACTCTGACTCCGCAGGTGTCGAAAGCGACTGGCTGTCGGGTTCCCAGTGTGAGACCCTCCAGAGCGTCTACTTTTTTGTAGGAGGTGAGCATGGGGCAGCAGGATCCAGGAGAGATGCAGAACCAGGGCTGCTGGGGCAGGGGGAGGTCTCCTCTCGCTCCATGATGTCCCTGAGCTCTGGGATGCAGTGGGAACCTTCCCAGCCCAGGGCTGGCAGCAAGGGCTGGCAGCTCCCCGCAGCTCTGCCCCAGCGAGCAGTCCTGACAGCCATCTCCCCTTCCTCCCAGACAAGTACTACCGTGTCAACCTGCGCACCAAGCGCGTGGACCTGGTGCAGCCCCGCTACCCTCGCTCCATTGCCCAGTACTGGCTGGACTGCCCGCAGCCTGGGGAGGAGAGCACCTGAGAAGGCTCTGCCGGAGCCGCCCAGCAGCACAGCCCCTAGCTAGACAGAAATAAACTGTGAGTGCCGTGCAGGCTGGAGAGCCCTGTCTGTCTGTCCATCCATCTGTCCCATGGTCTGTGCAGTCCTTGTAGTCCGAGATCTCCATGCCCCCGAGAGCTGTGGTCGTCTCCCCAGGTATAATAACTGTGCGTGGGCTGTGCCAGATCTCTGCTGCTGGCCCGGTCCACGGCGCGGCGGTGGCTCCTCAGATCTGTTCTGCCAGCCAGTCTGGTGCCTGTTCCCACTGGAGGAGAGGGACGGTGCCGGCAGCTGCCAACCAGGAGCCAGCAGGGTCAGGTCTCCAGCGTCCCCCGGATCAGGTCCACAGCCCCATGCACAGTGCCATCCCCGAGGGATCCCATCTGAGGCACTGCCTGGCCTCCCTCCGCTGCCCTGCTCACCTCTTGGCTCCGGCAATCCTGGCCATGGTGGTGCTGAAGGGATGACCCTTCCCTCAGGGTTGGGATGACGCTCGGGACCTGGCAGCTCCTGGGGGAGTGGGTGCCGCTGAGATGAGCTCCTGCTCCTGCCCTGGCTCCTGCCGTGAGCACACATGAACAAACCCTGACCCGCTGCCCCACCACCCCCCGTAACCCCAGGGGCTTCCTGAGCTGCGGCTGATGCCCAGGGGGGTGCCCTCAGGCCCCGGCTCTCACCGCTTCCCCTGGTGCGGCTGCAGGTGCCCGGAGAGCTGATGGGAGCTGGGCAGAGCTGCCTCCTCCTGGCCGGGCAGCAGGATGCCGGTGCTTCCCTCGGGTGGCACTGGCTGCGGCACGGGGGGCCCTGGCAGCACCTGGGGGGTAAGCAGAGTGGTAAGGCTGCTGTCCTGTGCTGTGCCGCTCCCCC
>VYZV01033064.1:42337-61078 GCA_013401275.1 Pandion haliaetus
GGTGGGGGGCAGGGAAGGGAGTGGGTGACTGGGCACCCTAGTGTGTAGTGGGGCTCCTGGGGGGGCTGCGTGGTATCCGAGGGAGATGCGAGGCATCCAGCCTGGCCAGCGCCTGGGGCTTGGGTGCTGTGTGCCACCTGGTCTGGGGGCTGGTCCAGCCCCTGCACACTCGCCAAACTACCTCTCTGCTCCTAGAAACCGTCCGGAGGGCAAAGTGCTGGAGACTGTGGGTGTGTTTGAGGCACCGAAGCAGCACGGCAAATACGAGACGGGGCAAGTAAGTGCTTCTGGGGAGCAGAGCTGACCCTGCAGGCTTGTTCGACAGAGATCGGGTAGCCAAGTGATTTACCCATAAGGAGACTGCTGCATTGTAGTAGAGGACCAGAAGTTTCACAGTTCAGTGCTCCTTGTCTCTGCTGTGTCTGCAGTTTGTCAGTCATCTGACAGTAGCAACTTGATAAGAATCTGCAGCATGACACAACTGTTCCTACAATGGCATTTGCTGCTCTGGCCTTATTTAAGGGTTTTCTCCCTCTAGGAATAGAAGAGACAATCACTGAATTTAAGAAATAACAACTGAAGTTGTCATTTCTGTGCTTATGGCTCTGAGATCTGTTTCTGCGTTCCTGAGCGGTCTCTCCCATGCTGGTCTCCCTTCTGCACTTCTGCTGTTCTATTACTTTATTGCTGGTTTAGTCATTCACTTTTATGGGATAGAGATGACATGAATTTCTTCTCTCATCCGAGACTGTTCACGTTCCCTCTTTGTTTCTGCTCTGGGTTTGCACGGTGGTGATTCTCCCTCTATTCCCATCTCACACGTTCATACACTTTGTAAACGTTTCTAGTTTTACCTCAGTTAACAGGTTTTTTTAAATACTGTCAGAAAAGGGCTTTTGGCTTCATGTTTTCTGTTGTGTCTAAGTTGATTAAAGCTTGCTGTGTATTCAAATGCAATTACTTGTTCCTTTCAGCTATTTCTTCACAGTGTGTTTGGCTATCGAGGAATAGTCCTGTTTCCCTGGCAAGCCAGGCTTTACGATCGAGATGTGGCTTCTCCTGTCACAGAAAAGTAAGGATATGTTCTGGAGTATATGCTGTTGTACTGTTACATTTACATTTTGTGTCGAGTTTCCTGGTTGGGGTAAACAAGTCTTTTGAAGGAGGACAATGGTGTGGGTCTGCTTTGCACGAATGTAAACTAGGAGAGAGGTGCTTAAAGAAGAGACGTTGCATGAGTATTAATTTTGTGTTAATTAGAGACAGGATGGAAGTATGAAGGGTGAGAGTGTGTGTGTGTGTGTGTGAAGGAAATAAATAATAAAAAAAAAATCATGCTGCTGGCATTTTTTTATTAAAAAAACCAAACCCTTGTGTTTTCCTTTTTGAGTTAGGTCTAGGCTCCTGTGTTAAAATTGCAGGCTGCTGCTTTTGTACGTTGCCGGCAAGTTGAATTTGTCAGCTGCCTCCCCAGTTTCGATCCACTAGGCCAAGTTCATCCTTCTTGTGGACTGAGTCACTGTTCACTTCTCTCACCTCTTCCATCCATTTTCCCCCAGCCTTTGTTGGAGGTGTGCTGGGCAAGTGTGCATGTGGAGTCGGGAAGGAATGAGGAGTAAGCAGAGAGAGAATCAGAGGGCAGTAAAAATACGCACCCCAAACAGGAAACTGAGCTGAGCAGAAGGAACTTCTGAGTCGTCTGAAAACAGGGCTGTTGTGCCTGTGACAAACACTGTTGATTGTCATCTTGGCTCGTCTGTTGTTGTGTGGGTGGCTGACATGAGTTTAACTTAGATGGAATCGAATGATTGCAGACTGTGAAATGTATTTAAAAAAAATAAATCATTGTTTATACATGTGCTTGGTCCTGGTAACAACAGTTTGGAGCCATCCTGCACTTGAGCTCAGTGTTCCGCATTTCTCTTTAGAAGCGAGAATGCAGCAGGCCATGGTTCCAAAGAAGTCAAGGGCAAAACGCATACTTACTATCAGGTGCTGATAGATGCCCGGGATTGTCCACATATAGTAAGTAACCAATAATCTTGGTATTGAAACTCAACTATCTTCTCCTCTATGAATGGTTCAGATGGACAGGCACTGAAAGAAAACGGGTCTGATGGCTAACTTGGTTGTTTAGATTTTTAGGACAAATTTGTTCAAGTCATATTTTCCCTGAGAAAGATAATCTGGAATGTCATATGACTGTTTTCTGGATCATGTTTCCCCTTTCCAACCTCACTTCCTTATCCTGTTGGCATTCCTGTTCTGTTGCACATAGGTCATTATGAATGTGGGTTGCAGCACTGAAAATGTTATTCACTTGTTTGAGTGGAGAATTAGTCTAGAGGAGTTAAAAGGAGAGATGTTCTGAAGTGAATTGGTTAAATAAACTTTAGAAACCACAACAGTAAACTGAAATGTGGCTGGAAACTGGCCCACAACAATCCACACAGAAAGACGTAAACCTGCCTTTTTCTCAGTCCCAGAGATCACAGACAGAAGCAGTGACGTTCCTGGCAAATCACGATGACAGCAGAGCCCTCTATGCCATACCAGGTGAGTAAAATGCACCTGTACCCTCTGTGGAGATGCAGATTGTCATGAGGTGAGGTCAGAAGAGTCATCAACAGTCAACTTCTGGCAGTGAAGCAGCAGTTCCTACAGGACATTGCTGTAGTGGATCTGTCTGTCATTTAGGGCTGTGCTAGAGACAACAGAATGACTAAAGTACATGAAGCCCTTTTGGGTGGATGGAAGTTGGGCAGACTCTGATCAAACATAAGCATGCCTACTTTGTGCTCTTGAGACATAGATCCTGTACGCATACCCTGTTGCACATCAGCTATTCTACTTTATTACCAGGACAGCTAGATCTCTTCTTGTCCTGTGCATTTCCTGGCCAAAGTTCTTTTGTTGCATTGCAGTCACTTCCCGGGCAGTGTGACTTTATCAGAGAAATTATTCTAAGGAAAAAATCTCACTGGAGAACACTGCCAAGGGTTATTACTGGCCTTTTTCCTCCTTTCTTGCATGCAATTTTGGCTGCTGCTGCCAAAATCCTTTTCTTGACATCTCAGTAGTGTGATCCATTTCTCTGTTAGGACACTTCTGAGCTGCTCTTCACTGGGGAAGTTCAGTGGCTTTTGGGGTTTCTTTTTCAGGTTTAGACTATGTAAGCCATGAAGATATCCTTCCCTACAGCTCCACTGATCAAGTGCCCATCCAGCATGAGCTCTTTGAGAGGTTTCTCATGTATGACCAAACAAAAGGTAATTTCTGGCTTCAGAGGTAACTCTTCAGAGCCAGATGCTTGAGGTACTTCATAGCAAGTACCTAGAACCCATCATCTTAGATACTGTGTAAAAATTGTGGTCTGGTTTGGGTTTTGTTACAGTAAAGCCTCCTTTAAATAATTTTTGTAACTATGTGAAAGGAGTTGCTTTGAGGGGAGAGCACTCCAGATACAGTATGCCTCTCCTCATAAACTCATCTTTCCCTCCCCACAGTTCCACCTTTTGTAGCAAGGGATACACTGTGTGCATGGCAGGAGAAGAACCACCCCTGGCTAGAGCTCTCTGATGTACACCGAGAAACCACAGAGAACATCCGCGTCACAGTCATCCCTTTCTATATGGGCATGAGGGTAGGTCTGTGTTGCATGCCGCTGTGTTCTGCGATCTGCTTAACTTGCATGTTTTTTTAAGACCAGTTTTCTGACTGAAGGTACCTTCTGCTTACTGGAGAAATGACTTTTTAATCACAGTTGCGATTTCATTGTCATGATGTCTAGCAGAGGTATGAACATGAAACTCTTTTGTCATATGTTTTTGGAGAACAGCTCCTGCACATTGGCTTTTGCTTGTTATTTGTAGGATGGGAAATACCCTGTACTGTTCTGCAGAACAGTGTTAGCAAGATAGTTAGGAAGGCTTGTGAAATGGTCCTTTACTGCCTCAGTCACGGATGGGTGTGTGCGTAAGGGGGCATCAAGGCCATCTGCCCTGTAAAAACAGACATGTCTGTTATCCTGCCCAGTGATGAGGTGCTGTGGGTGTCCACCCCTGTTTCCTGGCTCTAATGTGGGTTAAAGGCTTTGGCTAAAGCCTTCTGGATTTAGCTGATAACAATGTCCTCTTTGTAGTGTAAGAACTTCATGTGGACCATCCAAAATAACAAGGCTCTGATAGACTTCTGAGTGGGAGGGCTGGGAATTACTGCAGCAGTTTGACTTCCAAGTCCAGATGAGCACAGCTGCCGGGGAGCCTGCGCCGTGGCAGGTGGATGTTTTGGTGTGGAATTGCAACTTCTGCAGAGCCCAACTGATGCTTGTCCTAACCTTGTCAGAAAAACAGGTGCCCGAAGGCAAGGAAACGGGTGTTTCTAGATCTGTAGAAAGTGCGTAATTAACATGGAGATCAACCCTCCGTAGTCACAAGATCTTTGCAAATCTCCCACCTCATGGTTACATGTCTAGAGCAGAGCCAGTGCCAGGCGGTAACTGATGGACTGCTTCGGAGAGCAGCTGTCTTTGTGCTCATGTGAGTTGTCTGCGTCAATCTGGCATGGAGCGAGAGCCCCTGTGCTTGCGCTGTGGTGACAGCTGAAGAGGTTTTGGCGCTGAGCATTGAAGGGCAGCTGCTAAAGTCTTTTGTTTCTCTTGACAGGAAGCCCAGAATTCCCATGTCTACTGGGTAAGTGCCTTTTGTTTCACGAAGCAGCTAAAGGGAAGGAGTTTATTTGCTGTGGCATCATTGCTGTGTGATAAGCTCTGAGGGAGAGTGGCCCTTGCCTGGCAACTGTTTTGCAGTATCAGCTATGGGTTATCAACTGTTTGCAGCCGATTCCAGTTTGTGATAACAGTCTTTCTTCTGTCCAGTGGCGCTACTGTATTCGCTTGGAGAACCTCGACAGCGAAGTGGTACAACTCCGAGAACGGCACTGGAGGATATTTAGCTTGTCTGGCACTTTGGAAACGGTCAGGGGCCGTGGTGTTGTAGGAAGGGTAAGTATCGCATAGCTTCTTTTGGGAAGCACAGCCCTTTGCTGGAGTCCTCTTGCTTGGGTTGATTTGCCAGTAAATTGCTTAGTGGGCAGTAGAAATAGATGGAATAGGAAACTGGTAATGAAAAAAATCACACAAGCTTTTCATCTGAACTGAAACTTCACACTGAGTATTAGAGAATGATCCTAAATGACTGGTAATGGGAAAACTGGAATAATACGTGATTCTGGCACTACTCACTGGGCGAGTTGTTTGCTGTGTAATTGGTAGTGATGCTCAGGTGTGGATCTCTCTGATTTTCTTTTCGCTATGTGAATATGAAATGTAAATTTCCTGTTGATGCCTGTCTGTAGAGGAATGTTAAGATCCATTGCTGATGCAGAGTGGTCTCTTCTTGTCTTCTCAGGAGCCAGTTTTATCCAAAGAACAGCCGGCATTTCAGTACAGCAGTCACGTCTCCCTGCAGGCATCCAGTGGTCACATGTGGTAAGAAGCACTTATTACTGCAGTAGTGATATAGGTATAGGACCCCACAGTGCTGAGCTGGGACGCAGTTTGCAGTCTGGAGTTATGTCTGGAGTTATGGCTGAAAGGTGGGTGGAAGTGGACTGGACAGGACATAATCGATAGTTAAAATTTTTATGAGCTTCTCTATAGCAGTATCACAGTTAGTGAGAAGATGATCTATTGTTTCTCTGCATTAAGAGAGATTCCAGGCTAATTTATCCTCCTTCTGTGGCCTATGCTGGACTGGATTTGCAAAGACGTGAAGCAGTTTTCTTGTCATTTTCTGTCCCTTTCGGTCCTCGATGCGAGAGGCAAGGGTTTGTGCTGGTGTTTCCCTAGGCATCAGGGATGTGTGCACTGGTATCTTCTCTTTGGAGAGGTCTGGGCTTTGATTCTGTCCCTGAGTGAAGCTGTGCAGTTCTGTTTCCACAAGGAATAGGCACGTGGGGTTATTCCCAGTTTAGGCCAGATAAGGCCTTCAGCCTAACCAGTGTTGCAAGTCCCCTCTTCCATAAGTGCACCTAGGAGAGTGCTCAGCTGAGTTGTTCTTTTCCTGTGCTGCAGGGTTAAAGCAGTTTCCCTCTGCATTTCAGGTGGGTTAGCACATTTAGTGTCATCTCTGTGTGAACAAGAAATGCACAGGCACCTCTCGCCTTCTCTATGACAGGTCTTTCTGGCTTGCGTTTTTTGAGTAAATCTGTTTCAGGGTTAAGCTGCATTGGAACTGCCTTTGAGTTGGGAAAAGCAAGAGAGCAGCTCTTTGCCTGTAGGACATACCCTTGTTTTCCACGTTAATGCATTTTGAATTGCCTGAATGCATGTCCTGGGGAATAAAACCAGCTTGTTTAGTAGTTTTTCACTCTCTGCCTGCCTCCTAAAGAGACAGAGACAAAGGTTCTGCAGCTCAGAAGCTTCTCAGTTTGACTTCTGGTATTCAGTTGTGTTCTCTCCATCATGAGAACCTGTTAGTTTATCTCCATGATCCTCTTGCCCATGTCGTGTTCTGCAGTACATTTGTCTGTAGTTCAGGGCAGTAAATAAATTCTTTGTACAAGGACAGGCAGATTCAGTTCTGAAATACCCTTTCTGAAATGCAAAGCAGAAGCTGTTCCAAATTACATCTGTGATGGGATTTCATGTTGTCACAGACTTCTTAACCACTGGATCTTCTGCTAAGAAACACAGATCTGAGTTTGTGTAATTGGTTTGTAAAAATAGCTCAGATGGTTGTGTCTCTTGTGGGGTGGGAGTTAAGTAAACACTGCTGCAGATGCATGGAGGGTGCTTACCTCCTGGAGGCTCCAATCATGACATCTTTATTCAGGAAATGTGTATTGGAGATGTGATGTAAACCGCCCAGGATTCTTCCAATAAATGAGTCATCTTGGCAGGCAGATGTACTTGCTGCTGGCTGGGCCTTGCAAATGCAGCCCTGGAGTCCCTGCGCAGGATATGGAAGAGCTCACGTCTTACCTTCTAGCTGATGATTCCTAGCTGTGTTTGCCCCTGGTCTCAGCGTGATCTCTGCCATTATTTTGCAGGGGTACTTTTCGATTTGAGAGGCCTGATGGCTCCCACTTTGATGTCCGAATCCCACCCTTTTCTCTGGAAAGCAACAAAGATGAGAAGACCCCCCCCTCCGGCCTTCACTGGTAGAGCAGACCGAGTGCTGAGATCCAGAGACCTGTGTGTGTTGTAGACCTTTGCCTCCCCATTATGCTGCAGCCAAGAACACAGAGCTTTTAAACACTTTAAACCATTTTTGTTTTAACTGTTGTCTAATGGGGAGGCTTTTTTGAACTTTAATACTGGCTCTCTCGGGCTGCTTGTAAACATAAGCTGTGTTATAGTTAACCCTTCCCTTTGTGGCACCTGCTGGGGTTGGAGCTGGGGGATGTGGATCTGTGCTGCTGCAGAACACTGGCCCCCTCAGCAGGCCTGGACCCTTTCCAACATGTTGTGAATTCTCTGCAATGTGAGGTTTCTCTAATAAACTGGCCCTTACAGTTGCAACCAGTCTTCCTTTATAAACCAAGGCCTAGGCTTTGCATCCACCCTGCCCTGGCTTGTTGCTCCCCCTTGTACCCATGCAAAGTGGAGTCAGCCCGGATTTCTTGCTGCTTCAGAAGGCAGCAGTGAGGCTGGTTTAGGGAGCAGGAATGCGAGCTCAGTCTTCCTGCAATGTAGCTGCTTTCTGGGATTTAGCTAGTGCGGGGTGGAGCAGCCTGTGAGTTTCACTCCTCCTTGCACAGCTCGTCTGAGCTGCGTGCTGGAGTGATGCGAAGCCTGTTTTGTCGGAGAGCGCAGAGGGGGGAAGGTGGGTTGGCCGGTGGTGCTAAGCAGGCTGCCATGCTGTCTTGTGTGTGTAAAGCACCCAGCTTCGTGTTGTGATGGTACAGGAGAGCTGAAGGGGGCCCTCCCCCTGCAAGGGCTTGCCTCACTGCAGGGATCTGCATCCCGACTGCCGGAGGATACTTCCCTGCTCATGCTGTGGCTGTAACTGTATTTCCTTGGTAGTTTCTGCTTTGGCAGGAAGAGCTTGTTTTAACCTGCAGTGCTATCGGCCACAGAGAGGTGGTGCTTGGCTTTCTGCTCCTGCTTGCTCAGCTTGGTGGGTTGTGATTTTTTTGGTAGTCTGTGTAGAGGGCCCTGCAGAACCGCACAGGTCAGCGACATACCTGTAAGCTTACAATGTATGGATTTGTGGGAACTTTGCTTTTCCATGCGAAGGGCTCGGTCTGCAGTGCAAGTCAGGTGTTAGTTCATTTACAAGACAGAGCAGCTCCTGGCAGCTCTGAGGATTGCAGAGATGTGGAGAGATGTCAGCCTCCGTGGTGGGACCCTTCTGGCTGTCTCTGCGTTTCCAGACTTCTGGGTGACTCGCGGGGGCAGAGGTAGTTGGCTTTGTGATAGGAACCCTGGGTAGAAAGTTTCAAGCCTTGCTCCTTTCCCTGGTCTTGCTTAAATGACAAGATATAACTAACTCACAGGACTGTTGTTTTTCTTGATTTAGAAGTATCCTAGTTATTCCCTGTTCCTCAGAGTTCTCTCTGAGCAGCCACTTCACATTTGGCTCTGCAAGGCAGTGCTGTGGCAGTGCTATGGGCCATCTTGGCTGATGGACAAACAGCCTTCGGAAATGACAGCAGGAGAGACTCGCATGCTGTCCTGCAGCCAGTGGATACCTGCCTAGAGAGATTTAATTGCTACTGCTTAAACAGTGTTTCTTCTGTCACTGGTCTCTTAATTTTGTGTCTTCCTTCCTATCGGGCAGGACGTGCTATCTACATTGCTTCTAGAGTTGAAAGGTTTAGCCAGCCAGCCTGCTTTTAGGGATAGAAAAGGATCTGTAAAGAACAGCCCATGGCTGACAATCCCATGTTCCTGCTGTCATGCTGATTTCTTCATAGGAGGAAAAGGGGGGGGATGACTCCAAGTTCAGAGGAAGCAGGGACCTGTAGGAACCTGCTTTTTCCCTCCCATGCAGTTGCTCAATCGGGATCGGAATAGCAACTGCCCTGCCTCTCCCTTGGGTTACTGACTTCAGCTTTACCGGCAATTGCAATACCGCTATCAACGTTTAATCCTATTGCTCACCTGCCCGTGTTTCTGGGGTGCTGTGGACCTAATGCTTCCAGTAACAAGCAGAGTGTTGTATTCCCACGGGATGCTGTGGTCCCGGGGCCAGGGGCTCTCCCAGCACCAGGCGGAGTGGCTGTTGCAGCAGCGAGGTGCCCGTGGCGTGTTTGGTGTGACGTGCTGCCGGGGCAGCGTGCGGCCAAGGCCTGGGGTCTGGGAACATTCTTGGCCGGATAATGATTGCCAAGAACCGAGGTGACCAGTGCTGCCGGTACCAACCAGGGCTGGGACGAAGTGGCACGGGGAGCGTAGGAATGTTGTCGCTCAATCAGATTTTGTGGAAGGGAGCAGAGGACGAGGCCCCATTCCTGCCCCGGCGCCTGGGGTTCGGGGAGGGCCTTCCCTCAACTGCTGCTTCCCCCAGGACTGTTTCCAGAGCGCGGGCACGCCCTCTCTCTGCGGGCGGGCACCTTTCCTCTTGTGTAAATACCTGTACAAAGAACTAATCAATAAAGCGCTGAAGGAAGGGCTGTCGCTTCTGCCTCTCATTCCGCACTCCCCCTACCACCGCCCGCCGCGGCGCTGACGAGCACCGGCCTCCCTCCCTCCCTGCACCGGCCCTGGGGCTCGCCCCTGCCCCGCAGCGGTACTCTCCCCGGGGGCCAGGCCGGCCGTTCCTCCCTCTCAGCGAGCAGGGCCGCGGCGCTGCCCTAGCCGGGGGCTCCCCCAGCCCCGTCCATCACGGCGCCATCTTAATGCGGGCGCTTCCCGGCGTTCTCCGCGGCGCCGGAAGTGACGCGACCGGCGCGAGCGGAAGCGCTGAGGAGGCAGCGAGGAGGCAGCATGGTGGCGGCGGGCGCCCACCGGCCCGGGCCGCTGAAGCAGCAGAACAAGGCGCACAAGGGCGGGAAGCACAGCGGGTCGTCGCACCGCCGCGCTGGAGGTGAGGCGGGGTGGGCCCGGCCGGGTTCCTCGCCGGCCCTGTGTGCCGCGGCCTGCCTGACCGTTCTCTCCCTGCAGGCCGCGTCTCTGTCAAGGCCCAGCCCCGCCGGCGGCTCCGCGATCTCAGCAGGGTGGACCGGCGGCACCAGGCGCTGCAGCTCCGCCGGCAGCGCAAGGAGGCGGTGAGGGCTGCGAGGGAGCCGGTCCGGTCCGTATGGGGAACCGGAGCCGGGCCGGTTGCGGTGGGAGCGGGAAACGGGTCGGGTCGGGTCTTTGCGAGGGGGTGGTGGGGAGCGGGAGTGGGGCTGGTGCGGGTCTCGGTGTGGGGGTGTGTCTGTGGGGACCGAGCCAGTTTGGGTTTTTTGCAAGGGAATTAGGAGCTCGGTTAGGGAGAGGAATAGGTGCCTGGGTCAGTTCAGTTTGGGGCAAGCAGAGCATTACTGGACCGAGTGGATTCGGGCTGAGCTGCAGAGGGATCCGGTCTTGATCTGGGGGGACAGGATAGGAACTGGGCTGGGGTTCATGCTCTGCAGTTGTACCCACAGGTGCTGGTGGAGAAGCGGAGCTTGGGCAGCAGGGATGGGCCCCCACACCTCGTGGTTCTGGTGCCACTGCACAGCAGGGCTGCAGCCCGTGACACCCTCTGCTTACTGCAGAGCCAGGACTCAGCTGTTGTCCGCATGGATGAGGGTAGAGCTGGTGGCTTTGCGCTCCTTTGCCCCCGACTCAAGCAGCGCTGGCGCTTTTTGACAGCGCAGGCCGGTGAGGAAATGCTGTTATTGGTGTGGTTCTTGGCTCCATACCACTGGCAGCCTCAGTAATGGAGGTGTTTTGTGTGCAGGGGACCTTCATGCTGTCTTAGACCTAGCAAAGGTTGCTGACTCCCTCCTGTTTATCCTGGATCCTGCAGATGGCTGGGACAGCGCAGGGGAGCACTGCCTCTCCTGCCTCTTCGCACAGGGACTCCCCAGTTATGGTGAGCAAGTGAGAAACATTAAGTGCTTCTAGTGGTGTATAGGTCGAGGAGGTGCTTGATGGGGATTTACTGTTGCAGTAACTAAAAACTCTATACATTAATAGGTCTTTGACTGCTTTGTTTCTGAGCATATATCAGTCTGGTGAATGCTATCCTCGTGCTGCCTTGTTGTGTTACTACCCTGGTGGGGGAGTGCTGGAGATAAAAGGGGTGTTCTAGGTTTAGGCCTCTGGGTGCGTGGTGATGTCAGTACTGTAATGGCTATCTAGGCATGCAGAACGAAAGGGATTGAGATGCTTCCTTGCTAAGTTCAGTTCCTGGGCTCTTATCTCCATGGTCTCATTAGTCTCAAAATCTTATCTGTGAAGACAGGTTTTCTGTCCTGAGTGTTCTTTGGAATGTGTAAAACTGTCTTTGCACCTTGTGTGAGTCTGGTTGTTTGGGTTGCTGATATCTGAGTGTTTGTCAGTGCTCAGTAAAAGGGGTATAAGAAGGTTTACGATCTGATCCTGAACTCTGTTCTACGCACTGCTTTGTAGCTCTTGCTGTCCCAGGGGGTACTGACTTGCCACCTAAGAAGCGGATAGATGCCAGGAAGAAACTTGCCAAAGCCATTGAGAAACGCTTTCCGGAGGCCAAGCTCTTCCCCCTGAACACGGAGCAGGAGTCCTCACTGCTGCTAAGGCACCTCGCCACCCAGAAGCAGCGGCATCTTGCTTTTCGGGACAGGCGGGCTCACCTGCTCGCCTATGCTGCTGAGTTTGTGCCTGGTCAGGAGAGCGACCTAGTTGGGACCTTGAGGGTGTCTGGGTTTGTCCGGGGACAGACCCTCGACGTGAACAGCCTGGTGCATATTGTGGGGCATGGAGACTTCCAGATGAGCCAAGTGGATGTCCCTCCTGACCCCCTCTCTTTGAACCCCCGAGTGGTTAAAGGACAGAAGAGGAGTCAGGACATGGAGGTGCAGGTGTGTGGGAGGTCAGGGCTTTGCTGGGCCTGTTAGAACATGATGTTTGTAAACTTCCATCAGGAAAATACAACTGGGTGTATGTGGTCAAGGGTGGGGGAAAAGAAGTTGTATCAGAGCCAGTAGGCCTATGTTCTGCCACTGAGCTGAGATTCCTTGCCCACGCATATAACAAACGCTACATTACAACATAATGAACATGACACTGAAGGGAGTTTCGCTTTGGACTGATTGCTAGCTTGAGTTAGAGGTGTTCATAGCTGGGGACTTTGCTCTTACCCTTCAGGATGACTCTGTAAATGGTACCGATGAGATGGAGGAAGATGTTAAGGTCCTGATGAAGGCAGATCCAAACAAGCAGGAATCTTTGCAGTCAGAAGTGGTTCCTGATCCTATGGAAGGGGAGCAGACGTGGCCTACTGAAGAAGAACTGCAAGAAGCAGAAGGTGAGTAGCAGCAATACTTCTGGATATTTTCCTTGTCCCTGTTAAGAGGGTTGTTAGAAACCCTACATCACCAGGACAGCTGAGGGTGGCTGTGAAGAAACACGCTAGTTGGGAGCCCAGGGCTTCCATTCCTAGTTCCATCACCGAAGTACCAGCCTGTGTGGTTTGCCTGGCAGTTAGCAGGGTTACATTTTAGCTGCCTTTTCTGGGCCCTGGCAAATTCTGTGCTGGGAAACGGTGATTATGGTCTAGAGCTGATCTTGGCTGTCCTGGTGTAAATGTTGCTGTGGGAAAGGAGAATTGTTCCTGTATTAACCATTGGTGGGAATCCTACAGCTTCTCTGAAGGCAAACAGGAGATTGGTGAAGGTCCCCAAAGGCACATCCAAGTACCAGGCTGCCTGGATTGTGGATGATGCAGAAGAAGGCAGTGAGAAAGATGATGATGATGACAATGAAGATGATGATATCGATGATGATATGATGGAAGAAGCAGTTTCCCAGGTACCTCCAAGAGCTGATACTGCAGGTGATCTCCAGGGTGTTATTACCTATTCTAGGACCATTTTGTCCTTCCAGCTTGCTCCATGCAAGGGCACAACACAGAGCCAGAACTTGCCTGTATTTCCATTGTTAAATCTCTCAGGTGTATCATGTTGCTTCTTTGGCCTGTTAGATACTGAAATGAGGGACTGTGGTGTAGCTTGGGTCACAATTCACACCGTGTGAGTACATGCAGGGTTTGCAGTGCTGCATGGACATCAACAGAGGACGTGTGCTCATGGGCTCTGTGCTGTCCTGTGTGTCAGGAGGGGGAAAGCAGCGAGGAGGAGGAGGAAGCTGCAGAGGAGGAGTGTGAGACTATGACTGTTTCTGAGTGCTTGCGGGATGACCGGTATGATGAGAAGGTGGAGGAAGATGAACAGATGCTGGAGAGGTACAAACAGGAGAGAATGGATGAAATGTTTCCGGATGAGGTGGACACGCCACGTGACGTACCTGCCAGAGTCCGGTAAGAAACAGAATGCTTTGCTGGGAGAGGAGCTGGAAGGTGCCTTTCTGTCTAGTTTGGTGAGATAGGGCAGGAAGCCTGTGATGTCTTAGCCGTGGTGTCTGAACCTGGCTGAAGGACTCTTCTGAAGACTCACTCCTAGGCTCTGAGGCTTCCAGGGGAGGCACTAGTTGGGTGGCAGTGGGTGGGACTGGGCAGCTCCTTGAGGCAGGGAGAGCTGGGTCCTGACCTAGGAGAGGGAGGAGGATGGCAGAGCCCTCATGCAAAGCTGGGTTGTCTGGGGGCTTGGCTGCTGTTTCTAGTTCTCTCTGCACTAAGATCTTTTCTGAGAGCTAACATTTGCTTTGTTCGGTTTGACCTCTCTGAAGGTGTGAGTCCTTGCAGACCACAGAAGGTGCTGGCCACACACCTCGACTGGTGAAGTAGCTTGGTTTTTCTGTTACCTGTTCTTTAGGTTCCAGAAGTACAGGGGGCTGAAGAGCTTCCGGACTTCTCCATGGGATCCCAAAGAGAATCTCCCAAGGGATTATGCCAGGATTTTCCAGTTCCAGGACTTCTCCCGAACCAGAAAGCACCTCTTCCGGCAAATAGAGAAAGAGGAGACTGAAGGAGCCTCGGTAGCTCACTTTTTTCTGGCTGATCTCTTCCCCTACAGTGTTCCTTTATTCCTAATAGGAAAGACTTGTCAGGGAGGTGGCTGGGTGGATCTTTCAGCCAGCTGGTTCTTAGCATGAAGCCGTGAGTTCAGATGATAGTGTTCTCCTGGATTCCCTCTCTCACCCAGGCATGTGTTACTTCTGACACTTTTCTGTTGAGAGAAGTATTCACAACTGATCCTCTCTTGGCAGGTTGGCTGGTACGTTACACTTCATGTCTGCAATGTCCCTGTCTCAGTGATGGAGAGCTTCAAAGAAGGGAAGCCCCTAGTCCTGTTCTCACTGCTTCCCCATGAACAAAAGGTGACTAAGTATGTCCCCGCTGATATCTTGTAGGTGTGCAGCTCCTTGTCCGATTCCCTCAGGCTGCATGGGTTGGAGAGATTCTGTCTGCAGAGGGTTTGGGCTAAAATCTCCCCACATTGCTCGTGTTTCAAAGTAGGACCTTTCCTTTGGTCAGAGCAGGCTGAAGGTGCCAAAGGTGTTTAGGCTAGAGTGTCCGAGCCTAGCTGAGGTATCTGCATTGGTGACAGGCGGTCCTTTGTGAAGCCATTGGCAAGGTCGTTAGTGTCTGCTGCAATGTCCTATTGCTTTCTGCTCTGTGTACCATCACTTGCCAGCCCTGCTGGCAGCCCCCTCACAGTGCTGCCTCTCTTGCAGATGTCTGTGTTGAATTTCCTGGTGCATCGGCATCCGAGCAACAGCGAGCCAGTGAGGGCAAAGGAGGAGCTGATCTTTCACTGCGGGTTCAGACGCTTCCGAGCATCCCCCCTGTTCTCCCAGCACACCTCAGGTTTGTGAGGGACCGGTGGGGTGGACACAGGTATGTCAGGAGGTAGGGCTGGGTTTTCTAGGGCAGGAAGCCTGTGATGTCTTAGCCATGGTGTCTGAACCTGGCTGAAGGACTCTTCTGAAGACTCACTCCTAGGCTCTGAGGCTTCCAGGGGAGGCACTAAACAGTGAGGAGTGGAAGGGCTTGGGCAAGGTGGCTCACTGGTCCAGGCAAGGTGGTGGCAGGCTCCATGCAGTGAGCTGGTGGCTCAGAGGATCACCGTTGTTCCCAGATGCTGTGTGCCAGCAGAGGAGGGGTGTTTGTGACCTGTTTTCCTAAAGCACAGAGCCTGTTTGCCAGGGAAGAATGTGCTCAATGGGGTTTCCCAGAGCTCCGAGGACTGCTGTTGGCCTGAACTTGATCATTGCTGTTCTGTCCTAGCTGATAAGCACAAGCTGGAGCGTTTCCTGCGCCCGGATGCTGCCCTGGTAGTGACTGTTTACGCTCCCATCACTTTCCCTCCTGCCTCAGTGCTTCTTTTTAAACAGAGAAGTAACGGTAAGTTGGTGCTGAGGAAGTGGTGTCTGGGAAACAAATGTTAGCAGGCTGTTCCCATACCCCACTTACAAGTGCATCTATCCAGAAAATATGACTTGAAAAAGTTGTCCCCTTCATGCTGTTTGAGAAGATTAACGCATTTCCATCCCCAATATCACTGGCAGCTTTGTCTGTCCCTGCTGTGGGGCTGCTCTAGGCCTGGAACCATTTGGAGAAGGGAGTTGTGGTGGGGCAGGAGGTGATGGAGGCACCTTCTGTGTCACTGCCCTGGTGCGTTAACTGACTCTGCCTTGCAGGAATGCATGACCTCATTGCCACGGGTTCTCTGCTTTCTGTGGACCCAGACAGAATCGTCATCAAGCGGCTGGTGCTCAGTGGCCATCCTTTCAAGATCTTTACAAAGATGGCTGTTGTGCGATACATGTTCTTTAACAGAGGTACAGCTCGGCTCATCTCTCTGGTGGGAAGAGGGGATGCAGAAGCAGAACTCCGGCTCCTGCGGGAGCGGTTGTGTTAGTGCAGCAAAGCCTGTTTCTTATCTGCCTTTTGTGTTTTGATCTCCAGAGGATGTGATGTGGTTTAAACCAGTGGAGCTGAGGACAAAATGGGGTCGTAGAGGACACATTAAGGAGCCATTAGGTAGGTTTGATTTGGTTATTTATCTCTGATGCTGGGCAGGATATGGTTGTCCTGGGCAGGAGGGACAGCTAATGGCCTCTTCTGCTCTCTGCCTAGGGACCCATGGTCACATGAAGTGCCACTTTGATGGACAGCTGAAGTCCCAGGACACAGTGCTGCTGAACCTCTACAAGCGTGTTTTTCCTAAATGGACTTATGACCCCCATGTTCCAGAGCCTGTGCCTTGGGTGAGGAGTGAGAGTGCGCTGCCGGTGCAGGAGGTGGAAATGGAGTAAGTCTCCAGCATGGCTAATGCAGTTTGTGCCTTAGCTCCCTGGATGCTGTTCTCAGCCAGTGCACAGCAAGGACAGCATTGATGTCTTGGATGTATTACTGCTGGGGTCTGTACAGGGGCGGCTGTCTCACCAGCTGCTGCTCAGGTACCAGCTACAGCTATTTATTTTAATGGAAAATGTTTTAAAAACCATCTAAGTGCCTGTGTCTTGGTGGTGGCCAGCTGAGGTGGCCAAATTGGGAGGCTGTGTGCACCCCTTGTCTGGTGAACCTCTTGGCCCACTGGGGCTGTTGTCTTTCCCTTGTGCCCTGCCACAGTGGTGTGTGCAGGGATTTTGCTGTATCAAGGACAGGAGTTTGCTGGAAGTTATGTGACACTGAGAAAAAAAGGTGAAGTAGCAGCTGGGGAGAGTGACTGAGCACAGCTCACTGGAGGCCTGTCCCAGAGCAGGGCAGCTGAGGAGGGGAGGACAGGCAGTGCTTTGTTTCCAGGCCCCCCAGTAGTGACCCTTTACTGTGGAATCAAGCGACTCTGTGCTGTAGAGAGCAAGGCCAGCTTCCCTTATCCTTCCACAAAAACCTTCAAATGTTTGGGGTTGTTTATCTGTTTTTAGTAGCGCACAAACCAGACTGTACAAATTCAGAGCGAGGTTTCCGTCACTTGAGATGCTGCTCCGTTCTCATTCCACTTTCCCAGGGAGGTCTGTGAGCCAGGTCAGGGAGCTCAGGTCCACGTTTCCCCCGCACAGCACGATGCAAACGTTTTCCACATCCCGGGGGACTGCCTGGAACTGCTCCGAGAGCACGGCTGCCACTCCCACGCCTGCTGTTGGCTCAATCAGCAGCTTCATCCTTTCCCACACCAGCCGCGTGGCTCGCTGTCGGGACAGAGAAGCAGCTGTCATCCCAGCAGCAAGTACAGGCTGCTCCAGGGCTGTGGAGGGCACTGCATGTGCACATCTCTCTGCAGCGCTCTGGGAGGGGAGAGCAGAGCTTCCGCCAGCCCTCTCCAGCTGGAGACAGTGTGGGTGTTGAGCAGCTGCGGTGGTGTGCAGGAGCTTGTGCTGCCCTGGGAGAGTGGAGGGGTGAGAGTGGAGGGGCAGAGCACGGATGGAGGCAGCTGCCTGCTGGCAGCTACTGTGAGAAAGGAGCCGGGAACGTTTACCTTGATTTCTTCCTCTGAGACTGTCAGGACATCATCAACCAAATCCCTGATGATGGGCCATGTGTTTGGTCCGATGCTGGTTTTAACTGCATCTGCGATGGTATCCGGTGGGTGAAGGTTGGGGGTCAGTTCCCCTCTTACCTTGGACTGGTAACAGTCATCTGCGTTGCGTGGCTCAGCAGCAAACACTTTCACATCTGGTCTCAAAGCCTGGGGACAGCAGGAGGAGCTGCTCAGTTGAAACTAGTGTGTGCCTGTCCGCTGTTGCTGCGCACACAGGGGGCCAAGCAGGCTATGCTGCTGCTGTTCAAACCCCAGGCACCCAGAGATTTTCACAGCAGGGTCTCTCTGTTTCTAAAGAGAAAAGCTGCTGCCTGTCTTGGGACCCCTGCGCTTCCCATGGGGAGATGAGGCTACCACTTCCCGCATGAGCTGTTGCCTACCTTGATGGCAACCGCTATTCCTGCAATCATTCCTCCACCTCCAACAGGAGCCACCACTGCATTTACCTCGGGTGCCTGTGCAGAAAGGAAGCGTGACTGCTTCTGGCACCTTGGCTACCCCTTTTTGCTGTGCCCCTGCCTATGAGGAGCAGAGACCTGGGCCGGGTCTGGGCTGTGCATTTCCCTCACCTGCTCCAGTACCTCCAGGGCGATTGTGCCTTGCCCCGCAATCACCGCCGGCTCCTGGTTGGGGTGCACCATGACTCCTCCTGTCTCCTGGACTACATGAGATGCTGTCTCTGCTCTGGACTAAGGGAAAGCGCAGATGGTCGCCTCTCAGTCCAGCTGTGCTGCGTTCCAAGCCAGTCTCCCCTGTGACGTACCTCGTCATTGGGCTCGCATGGCACCAGTACGGCACCGTAGCTGCGGATGGCGGCTTGCTTACAGCGCGGGGCTGTCCGGGGCACGACGATATAGGCAGGAATCCCTGTGTGATGAAAGAGGAAGCAAAGCTGATGGCCAAAAAGCTGCAAGCAGCAAGTTAGCGCTGCAGAAGCAGGCCATGCCTTGCCTATGCTAGCTCCTATGTGTGTTCAGGAGAGGGATACTGCTGCTTATCTTGGGGGTGGGGGGGGGCAGAGCTGGGTGCCTGGAGCTGCATTTACGAGCTCTGCATTTACCCCTGACTCTCTGCCGGCTGCCTGGCTGCTCTCTGAGCTGGGGCTGGAGGTCGGCGTATGCGTTACCTTCCGCCTGAGCAGCACAGGCGAGGGCCTGCCCGTGATTCCCACTGCTGTGCGTCACG
>VYZV01033064.1:67321-101332 GCA_013401275.1 Pandion haliaetus
AATAAAAGGAATGAAATATACAAAACAAGTGATGCACAATATAATTGCTCACCACTTGCCAACTGATGTCCAGTTAGTTCCTGAGTGGTGATCTCCCCCCAGGCCAACTTCCCCCAGTTTATACTGGGCTTGATGTCACATGGTATGGAATATCCCTTGGGCCACTTTGGGTCAGCTGTCCTGGCTGTGTCCTCTCCCAGCTTCTTGTGCCCCTCTGGCCTTCTTGCTGGCTGGGCATGAGAAGCTGAAAAATCCTTGACTTAGTATAAACACTACTTAGCAACAACTGAAAACATCAGTGTGTTATCAACATTATTACCATACTAAATCCACACCATAACACTGTACCAGTACTAGAAAGAAAATCTCTATCCCAGCTGAAACCAGGACAATGTGGCAGGGATGGTGTGGTGATTTTGTGCTCATCATCAGAAGGATTGTAACATCCAAGTATGTGTGTGTTTTGCAGGGCACTTCTTTTTTTGATGGCCTACTCCAAAAGCTGCAGGTGTCATACCAGTTCAAGCTAGAGGACTATATGGACGGGATGGCCATCCGCAGTAAGCCTCTGAGGAAAATGGTAGGTTGGCTTCTTCCTGGAGACTTCTCATCCTGTTAATCGTATGCAACATGCTGAACCCAATGTGCTGCCCTTGCCAAGAGGTAGGCGGCTGTACTCTGAACAGATGTCACTATGTTTGCAGGGCATCTTTCTCAGCTGCTAGAGAACTTGTTGAACCAACTCTGGTGCATTAACATTTCTTAGCTTTCTTTGCAAAGAAGAACTTTTTTTTGTATCAGCTCTGTGACCAGGGCTAATAAAGGGAAAGAAGCGTCCAAAGGTACCCTGGCTTTGCCTTAGATACTGAACATCTCTTATTTCTATCTGTGGAATCCAGAATAATGAACAAAGAAAGCTAGCAGTTGTGCTGCCTCCCTGACACTTGACAGTGTGTTGCCCTGAGCTGTGAGTGCAGGTGCAAGGGACAGCTGGGAAATGATATTTTAATCCAGCTCCATTCTCAGAGATGTGTTTGTCTAACAGCTGTTCTCAGATTGCTCATAGACTGAACAACTCTCTTCTGGAGAGAGATGGGACCTTGTTGTAAGAGAGGAGGTGTTTAGGGGATTGGCTTGCCCCTACAAATGCTGAACCATTGCCATGAAGCCTTGTCATGTCATTCTGCTGACCTTTTGTGTGACCTTCAGTGTGTCAGAGAGCTCCTCTTGGCACTCTACAGTCCCTCTGTGCTCAGTGGGTCTGCAGGTGAGTCAGGGCTGTGCAGGTCCCACATGATGTACTGAATGCTTCTTTCCAGGTGAAGTATGCGCTGATCAGTGCTCAGAGGTGTATGATTTGTCAAGGGGACATTTGCCGATACAGAGAACAAGCGAATGACACTGCAAACTACGGAAAGGCACGCAGGTATTGTGTTCTTCACTGTAGCGCTGAGCGCAGCTCTTCCTCTGTCTAGAAGGGATGTATCTCATTTCACACTTAAACTTGCCTCTAGCCAAAGAAGTCTTTCCACATCTCTTTATTGTATTGCAGTCCTGTGAAGCTGAAAGATGTAGTCTAGACTGTTTTACTGTCCCAGAGAGCAAGCCAGCAGATCCAGTCATCCTGCGGCTATCTAGTGTGGAAGTTGTCCTGTGCTGATCCTGCAGCAGGGAGGCTTTATGCTGTTGAGGCTGGCAGAATGGCTGTTGTATTTTCTGGTAGCTTTTCAGCTAGGAGAGGTTCCTATGTGTGTCCATATGTTCTGACTGCCTCAGGAGTTACTGGCACTCATTGCTTCCTGTCCCTCTTGCTTTTCTGCTGTTTTTCCTGGAGCAAAGACTGGTGGGGGGACAAGCAAGCCCAGCATGGGGGACGGAGCCCTGAAATCCGTGGAGGTTTGGAGAACAGGGCAGGGGAAGCTGCCAATTTTGGGGTCTGTGGACATCGTGGAGTATGCTTATAGGGAGGCTGGGGGGAACATAGCGGGTTCATGATATGTCTGAACAGTGTTGATGGATCTGTGTAGCGTGATATAAGCTGGGTAGTGGATAATACAATTGAGGGTAGATTGAGAGGAGAATGGAGGGATGAATGGACTGCCACTGAATGGAAGCCTCTTCTCTTGGGATGATTAAGTACCTTGAAGATACGGGCATGAGCTAAGAAACACGGATGGTCTGGTCCCAGCTGCTGTGGAGCTAAAAAGGGGACTGAGAGAGAAATGTTCCCTGAATAGCCTGTTCCCTGTGCCTGAGGCTGCACGGGGGACAGCGCTTGCTGGGTCTGGCTAAATGGTCATCTTCAGGCTAAGCCAAGAATATTTCCTTCTGCAGCTTTATCTGTCCCTCTCTCTTGTCTTGTGCCCCAGCTGCCTCTCCAGGCCAGGTGCAGGCTCTCTGCCTGTGCACGCTCTTGCAGGCAGAGGGCACTTGTGCAAAGGGCCTGTTTCCTGCAGGACTGCCAACACTGCGCTGAGGGGAATTCTGCGCCCTTAATATCAAGGAAAGCAGCCCAATATCCTTTCAGTAAACGTTTCTTTCTGGTTCTTCCCTTCCTCAGCTGGTACCTGAAGGCTCAGCAAATTGCTCCCAAAAATGGCCGCCCATACAACCAGCTGGCACTTCTGGCCATCTACACGGTAAGATGCTCATCAAGGATGTAGCAAGTGTAGGGAGAGCCTCTGGGATGGCTGTGAGATTCCATCTGGTGGAGAAAGGCATTGTTTAGGGCAGTGGTCCCAGATGTTTTTTCTTTTTTTAAAAATAAAAAAGCTGATGGCAGGATGTGCTGTGTGGATTCCAGCTGCTGTGGCTTCAGGCAGCTTTGTTAGCTACTCCCTCAGGCTATCAGCATTTTGGGGACTGTTCTGTGGGCTGTTAGAGTGCAAATGTTTTAAAAGTGAGTTGTGTTTAAAGTTCTGCACGAAATTTTTGTGCTCAAGGCCATGCTGCCATGAGGATGCTGTTTCTGTTTGACATGTCTTCACTGGACCTGTGGGTACTGGTCTAAGCGACATCCACATGTGACTTTCTTAGGTTTCAGTTTTGCTGGCTACTTCAGCCATGCAGGTAAACTTACTTCAAGGAAGAGGTGATGGCAGATAATGGAAGCACCAGGCAGGGACACGGGTTGGTAGGGATCTGCCCATTCGCAACACTGAAAGATGCCGATTTAAAGCAGAACAGTTCAGAACTGCAGGGTTTAGAAGTGCATTGCCTTCATGGCTGGGAATGACCTTTCTGACTCCTGGTGTAGGGCTTGGAGCAGCAAAGTGTCCTGCCCTTTGTGGTGGTTTGTAAGGCCAGCGGCATGTGGGCAAAACCCTAAATGGCTGTGTGTCTTGGTAGCATAAAGATTTGGGGGGTGCCTTCTCATGATATCCCTGTGGCCAGCCTGTGGGGGAAAAGATACTGAGAAGTTGCTCAAGCATGAGGGGATTAGCCCAGCACCAGGCTGAAATGAGGGGGACATCGTGCCCCACCACTGGCAGGAGTCTGGCAAACCCCCCAGTCTTCCTCAGCGTCTTGCTTTTTGTAAAACTCATGCGGAGTCATTTCCATATTCATAGTAATGTTGAAAAGGGTTATTTCCTGAACTGTCAGGAATTCTGTATTTATACCTTTGCCCTTTACTGTGATGTCTGGTGAGAGACTGTTTTATGTGAGCCTCTGGGTTGATGGCTTCTAGCCTTGGGGCTAGAGTAAGCAAGTCTGCAGGCTGTGGTGTCACCTGCTCTCCCTAACCCTGGCAAAGGGCTTGTGCTTTGTGCTGGTGGTTATAGGTAGCTGTGAATGTGGATGGAGAGTTCAAGGTCCTACTTGTTGTAGTGTTTGTCAGCATGTCTGTCTCACTCAGACAGTATCGAGGGACAGGGCATGTGTATTGAGGGACAGGGAAGGCGAAGTATGTGGGAACTTGGCTCTGAATGCCCTAGAATGAGTGGCAGCTTTGAATCTGGTTGTGTTTTTGCAGAGGAGAAAGCTGGATGCTGTCTACTATTACATGCGCAGCCTGGCTGCTAGCAACCCCATCCTCACTGCCAAGGAGAGCCTCATGAGTCTGTTTGAAGAGACAAAACGCAAGGTGAGTCTTGGAGCTGGGCTGCAGGATGCTGCAGCTGCCTGTGATAACTGTCCTGTCCTGGAGTGCTGTGATCCCGAGAGAAGGGTGATGGTGGCTTTTGGGCTTGGAGTCACCACTTACCTACTTCTAAGAAATTCCATGTTGGGAGTCAGATGAGAGAGGCAGCCTTCAGGGCGATGGTGTCCTTTCTGCGTCTTCTCAGACTGCTTTTGGGGTTGTTTGGGCAGCTGAATCTCTTGTTTCTGGGTCACAAACTAAAACAGCCAAGCTCAGCAAGGGCTGTAGGTTGCTGTGGTTTGCAGCATGGCCTTGGCATGCAGCATGATCATTGCCTTATCCCAGAGGTGCCCCACATCTACGGGGGTGAGTAAGAGTTCATTTGTGTCCCAGAGGGTAGCCCCGAGTCAAAGATACAGCACGTTGGCTGTCACTCACTCCTAGGACTGGACACAGCTCTTCTTGTCCTGGGGTGGCTGGAGTTGAGAACCTCTCACCTGCACTGTCCTATAGTGTCAGAAACCAAACTGTCAACAAGTTGCTGTGGTTCTGTAGCAGGGGGAAGGGCATATTTCTCCATGTAAATGAAATTGCATACTTTTCCTGAACTTTGATCTCTGGGTGATCTGAATCTCTCCTGTCTGCCCAGGCTGAGCAGATGGAGCAGAGGAAACATCAGGTGCTGGATCTGAGCCCCAGCCGCCGGGGGAAGGGCAAGAAGTCCACATTGCGACAAGTTGGAGATGATGCCACACGGCTGGAGATCTGGATCCATCCCTCCCACCCCCGCTCCTCGCAGGGCCATGAGTCTGGCAGGGATTCTGAGCAGGACAACGGTCTTGGGAATCTCAGCCCCAGCGATGTGAGTACTGCGGGAGGCAGCAGTTGGCTTTGGTGTCATGTGTTTGGAATGCAGTGGAATGACACTGGATCTGTTTTGCTTTCCTGTTGCTAAATTTTCCAGTGTTTTGGCTTCCCCTATGGGAGCTGTGCCTGGGTCAGGCTGAGGAGCTGGTGACCTCGTGCCTCTCATGTTTAAGGCATGTTGTTACCATCCATTCCTTGGCAGCATGTGCTGGCGTGGCTGATACGGAATAGGAGAGGCACAAATAGAAGATGCTGTAAAATGCCTCTGCTGAGGGGTCTAACTTGAGTGAGGTTGCCAGTGGGAAATGAGGTCAGATGCTGAAGACCAGGGTTAACAGTGATCCTGTAAGTTCTGAGGCTTGTTCTGGAAGTGGGTCATTTGTTCCAGTGCCAGATGATCAGGGGTTTGCACTGGGAATGTGAAAACTGTGGCTTTAATTTCCAGTGTAGGTGTTATATTTGCATTACGTGTTCTGCTGAGAGGCCAGACTAGTGCCTTTCTTTTGCAAGGATAACAAAATAGTTGACCAATGGTGTCTCTCATCGGTCTGTTCGAGCTGTGTACCTTGCAAGAGGAGCCTGAGTGAACGCTGTTTGTCAGGCACAGGAATGCAGGCAAAGGCAGTGGTGGTTGGGAGCTCATCCTCTAGGAATCCTCACACTGCTTTGGCACATGCGGCCTGCAAGAGAACTTGCCAGGGAGCTCTGGGCTGCCTGTCCTAAAATGGCTGTTAAGGATGTGAGTTTAGCAGAACTGGGAAGACCTTCTCCGCATACTGTGGGGCCCAGAGCTTCTCAGATACGATTGCACTTTTGTAACTAGTTTGTGACTTCAGCTGGGTGGAACTGGGGTGAAGTCTTGGAACTTTGAAAGATAAGCTCTGGCAGATTGCTGCAGCATTTTTAAGACGTTACTACCCTTGGTTGTTTTCCCTCTCTTCAGCTTCTCTTCTGGAGACCTTTGCTTCCTCAGCATCATTGAAAGGAACATGCCAAGCTTTAGCCTTTCCATAAATCATTGATGAAGATGCTTTGACATAAGATGCTGTGAGGGTTTTTGAGGCGCTAGGGGTTTCTCTTTTGCAGTGCTCCCATGTGAGGTAGTGTAACCACTAGCAAAGCAGAGGGCAGCGATGTCGTCTTGTTTATAGTGCAGTGCTGTTTGCTAGAGCTTGTCTTTGGTCTGTTCAATGCAGGGCTGTGCTCTCTGAAGTGCAGGTTGCTGGCAATGCCTGTACAGATTGTCTGATTACTACCATTAGTCTTGATTTCTTCAACTGTTTGAATTGTTGGCTCATGGAAAGTGTGAGCGTTCTGATCTTGGGGAGGCCACACGATCAGAAAGATAATGGCAAAAGGGCAGGGGGAGCTGAGGGCCCAGGTCTGGGCACTGCTGGTTTTGGCAGCCAAGATGTTAGTACTCAGGCTGCCGGTGCCTGCTGCAGTGCAGCACTCCACTCGTGTTGGCACAACTGCTTATGGAGCTGTGCTGTGGCCACGTCACCGAACTGATTTGTGTTGAAAATAACCAGGTGAAAAGGAAACCTTAAATCTGTGTCACTGCCAAAGCTCCCGAGCTGCGAAGCTGTGGGCTGGATGAAGACAGTAGCTCTTTGGGAAGCTCTGGACCCCTTCCTCCTTGAAGCTATAGACTCTTACCCTCTTCCTCACTGCATCTCTCAGTGTTTTGCAGCTCCTTCTCTGGAAAGGAGCGAAGCAGTGTGTGTGTTGCCACTGTGTGGCACTGTTTGGCCTTGGAAGGGCCCTGCCTGCGCCAGGGACAGACGGCAGCCCTCATCCTGGCAGCACCTCTGCCCCACATCCCCAAGCCGGGCGGAAGGGAACAGCTCTTCTCCCAGGGGATGTGTGCCAGTGCTTACGTGTCATTTTAGGGAAATGGGTCTAAATGTGTCATCGCCTCCTTGGTCCCTTCCTTGCCAACTTCAGCCCTTGAAAAGGCTGAGGCAAGCTGTGTTCTTTTGTTTGTACTGACAGCTGTGCTCTGCAGGTAGCTCCTCAGGCATCAGGCTTTATGGCAGCTGTTTCTGGGCCAGAGAAGGGAATTTTACAGGGTAGAATGGGAGGGTGTTCAGCTTCCAGAAGCGGATACAACCCTGCAAGTATAGACCCTCACAGCTCCGGATGAGTACTGGACAGAAGTGTGGGAGAAAGGCTCCTTGCACCCTTCAGACAGAGCCTGTTGCTTCAAACCCAGCCCAAACCAGGTGACTGGTGTTTTTACTGTGGAGATGCTGGCTGTTTCACAGGTGACAAGAAACTGATTTGGGATGATTTCTGTCCTCAGTGGTCGCTTTCTTCGTTGTGCAGGCAGTTAGGTGCCAGTCTTGTGATGTGGCACACTTGGCAGGGAGATGCTGAACGATTACTCTCCCAGGACCCGCTGATGTGTGCGCTGTCCCCATCAGCAAGCAGAGAGTCTGCTCAGTACACACTTGCGTGTCTCTTCTGGGTGCTGACTATTTTTCCTTATGTAGCCCTATACAAAGACACAAACATTGTTACTTTATTTCAGGGTTAGGAGCCAACGGAATGGAGTTAGTAAAGTGTGATGGCAAGTCTACAGAAGGCCAGCTCACACTGCAGCCGTTGCTGTGACAAGGGAAGGTGGCGTGCAGAGCTGGCAATTTGCCTTGGCCCTGTGTGTTTAGGTAGAGGCTTGGCATAGCTGCTTCTTTCACAGTTTGCTGCATCATCTTTTCTAGGAAGATGCAGAACTGGAGCAACGTTCCATCTGTCCACACCAAGGGGCATACATCTCCATCTGGCCCCTTCCTCAGTAACTGTATTTGGCACTGCTGGCACGGAGGGCATGGGCCAGTATCAAAGCGAGCTGAAGAAGTGTTTGGGTTGCAGCCTGGCTGTTTTGTGCTTAGGGTTTTGTCCGTTATGCCTGCAGCCTTTGGGGTTTCATTCTGTGAATGGCTGTTCTCTGTGGTCTCCTGTGTGTTGCATGTTTCTAGGTGTGCAGTGGCAGGAGAGTCCAGGCTAACCCAGTGCCTCGCTTACCTGACAATATCAGGTCACTTCATGTGGGATTCCAATAAGAAATGCAAAAAAGGAGGCTGGACCAATGAGCAGTTGTGTTGCCTTTTTTTAAAAACAGCTGGATAGGGCAAAGCAAGCTGAAGAGCGGGGACTCTGCTGTTTCTTCTCTGCCACTGGTTTCATTTGCCATGGGTCTGTATCGATCTTAAATCTGATAGTACCATAGGCAGCTTACTGCACAGACTGTGAATTGGTAAAGTAAACAGGGCAAATGTGCTGTCAGTCTCTTGAGAAAGTGTTAATATTACACTGAGTTTGAGATTTTAATCACTCCTGTCAGGAAATGCTGAGTTAAGGTTCCCACAGTTGCTATTGCCTGCTGCCTGTGCTCTGCAGTAGATACTTCCTTGTGTTATCACACAGCATGCATGCACTAATAAAGATTACTCCATAGCTGCAGCTAAGATTAGGGAAGAGAGGTTTTCCCTTGGCAAGACAGTAATTGAATAATGCTTCTCTCCAGATGTCTGAATACTTTAGCATCATTAAAGAATTAAGTCTCCTAGCCTCTTTGTGAGAGGTCAATCTTGTAGAGCCATCAAAAGTTTGGTAGGGCCACCCAAAAAGCTCTTAGGAAAGCTAAGGACAGAGTCAAGATCTGCTGTCTCAGCCCTGTGTGTCAGCTGCAGGAACCTTCCCATTTCCCCCCAGCCTGCTGGTTAGGGACAGAGGTGTTGCATGTGCTGGGTGTCCATGGAGCAACCCCTTTGCAGTAGCAGAGAAATTGTGGTGGAATCGTTAGCTGTGAAGTTCAGAGCATGTTTTAACCTCCATTTCTTTACACAAGCTTTCCTCTCAGCAGCAGGGAGTATGAACAGTGCATCAGGGTTTCCACAAGTGAGTGGTAAATACCACCAGGAGGTCTACCAAAAACAAAACAAAAAAAGGAGGTCAAAGTTCTCTTGAGGCTGAATATGGATGGTTTTTAACTTTTGTGTTTCTTCTTTGTTACCTACTGTACTTGTTTTGGAAGCTTATACACACACTCTGTGCTGGTAATGGGTGCGAGTACCATGAGACAGAGCGGCGATGTTGGAGCTGTAAGCAGTGCATATCTTTGGGTGATTGTATTTTCTTTCAGATGAGTAGTGCTGGTCCCTTTTGGACACCTTCATCTCCTTCCATCTCCCAAGTCCTAGAAAATCAGATGAGTACCAAGCACACAGGGAAATGGTCCTCTGCAGCTGGATGAGGGCACTGTCTTCTCAAAGCAGCGGAAGTTGTGAGAGGTGTCCTGCTTTTTTCCCTCTAGGTCAGGATTCAGCTAACTGGTATCCAGCAATGCCTGACTGGGGCTATCTTCACAA
The DNA here is from genome assembly GCA_013401275.1 of Pandion haliaetus. Lineage (NCBI taxonomy): Eukaryota > Metazoa > Chordata > Aves > Accipitriformes > Pandionidae > Pandion > Pandion haliaetus. The sequence continues at coordinate 76,643 of VYZV01033064.1, forward strand.
TTTACTGTGATTTGTTTCTTTCTGAGATGAGACTTCTTTAGGGATTCTCACCTTCTCTTTTTCTCAGTTCTTGCCTGCGTAGTTTTATTTCTGACTTTGCCTGCCTCACCTGTGCACCATGATCCTGCGTCCACTTACACTTCTGCAGCCCTGTTACAGTCCAAGGCTGGAGAAGACACTTCTGGGAATGCCTGTGCATCCAGGAGCCACTGGGGAATCCTCAGGGCTGCTCAGGTCACTGTCTCAACAGATGCCATGCATCCTTAGTAAAAAGGGTCACTGTCCTAGTCAGCTCCTGCATGTTTCACATCCGTTTTTCCTTGGTAGTGTTTGTTGTTTCTGCTCTGTGTGCTTGTTCCTCTTGGATAGCAGCTGCTCGGATGACTGGGCTGGCTCCTTCTCCTGGCTGGTTTCAGTCGGTGCAATTTTTCGTCTAGGGGAGCTGTCTCTTGGGCTCTGCATCTGGAGAGGAGTGCTTGAGGGAGCAGTGGGCTAAAACCTCATGTTAGCCTGGTAGCAGTTTTGGTGAGAGTTTCTTGGCCATTTTGCTTCATCAGCCTGTCATTTGCTTGGACCAGTCACACATGGGAGTGGTAGTGACCTGTGTTCAGAGTTGGGGTTGCCTTGATGTCACTACCTGTGGTCCCTAGGAGTGTCTGGTTTGTTAAAAGGCTGTTGTGGTGTGAGCTGGGTGTCTGTAAGCATGGCCCAACTTTGCTCGTGGAAATATACCACAGAGGCACCCCTGTTTCCTGAGAGCGGCTCCCTTCACTCTCAGCTCTTTTCTCACCTTGTAACTCTTTTCCATTACATGTGACTAGAAATAAGTGACAAGCAAAAGTGGAAATTATATATTGCTATAATGATGGTTGTTCTTCTGTATAGATGCATGGATAAGAGGCTGCTTGGGGAACTTGTTGTTGCTGGGGTGTCTGCCCCTGGGTCTGCTGCCAGGCTGGTGGGAGCATTTCTCTGCACTGCCAGTGTGGCTGGTGGTTTTTTTTTGTTTGTTTTTTTGTTTTTGTTTTTTTCAGGACAGTGAAAGATTTGATCTTTGTTCTTCCATGCAGGCTCTTATGAATAATCCCTGCTGGCTGAAATACAGGGCTCCCTCATTTGCTACCTACATGGCATCAGGAGGGCCAAGTGCTCAGAATGGTCCTTTTTAGGAGCCTCTGATCTGGAAAATAAATCCGGGTGGCTGGGGCTGTGCCTCTGGTTTAGACGGGCAGTGTGAAAGCACAGGCATGCCTGCCTTCCCCCCACTGCTGGGACAAGACTGCCCAAAAGGGTAACCCTACAGGCTGCACACAATGCCCTGGAAGCCTGTGCTGACTCTTGCATGCTTTCAGGGCATTTTTTACCCAGCACTATATGCCTGTGGAGAGAATGGAAACCACTAGACCAGCAGTTCCTGGAGATGCCCAGCGGGCTGTCTGCTGAAGCCATTTCTCACACCTGTTAAACATCTGAGCCACACCAGAGTGGTGGTGTAAGTGTGTCCCCGAAGGGAGGGGACACATGAGGGAGTGTCCCCTTGGTTTTTCTCAGCGCATGAGCCGGTAGCAGGATGTACACAAGATCTTACAGCAAGGCTTTGGGTCAGGGTGCCATTGGTGCCTTGTTACAGGAGGGTGGCTTCTGTTAAGTGAGGAAACTTGTCTCCTCTACGGTTAGATGCTCTCTAGTATTTGATGTGAGTGATCCCGTCTGTGGTCTGTTGCATTATGGTCTGCCCTTGCTTCCCCTCCAGCCTGCTGCTTGTTGCTGTATTTGAGCCACACCTCTGCAGTGCTGTGAGCCTCTGCTTAGCCTCCCCTGTGGCACAAAAACCGAGCAGAGCATCTCTCTGGGGCGGGAATGCTAGGCACTAGCAATCAGCTAAAGGCTGCCCTTCCTTATTTCTGTCCTTTATCCACCACCCACACAAAAAAGCAGCAAGAGGTGTTGCATCCTTCATTTTTGTGGCCAAAGCGGGACTTGAGAGGGAGAGACCTGGAGTTCCCTCTGTCCTGCCCAGGCAGCCTCCTTTCCTCACCCCCGCAAGCTTGCAGGAAGCTGTTGGGTTTGGTTACTCATTTGTGGAGGTCAGGACTAGGTCTGGGTTTTTTTTCTTTTGTGTTTAGGAAACAGTTTACAAACTGTTTTGAGCACGGGGGAGCTGGTGGCGTGTGAAATAAGCTTCTCAGCCTCTTTACTGCTGGACTTGCATTAATTCTCTGCCCTGCCTCATTTTCTGTAATCTCTTTCTTGGTTGGCAATGTGAGTGTTTCTGAGTGCTTTCCCCAGCCTGCAACCCTTCCACCTCCTAATATGACCTCGGTCACCAAACCACTTTGGGGCTTTATTTTTACTCTAGCCGTTTTGTTTCGCGTGGTAAGGTTGGTTTCTTTCCTCTAGCAGTGAGAAGACTTCTCTGCGGAGGAAGTAAAAGAGTGCCAGGCTGCAGTTGAAACTGGTTAAACACGAAAACCACACTCCTAGCCTCTCTGGGTTTGAGACGTGACATTCAGCCATACAGCTTAGCACTGGCTTTTTTTGCCCGCCAGTTGTGCACCCTCCCTGCTTGCACTTAACATTTTTTATAAACCCTGGTTTTTAGTTGAAAATGCTGGTAAAAAACCTCCTTGGCTGCAGTTCCTGCATTAGCAGAAACACTGTTGCACCTTGCTCTGGCTCCTGATCTTCCATGGATGCTCAGTGCTGCTCCGCTAAAGCTCCCAGAGCTCGGCAGTGCTCGCAGAGCCTGGTTACCAATTTAGCCTGTATGTGTGTGTTGTGTAGAACCCACATGTTGCTTTCCAGTGCAACTTGACCTTTTGTCACTACCCAGAAAGTGGAGGCTAAGCTTTTGGTAAGAGTTTCCAGAAGTTGGGTGTTGATAAATTTTTTTTTTTCCCTTTCCTTTTCTTTTTAGACCATGTTGGTGGTTTTATTTAACTGTGAAGAACAAGGCAGGGACCAATGTTACTTGAATGGGAGAGACACCGACATGTCCTTCCAGTAACAGGCATCTGGTGCTAATATGTGTAGAAGTATCGTGGTGGATCAGAGGTGGGAGCTTTACAAGGACATCAATGAGTTATGTCTGTGTGAGGGGCTCTACTATATCCCAGTGCTCAGAGAGGCTGTGGTGAGGGGAGCAAGACTTCAAGTTCCAACAAGCTTCTCATACTCTAAAACCCAACTACAATCATCCAGAAACCGCCTTTCCCTGTCAGTCACTCTTTCCTCATTTCCTCTCCTGCTGGTGCTGATCAGCCAGGGATTTGTGTGTAACCAAACCCCCTCCTGCTGCTGCACATTAGTTCTTTCTCGTGGCAGCGGATTTGATGATCCAGGCACTGCAGAGTGGTGTTGGGAGGGGGAGTGCACTTCAGACAAGAATACTGCCAGAATTGGCGGTACTGATAAAGGAAGTAAAATGCCTAATAGCAGGGTTGGGAAATTTCCCAAAGCAGGGTGAAGGCTGTAGGCAGTGATTTCTCTTGAGCTTTTTTTTTTTGTTGTTGCTAGTCTAACCTTGATCTTTGTCTGAAGTTCACGCAGGACAACTATTTCTGCTGTTGTACACTTTTTGGGATGGGTACCTCATATTCCACAGCCAAACCTCTTAATTCTGCCACGGGGAATGTTTATTTCTCTTCAGCGTTGAATGAGCCATTTCCAGACGGGCTTCGTATCCACTGTGGAGGTGGGTATTAGGAAAGAAACTTCCTTCCGGAGGATCAGGGAGTGGAACCTGCTGGAATCTGTGTCATTTCCTCTGTCCTTGGCTCTACTCTTCCTTCCCAGCAGATTTCATTGCTGCATAATTCAAAGTGGAGAGGGAGTTACCTTCATGCCCAGTGTTACACTGCCCAGGTAGAAGCAAAGGCTCCAGAAGCACTCCAAGAATGCAGCAGGGTGGACAACTACCTCCAGGCTGTGGGAGCCTGGGGCACAGGCTGGCTGTGAGTAGATCCCGTTATCCCTGCCGGTGAGCGTGGCTGGGAGAGCGGGAGCATGAAGATTGCGTGCGATAATGCTGTCATCCTTCTGGAAGGCTCTGCCTCTACTCAGCCTGTTGTCCAAATGTCTTCTCTGTTGGCCTAACTCCATCCTAAGCCTTTCAGGGTTAGATCTCTTCAGTCTTCACCCTTCTTAATTTCTCATATTAATCGCCTTCCTTCATGCTTTAACCCCACAAATAATCTACTCTGGAGTAGTGAAGAAGGCTGACAACACCCTAAGCTATATTAACAGGAGATCTCTTATGACCAGAACTCATCACACATTTCTCAGTGTCAGTTTTCTATTGCAGGAAGGGGATGCTGTTTACTCCTGGCAAACAGTATGTCTTTGAGTATAAGCTGCTTTTTGTTGGTTGGGGCTGCTTCAGTGCACAGCACGTGGCCTCCTGCTTACCTGCTGGACAAAGAATGGTTCTGCCTGGGTCATCTTGCTTTCAGTGCTTAACCAGATGCAGCCTTGAAGAGCTGAGCTTGTATCCTAAACGACCTGCAGCACCAGAGCCAATTCGTGAAAAGTTTTGTGCTGAAGGTTAACTTGATATCTCAGCTGAGGACTCTGGCATGTTTGCATAGATTCATAGAGTTTATGGCCAGCAGGGACCATTAGATCATCTAGTCTGATCTCCTGTATATCACAGGTCCTTAAATTTCACCCTGCTACTCCTATATGAAGCCAAATAACTTGCGTTTGGCTAAAGCAAAACTTCCAGAAAGACATCCAGTCTTGAGAATCCACCCTTTTCCTGGGGAGTTTGTTCCAGTGATAATTGCACTGGTTCTGAAACACTTATACCTTATTTCCAGTGTGAATGTTTCCAGTTTGTTCTTGTGCTTTGCTATTCTGCAAGTGTAAAGAGCCCTTAAGTACCATGGAGGCACTTCGCACCCTGCAATCAAATCGCCTCCTAGTCTTTTTGATACACTAAACAGATTGAGCTGTTTAAGTTTTTCACTGCAAGACATCATTTCTAGCCTTTGAATCACTTCCATGGCTGTTTTTTGGACCCTTTCCAATTTTTCAGCATCCTTTTAAAAATAAGGGCACTAGAACTGGATGCAGTATTTTGGTGTCAGCCTTGTCAGTGCTTTATATAGATGTAAATGTGCTGTACGGTGCCTGCTCTCTGCTTGTACATCTAAGGGACACTTTAACCCTTTTTACTGGACACTGCATTGGGAACTTGGCCACCGTAGTCCCTAGAGCCTTTCCAGAGAAGCTGCCTCGGGCACGGTCTCCTGGAGACTTAATTTTACACAATCCCAGATGCGTAACATGACATTTGATGCTGGAAAACCCCAGATTTTGAAGCGATTATAATAACCTTGTGTGAATGCGCTGTAGCCGTCGTTACTTACTGCTCCATTCGCCTTTGTGTCCCAGGCAGTTTGACAGCAGAATTTGCTTTCAGTTCATTGATTAAAACGTTGCTAGTGAGTCTCTGCCAACCTCTTTCCATCCAGTTCCCTGATGACCACTGCTTTTTAAGAGGTTACTTACTCGGTTTTCAGTCTATTTAATGGTAATATTTTTTCAAGAATGTTGCATATTACTAATTTATGGAAACTAAACTTAGCTACAGGTTTGGTTGAAAAGGAAATAACATGCATATAAATATTCTCTTCAACCTGTTTTCCTTAAATTGAAAGTTCTACTAGTAAATTCGTTATTAAATAAGGTTAATTTTATTTATAGGTCAGGTGTTTGTTTCGGACCCAGTGAAGTTACCACTGCTTGATTTTTACATTACTAAAGTGCACAATTTTCTTGCTTGTGTTTCTTATCTCACCTGCTCCCTGCAGTGATGAAAGGAAAAATCAAAAGCTCATTGGTTTTGCTGGGGGGCTTCCTAAATGCCCCTTCTTCTCTTGCTGGGTTGCTGACATGCAGTTCTTATAGCCACGAGATGTATCCTGGAGCTGTAGCTGCTGCAGTCCAAAAGATCAGGAAGATGCAGGAGTGTCTCAAGGTCTCTTTACCTGGAAATGAATTTTGTATGCCTGAAGGCCACAATACATCAGGGTTCCCTCTTTCTTCCATGTCACAGCAAATTGGATTTTACCTTTGTGCAGTGTCTGATGTTAAGTATCAGGATTCTCACTGCAATTGCTTCTAATGCTACAGAAATTAATCTGTCTCAGGGCAGGACATTGTGACTGCTAAACAGAAACCTGAACTAGAACACGTGGCAAGAAGAAGCCAAGGCAAGCTCTGTATCCATTTGTGGTTGCAGGTGGTATCTGAAGAGGAATGATTATGGTAATTAGCCAGGCTGGAATTTGCCCACAGCTCTGTGGGTACCTTGTAGATACTGCAAAAATGCCAGACAATCTTAATAGCCCTTTTGTCTCATCTCCTTTATGTAGATAGCCATTTGCACAAGACACCACCAGCACTTTGTTGCAGTTGCACCTATAACAGTAAAAACTTCCTCCTGGTATCTTGCCAGTCAAGCCCACTACAGCATCTTGGGCTTTTCAGGAAGCTCTGTATCAGTGCTCGGTGTTTTTTCAGTGAGATACTGCCATGGAAAACACCAGCCAAAGCTGTGCCTTGCACCTTTGGGTTGGCATGGGATAAAGGCTCAGGCTCATAATTGTAAGGCCATCTGCAGGGGAGGTAGTGGGCTCACTGCTGCTGTTGGGCTGGGCAGTATAAAGCTCTGAAGGAGCTGCCTGCGGAAGAGAGGAATAATCTTAATAGTTAACATGGTATATCTAGCCTTTGAGCTGGGAGTGAGAATATGGCATGATTTGGGTGCCTGGATGTTATTTCACACAGTTCTCAGCAAGGAAGCTGTGCCTGGAAAAGCCTGGCTGCCCAAGAAACCCTGAAAATATTTGGGATGAGTGTGGTACGTGTTTTGGAGCAGAGCTGTGTGGCTCTGTGGTCTGTATCCCAACCCCTTGTCACTGAGGAGACCCCTAGACTCAGGAGAACGTCCCGCTGTGCTCCAGTCCCTTCCACTCCGGTGGAGACAGCGCATTTGTTACAGGCAGTTTTGCATCTGGTCTCTTGATTAATGGACTTGTCTTTTGCAGCCTATTTTGACTCTGACACCGCTTTCTGCTCCACAGATGCTTTGCTGATGTTGAAGAAAGTTTGCTTCACTTGATAAAGACCAGATCCTGAAATTTACTTCCAAACCTGAAGTAACAATTTTTAACTTGAAACGCTTTTTCCCCAGGAGTCACTGCTCCAGAATCCTTCCCTTATTTGGTGCCTCCTTCATAGCTGGGACTGATGCTCAGGTGCCAAAGCTCTGTGCACTCCTCGCCGTGAGCCAAATGGGTCCTCACTGGGTTCGAGCACAGCAGCTCTGCTTCCCAGCCTGGATCATGGCACTCCTTTTCCTGTGCACCCCAGTGGCATTTTCAGTGTTTCTGTGGTGGGGTGGGAGACATTGTTTTCAACCCTTTTTGGTCGGTGCACGGTCTCTTGGGGTTGGGTCTTGCTTTCTTCTTTTCTGGCTCAAGACATGACAAACCTTTCCTGAAGCTGTCTGACTGCCTCTGTTCTGTGTGTCGTCAGGACGTACTCTTTGTGGCCTCTCGGTGATTTGAGCTGGCTGTTCCAGGACCGTTGCTATCTCTGCACTTAGCTGCTCCATGAGAAGTTGTTAGTCACTGTTGATTTCTTCCATGGTAACAAATCCAGTTTGGTTGGTGGTGCGGTGTGTGAATGCTCCCCAAGCAGCAGTGGGCTGCTTCCTCTGGTGAGGTTGCCTCTTCCCAGGTGGATTTAGTCTGTCTGCACATGCTGACTCACGACAGCCGAAACAGCTGTTTTCAGCTTCAGGCACTACTGTGTGCAGGGACCCCTTCTTCTTCTTGACAGCTGGTTTGTTTTTATAACTAATGCCTTCACTATATGCTCATAACTTCCATATCTGTAATGCCCGCTTTTCAGCTAGAAGGGCCAAAATCAATTTTTTGACATAGTTTCGTTGTTGTATAAGCCTTACTTGGTGGGCTTTTCCCAAGTGACCAACTGGGACCAGCCAGATTTGCTTCCCTGTCCCAAGGAGCAAAGCTGTCTGCAAAGGGCAGCGATGTTAGTGTGCAGGGAGCCCTGTCTTCCCCTGTGGTCCTGACACTGGTACAAGGACCATTTCCAGGAAACCTTTGGAGGTGGCCACCCTTGGACTGCACAGTGAGTGAGATGAAGGCAAGGAGTTGTGGCAGGTCTCATGCTAGCACCGTCAGGGTAGCAAGCACACGCTAGCAGGGCTTTGGGGAAGTGTTCCTCTCTGCCATGCGAATGCAGAACAGCAGGTGATGGTGGAAGTCACTGTTTCCCTCTCTCTGTGAGAAGCAGCGCTTGATGGGAGGAGCAGGGAGGGCTCGCGGAGTCTGAGGGACAGGTGAGTCACTAGAGAAAGAGTCATTCAGAGAAAAGCCCAGTCAAAGCAGCCCATGGCCTTAGCATGAACTTGGAGATGAAAGGTCCAAAGTTAAGTGATGAGCTCATCAAAACCTTGAGGCTGTGAGAGAAAAAGTGAAGAAAGAAGTGTGAGAGGTGCCTGCTTGAGATGCCACAGTGCTGGGGCACACAGGTCTCTGCCTGGGCTTGCTGGGTTCATGCTTAAGTTGGCAAGAGGTATGAAACATAGTTCTTTCCTCGAGGCAGGTAACCTGCTTCCTTTTAAAAAAATTATATATATGCGCATATCTGTGTCCCAGTTCAGCACTGGTTCCAGTGGAGTGTGACTGGTTGGTTAGTCCTTGGGATTGCAAGTGAAAAGGCTGAGTGTGAAACTTGCACTGAGAATATGGGGGTGAAGCTGAGGTCCTGGCGAGCTCTCCCAGAGTTGGGCGTCTCTGTGGGAACGCTCTGGGCATGTCCCTTTTGGGCGTGGGTGTCACTTTCCATTCAAGGTGGGGAGTTTTGGTACTCCCCTGCTGCCAGTAAAGTGGTGCGGGGATTGCAGGGTGAGCGCTCCTGAGGCTGTAGGTGAATGTGGGCCTTGGAGAAAAACTCGGGCCCCAATTTCTTCTTTCCCCCACATGCAGCCTGCTGATCAGCGTTGCAACAGGCTTTCCAGTAGAGATGGGTCAGGCCGTGAGCTCCTGCTCTTTTCCATATCCTCCATCAAAGAACATAGAGCCTGGACCTCCTCCTCCAGCTCTTGCAGGCAGCACATGGGCTTGCTGTGTGCAGAGCACTGTCCGCTGCCCCACCAAGGCCATTGCACCTGAGCTAGGAGCTCAGACTTGTTAGGCTGTGTCTCTAACAGGGTATGTGATTGCAGCCGGAGCCACAGAGCTGGTCACAAACCAGCTTTCTACCTCCACAAGCTGTTGCCTGGAAAAAAAATACATGTTAAAGGTTTCAAGCTCTGAGCTGCCTTGGTATCCTAAGGAGGTTGGTGGAGAAGCAGCTATGTCCAAACTTCACTGGCAGAGTGAATAAGGGCTTTGCTGTGCTGTCTCAGTATTCCCGAGTCTCTTCTGGGTTTCATCTGCAGAGTTAATAAAATGGTGGCAAATAAAGTCGAGTTCCAGTGGAAAGGGCTCTTTAGGGCAGCAGTAAAATAGTGAGTAAGCAAGAACCCCTTGCTGCGGGGGCCAGTTTAATTGGTCTGGCTTGTTTTATGAGACAGGTTTTATGTTTAAACTCGCACATGGCCCAGGAGTGACTCTGCAGCAGGGCATCATTCTCCTGCATGGGTCCTCTGGGAATGCAGCCCAGGTTAATTACACCTAACTGAGCAATCGCACTTTGTGGAGCAGCTGGCATAAGTCATGGTGTGAGCCAAGGGGTTCAGCAAATGAGGGTGGGAGGTAGCGCCAGAGCTAGGACTGCCCATAATAATCGTCCCCTGCAGCTAGGCCTGGTGGGGAGCTCAGTGCTGCTGGGAGGCACCGGCCGGTGCCCATCTTGCACCCTCTGACGTGCGCCTGGCTCTTGGCTAGGCATTGCCACAACCCTGCCTGGTAATCTCATCCTCTCTGTGCAGAGATTCCCCCTGTAAATGGAAGTGGTATCGCTGACCTCTACAGAGGAGTTCAAGATAGAAAAATCTTGTGCAAATGGGAGTAGAGCGGTGGTGCTCTGGGTTGTTCCTGGTCAGCATCTCCCCGTGTGGTGCTCGGAGCCTGGCTTTTCTCACTGCACTGAGGCTATGCAGGCACGCGGGTGTGAGAGGAAAGCCTCTTGCTGTGGAGAAGGTAAAAGCAAGGCCAGTCCACTCCTAGTGTGACACAGCCATCCCCAGAGCCAGGCAGAGTGACTATTTGCCCACCCACAGCCTTCTTCAAAGCCGTTTAGATAAGGACTGGGAAAGCCCAGAGCTCTGCTGAGCTAGCAGAGGTGGCTTAGAGCAGTAGTAAGTAATTATTCAAGTCAGGTTTTGGTGTTACTGGACCTAAGCAGGGCAGGAAGCTGCCTTCATGCCATGTGCTACAGCCAGCTCCCCCTGTATCCCCTTAGCTCCATGGTGCTCTGGTAGTTCAATAGCAGCACTGCTGCTGCAGGCTTTCAGAGGCTCTCCTGATACATCTGAACACTGTCTCCCTCTCTGTAATTGCTTAAGGCTGGAGTTAAATGAAGGGGTGCAGCATCACTCCAGTGCCCTCTTGCTTCTTAAAGCTGCTCCTGGCAGGGCACAAACAAGTGCTCCTAGCTTTGCTATTGAACTCGCCGTGTTGGCTTCTCTGCAGAAGAACATTGGTGAGGGCGTCCTGCTCCCTCTCCCCATTGACCAGATGCTGCTCAGCCTCTGCTGCAGTTGCAGAGAGCGGAACAAGTTGCTTCTGTTGGTTGTTTGGTTTTGTGTTTTGTTTTTGTTTTTTTTTGGTTTTTTTTTTCCCCATTGGTGGGAAATGCTAGTGGGAAAGGCTGTCTTTGGGGATTCTTTTTGCATAACCCCCTAGGCTGAGTTGTGCTTCGAGCTTACGGGGCGTAGCAGAGGAGCGGCCCTGCAGGCAGCCGTGGCTTCCTGGGGTGCGGGTACCCGAGGCCGGTGCCCAGCGGGTGGGTGGCCCTGCGAGGGAGCGCAGGACCCGGCAGAGGGTGCTGTGTCTCCACCACCTCTCCCCGCTCCAGCTCCAGCTGTTTGGCACTTGCCCGTGCCTGTGTGCATGATGTTTGTAAGAGTTTGGGCATGTCCATTTGGTTCCCATCTCTAGTGCCACCCCCAGCATCCAGGCCAGGTTCTTCTCACTGGGGACATTCTTAATTCACAGGAAATCGGAGAGAGTTTAATTGTTTTCTCCTCTCTCTCTCTCTCTTTTNAACAAAAGGTTCATCCTCAGTTTTCTCCATGCCCATGGGAAGCTGTTTACCAGGATTGGGTAAGTGTGCAGGATGTTTATTTTATTTTCCTACATTACAAGTCTTTTTGGAATTTAATATTGTTAGCAACTAAGCTGTGTTTGGAGCTGAGGGCACAGGGTGTGAATTCTTGCAGGCCTGGCCTCCTGGTTCTTATTCTCCTTACCCGCCCTCCAATCCACACTGGTTATTGTTTGGGCTTTTTCTTCCTCCACCTCAAGGCCCGGTCCTGCCCGTGCAGTTGGGACCCTTTGGGAGAGGCTGAGCTCTGATGGCTGATACCGCACACAGGAGGGACTAGAAGCTGTTTTCTCTTTCTCCCATCACCTAACCGTGCTTTCTCCTCTTTAATTTCTGGTTTTACCCCTTCTCTTCCATCCCCTCCCTCTCTTAGCCAGTGGAGAGGTGGCTCTGGGGGCCTCTTAATGGCTGCTGCCTGCAAGGAGCACAAAGCCATCAAGGCAGAACCATACACTGGCTGAAAGCTGCCATCCGGAGCATGTTGAGACAAGCCTTGCCCTATGTCTTCTTGCTGCCATTTCAGTGAAATCCTCATAGCTGAGAGCTGCCCCGGCTGTGGGAACTGGTTTATACAAAGTGCCCTTGGCAATGTCTGTCAGAAACTGGTTTCAAGTAATCGAACAGCTACCGTTGAAGCAAAGCAAGCCTGATTCAGGTCTGGGCTGAGATCCCAGCCTGGGGGACATCCTTACAACCCAGAGAGCTGAGCTCAGACTCACAGCCAGTGGGCTTGCCATGGAGCTGTCCCTGCTCCAGGTCCAGCCTGGCCCTTGCTGTCAAGTGATGGGGCAGCTGTATGGGGGTGGCTGTTGTGGAGGGACTTCGTGTGGGTCCAGACAGTCTCTGGCAACGGTGGTCTCTGCTTGAGCTTGCCAGTGCCTTGTAAGCAGATGCAGTCTCATGAGCTCTGTTGGCTCCTTCAGACTCTTGTGGAGCTGTTGGCTACAAGTTACAGGGCTGAGACACCTTTTCCAGGCCACTTAGGTAAAGGTAGTGTGGATGCAAAGTGGCATTTTGTCTCTGCTGTTGTTTTTTTGACTCAGACGTGCAGATCTATGCCTCTAGGCCTGTCCCATTTCCCTCCTGGAGCGGGGAAGCACAGCAGTGCAGGACACAGCACTGATCCTGCCATGTAGCCTGTAACCTTGGCACTTGCTCCGTCCATTGCGTTTTCTGGGCTGGCCGGTCAGGAGTGGCACGTGCTTGACTTTGGACACTTCATAAAGCAACGGGAAGTAGGAGCTGTGCTGGCCAATTTGTTGGAGATCCGAGTGTCTGAGGGCGAGGGGGAGAGTAATCTGCTCGCTGCCAGTGCTGTTGATCTCTCCCCAAGTCACAAGGCACTGATTATCTGCTTGCGGGCAGCAGGCTGGCCTACAGTGAGAAGGCAGAACTGGATGTCCTCCTGCCCACAGAAAAAGAGCAGGAAAGCTGCAAGAGCCCATGAAAGGTTTGGTAACTGCAGCGTGCCTGTACCAGAGGACAGAGCATCTGGGGAGCTGCCGGTCCTCGGCTCTATGGGGCTGTGCTTGTGGCTGAGCTCTGGCTGGACACATGCTAGGAGGGGGATTAATGGGGATGTTGCAGAGAATGCTTGTACATTTGGCTCCTGAGACTTTGTGAAATTAAGATGCAGCGTTTGAGGCAGTTGCTTCCCAGGGCAGTCATTTAGAAAACCCAAATATGTTTAATGGTAGACTATCCCCTGAAGTACTTAGAAGGGAACTAGAAAGTAATACTATGACACAGGAAGAGAAAATCATCCAGCCTTGCTAAACAGCTTCTGCACTTAAAATAGGTAAAAGGTGAGGAATAGCTGGGTCCTCTTTGGGCAGGATCTTCAGTGATTTATCTGTAAAAAGTACAGAAAAGATGGTGTTGCCCTAATTGGACTCTTTTGCTCCTAAAACCACAGGTAAGCAGTTTATTAAAAGCTTCCGCTCTGCTCCTGACCTGCTGGTTCTGAGCTCGGTGGGGTTACTACATGCCGTTCCAGATGTGCTGTGGTATCAAAGCACAGCTGGTGGGGCTGAGGAAGCCCTCACTCCTTGTTATTCCATGGCAATCATCTTCATCTCCTCACTAACAACCCATCCTGTAAAGGGCTCCTCCATCCCCAGTGTCCTATCTGCCCTAGGAGGATGCTGCTGCTCTGAGATTTCTCGAAATTAGGACGTCTTTAGAAGCAATTAGTTTGCTCTAATTCCCTGGCTGCGCCCCAAATCCAGGGAAGTTGCCTCTTCCAGGGGGAGCAGTGCTTTTGTACCAGCAGAGCTGCTCTGTTCTGGACAGCTACAAAGTACAAGGGACCTGTTTGTTACAGCCCATGTTTGTGGGAAGGTAACAGAGACTTTGAACTGCTCCAGCAAACAGTGCCCGGGGAGAGGGTACCCCTGCTGCTAGGCAGAACTGGTTGTTGAAAGGCATCTGTGAAATATGGTTAAGAAGAAAGCCATTTCTGGCTTTAAAAATAGAGTCTATTACTGTCTTGAAAGTCTGTTGGGGAAGCCCAGCAGAATTGCCCATGTGGGTTACCAGAAGTGGCTTGCTAATCCAGCCTGTAGTGTGCTGATATCACAAGATCTGAATCTCTCAGGGGAAGATAGAGGAAATTGCTATGGAGGCCCCTGAGGTTGCCTGCCCTGGCTCCAGATGCCTTACCCACTGTGGATTTTGGCTCCCTCGCTCCCATGTGGGCACACTAGTACAATGTCACTGATAACTGGAGCGGACACTTGCTGCAAGACAGATAGTCATTCTTGCTGGGTCTAGCTGTGGCTTTTTCTAGTGTGGGAGCAAGAAGTAGCACAGCAAGCTCAGCAGAAGAGGCAATGGGACAGGAGGACCTTCCCTTCTCCTCTAGTGGTTTCCAAGGTTTTTGGCAGCTTCTTGGTTATAAAGTTGTCTTTATGGGATACCAGGTGAGGACCCTCTTTGGTAGGGCTGTTGTGGGCAACCATGTCTCAGTCGTTGTGAATTGACTGTGCTCTTCTTTGCAATCAGTTTGGTTTTTGACCCCACTTCAGTTGGGAGGTTGCTGAGGATCCAACAACTCTGATAAGTAACCTCGGCTAATTCCCTTAGAGATGCCAGATGAAGAGTAGGATAAATGTGTCAGATTTCCGTGGGCGCTTGTGAGTGGTGTTGAAAGCACACCCCATCCCCAGCCGTGGCACTGCAGCCGCTGGCTGCTGTGTCCTGATGAGTGACAGCAGCGCTGTGTGCTGCAGGGACCAGCTCCAGCTTTGACTTTTCCAGCAGCTAGATGAGGCCAGTCGTTAGTCTGTGAGTCCCTGCCCTGTGGGGCTCTAAGTGATGAAGTTTAGGGGCTCAATCAGAGTGCCGAGGAGTGTGTAGCCTGGGGGGATGGGGCTCGGTGCCATGGGATCCGATCCTGCAGTGAGGAGTCCAGAGACAGGCACCATTCTTCTGGAGGAAGCGCGCTCTGGCCAGCATTCAATGCACTGGAATTGCCACATCCGCAATGTGGCATCAGTGTGTGCAGTTTGCTGCAGCCTGGGTTTCTCGGGAGTCCCATGGGCTGCTCCTGGTCCAAGCGAGCTGCTGGCCTCTTGGCACCCCTCCCAGATTGGTAGAAGTCAGTAGAAAAAAATGGTTGGTCAGAAATGACTCATAAAGGCCGTGTTTTCCTGCCAAAGGAATGCTGCCTGTCGGTCACAGAGCAATCCCTCACTACCCTCTCTAAGGAAGGCTTCAGCTCCCTCTGTTGCAGCCTGCACCTTCATTCCTCATGGCTCTTGGATGGGAGACAGCACCCCGGGGGTCCCCCTTGCCCAGGAGACGTGACACTGAGTGAGCTGTGCCGACTGACCACCCTGCACCCTGGGGCATAGCCTGCGCTCTACAGACTCTCTCTCTGTCTGCAGGATGGAGTCTTTCCCTGCGGTGGCCGAGGAGGTCCTGAGGGAGTTCCAGGTCCTGCTGCAGCACAGCCCCCCTCCCATCGGAAGCACCCGCATGCTCCAGCTTGTGGCAATCAACATGTTTGCAGTGTACAACTCCCAGCCCAAAGGTACCACCTGCTGCTTTAGGGGAACTGGGCTGGGGATCAGCCGTTCTTTGTATGGCCGAGCTGCTCATGTGGAGAAGGGTGGGGGGGACTCACCAGCTGAAGATGGATGGGGAAGCGGAGCAGTGGTTGGATGCTTGGGGCTGTTGGTGTGCATAGGGACAACAAAGGGACCTTGGCTGGGCCTCGGTGGAGCTGGCTGAGGTGTCTGAGGAGTGAGGAGGCATCGCATCTCCCCGGAGCCTGAGTCATCAAGCACGGAGGGAAGGCGCTGCTTTATGGCTCTGCCTTCCCATCATTTAGCCTGAGCCCTGCTCAGTGCCTGTGCTGGCACCAGAAGGGCTCGGTGGATCTTGGAGGCCTTGGCTGTTGGGAGAGTGGCAGTGCCTGTGACTGCTTGTGTCTTGCAGGTGGCTGGGTGATCTGATGCTGCTCTCTGAAAGGCCAGGCTGGAGGCTATGCCCTATATTAAGCCACCTAGAGAGCAAAGCAGATCTAGTATTACTCATCGTCCTCCATCCACCCCGGAGGCTGTATGTGGTCTCTACCATTGCAGAGTTTAATGTCTTGGTCAGCAGAGATGCCACCAAACTAGAGTCTCTTCCACTGATTTTGAAATGGTGCTTCCAGGGAATGTGTTTTTCCCTGTGATCCCCCAGCATGCACACAGTGGCAGGTATCCAGGTCTGCCTGAGCTACATGTTTGGGAGCAGGGATGGGGCTGTGCTTACTGAGTGGGAGGAAGCAGTGTTTCTCATGCTGATGGCTTGGGATTTAGATCCCAAAGATGGAGGCCTCCAGCTGATGGATTTCAGTTAAAGCCACCATGTGGGTGATGAGGCTGAGCCCCAAGGAGCTGCTGCTGGAACATTTCTCCTTCGTGAGCCAGTTGGCCACTTCTCAGACTGGTGGTTAGTGGCCAAGGTCAGCTGATGGAGCGAACCGGCATCGGCTGGAGGACTGGGAAGTGGCTCCCGTGCGCCGTGCCTGCTGCCCAGCCAGCTGCCGAGCCAGCCTCGCAGGCACCTTCCTCTCCCAGGGGAAGTCCTGGGGGAGCTGTCAGTCCTTGTGGCAAGGCAGCCTTGCCCTGCTGCCTGCTAGATGCCAACCAGGGACAGTGTGTTTATCTTTGAGCTGCAAAGTACATTACGATTATGACCAAATGCCTCTGCATGGCCCCCTGGTAGGTATATTAATAGCAGTGTCTGTGCTGCAGACAGGAGCGGGTGGTAAAGAGAGGAAGAGATTTGTCTGGCCTGCACAGCAAGCCCCTGTGGCAGAGCTGGAAGCAATCCCAGCTCTCAGACCACTGGACTCTGCTCTTCCATCCGTAGCTGAGTTGTGGATGTGTGTGAGTGACAGAAAGGGAGCACTTTTTAGCTCATGAAAAATAAGTATTCTCAGAGTTTTCTGCCTCCTGTGTGGGTAGCTGCCAGCTGCTCCCAGCTTTCGGATCTCTGGAGAAAGCAAACCCATTCCTGCTGGGGGCTGCAAGCTGTGCGCAGAGCAGGTGGCAGTGTTCATGAAATGCCTGCAGGTTGGATGGCACCGCAGCTGCCATCTGATGCCTAGCACCCTTCAGGGATTTCCCTGAGGGCTCCTTGCTCTGGTGACCCTAAAGTACCGCTGAGGATATTGTTGGCAGAGCAAATCCTGTTGTCAGCACAAATGCCCCAGTGGTCTCCGAGCGCTCGTGTGCTGAGTGCTGGCACAACCCAGGTTGGGCTTGGTGCTGACACTGATATTGAGAAGAGCTGGGTGCAGAAGAGAGGGGGGGGGGGCGGCCGGGGAAGTAAAGGGCCTGGAGTTTAAAAGGCAAGCAAGAATCTTTGCTGAATTATTACCAAGTGCCCAGCATGGAGCAAGGGTGTTGGCTCCTTCCCCGGCATGTGGGCTGCTGTGGGCAGAGGACTGGCTGGAGCATACAGCAGAAACGGCTGTCGGGAAGGTGCGGGTTTCCATTTCCCAGCACATGAGTCACCACCCTGGGTTGCAGTAGCACGGGCAGTGGCAGGAGCGGGTGTGAGGGGACCAATCTGCCCCTGTGGGCATGTGGGAGGCTGGGGGAGCGCAGGGAACAGCCCCACCCTGCCTGCATCCCAATTGCCAGGAAGCATTACTGGGGAGCCACGAGCCGGGCTCGCCGTAGTTAGAGCTTGGCTGCGTCAGCTCTGTAGAGCTGGATCTAACTTTGCAGTTGGACCGAATGACCTCCAGAGAGATCTCCTCCTACTGAAATCCTTCTGCAAATCTGGGATCAGAGCGTGTCTGTGTCCTTCCCATCACATGGGCCTGTCTGACCTTCAGCTGCGTGCACTCTGTAGCAGGAGGAGATCTGTGGGTTTGGGGCCGGGGAGGGAGGTCTGTCTGAGAGCCTCTCTTCCCTGCTGTCCAAGGGTAGTTCTCTCTGGGGATAGCTGTTCCCTCCCTCCCCTACCATGTATTTCCAGGTCTCTGGAGCCCCAGCTACTCCTGAGAAACTTGTAAACTTGGTTGCTTGCCCCATGTCTGGTGTCTAATGAATCCCTTGTGCTGGGCTCCCATGGTGCTAGCAGTTGTGGGCCAGTGTCACTGGCAAAACAGTCTCGATGTGGGGAATTTTTACACAATTTAATACCCATAAACACAAACTTCTAATCACAGATTCAGGTGTTGAGCAAAAGGAAACATTAACAGTCAAATGCTTAAATAAACACCTTTCCTCCCTCTTCTTCAGGCTTACACCAAGCACCTATCCTGCTTCATCTCAGCATCAGCTTCCCCTGTTTTCATTGCAGATTATGCTCGGTCTGTCCCAATTCCTTCAGCGAGGCAACAAGCAGCACAGGAGGTTGGGGACTCGTGTGTAATGGTTTATATCTGCTGCTCTTTGCTTTTTACTCATTTTCTTCTGCTGTGGTGGGGGTTGGCCGTGGTCCCTCCGGGGTGTCCCTGCCCTAGCGTGTGTCCCCCATATGGCAGTTCTGATGTGTCCTCCTGCACATCTCTGGCTCCTAGTGGCTGCCACTCTTTTTGTAAATCAAACTGTGCAAGGTCACCATGACTTCTGACAGGCTGACTTTTTGGGGTGCAGCGGAGTGTTTAAACTGGTTTCAGAGCCAGCCAGCTGTGAGCGGCACGTGGCGTTTCACAGCCTCCTCCCACGCAGGTCGCTGCTGCAGCCCCCTGGCTACCCAGACTCTGCAGTGTGTGCCCAAGGCAGGGCTTGGGTGAGCGCAGGCAGAGCCCTGCGGTCTTTCCCCGGTGCAGGCGGCTGAGCTGTGCTTGTCCCCCAGGGGCAGCACCAGGCGCGCCGGAGCTGGTCTCAGCTGCCTGTGCAGCCGGGCAGCACTGGGAAGACCCTGGGAGATGGATTGGGTCTGTTGTTTTCTCTGACAGAGGAAGCCAAAGAATTCCCACATGAAGTGCTTCCCCTGCTGTTCGGCATCAAATGGCGTATTCTGCCGAGTGAGCCACTCTCCCCATTGCCCAGGGAGGCATGCAGCCAGCAAGGGTGCCTCTGACCTACTGGCTGCCTCCTTTCAGGAGCATTCAAGGTGTGAAAAAGCTTCTTGTAGACCTCAAACCTATGGAACAAGGAGGGCCCACCCAGGGAAGGGAGGCAGAGAGAGACAGGCACTCTACATGGCAGAGACATGCAGTTACTGGAGCTTTCCACCACGGGATGTAGGTGACTACCAACATTTTGGGCCGTCCTGGGCTCTGGCTGGGGCGGGACCTTTGTGGGGTGGCCTGTTTAACAGTTTGGTAGCCATCTGCACAACCAACTTAGAGAAAACTTTGGATCCCTTTATCCCAACCACAAACACTCCAAGAATTTTAATTTTTTTTTAATTCTGTAATTTGGGGAAATAAAACTCTGGTTTCTGAAAAGACTAATTGAAGCCGTGCTTGCGGCAGGGGCATCTCGGTGAGGGGAGAGAGAGAGAGAAACCCCCTCCCAGCCCATCTGTGCCCAATTTACTCCGATCTGGCCTCTCTGAGGCTTTTTTTCTTTCTCTCTCTCTTTAATAATTTGTTTTATAATTCCTGGAATCAAACCCATCTCAGACACACTGTTTTATTTTACTGTATTATTGGATTATACTTCCTATAAATCACTGGATGTTATTCATAGGCCACCACCAGAATAACTTCCCCTCTCCCCCCTGATGGCCCCGCATTCCAAACAAGCGCGCCCCAAAGTGGGGGTGCAGCAGCGCAGGGCACCCTAGAGACACTTCCCGGAAATCCCAGCAAATTTGCCTGGCTGCGGGTGTGAAGCATCAGGCTGCAGCACCTGGATGCCTTCTGGCACTCTTGGGCCGGTCGCGTTATGCTGTGTGGAGGTTGTTAGGAGGTCGGGCTTAGGTGGAAGTGGAGAGGGGAGGGGGCTGCCATATGTGCATCCTCAGCACATGTAGGGAATGAAGTTGCATCCCCTGGGGCTGAGCAGAGTTGGGGCACAGAGGCACGGGGAGCTTCTGGCCAAGTGTGCGGCTTTAGCTGAGGATTGGGAAAGTGGCTTGCGTTTCAACAAGAGAAAAGTTACAGCAGGGCAGGGTGACCAAGCCTGTAGGGTGCCTGCTCTGCCAGGGCCAACAGATGAGGAGGAAGACCTGCTACTTCAGCGGCAGTCCCACTGCAAAAGTGCATGTGGGATGTGAGGAGGGTTGAGGAGGGCAGCCAGTGTGGCAGGGTCAGGCTAGGCTTTGGTTCGCAGCCCTCCCAGGTCTGTGTTCTCGAGCGGAACATGGCTGGGTTTTCTGTGCAAGACAGAGTTGCCTGGGAAACCTTGAAGGCTCATGCAGAAAAGGAGGATTTGCATCCCACTCCCTGTAGCAAATTCAGAGCAGCGTCTGTCCCCTTTGTGCTGCCACACCTGTGTCCTCAGAGCAGTGTAGAGTAGGTCAATACTGCACAGGCCGCTGGGTGTAGAGGTACTCTGCCTGGCTCACAGAGTACTGCTCTTACACAGTGAATGTCCGCTAACTACAGCCTTTGCAAGGGTTTGCTAATGTGCACAGTCCTGCTTGCTCCCTGGAGACCTACACCAGCTTCGAAGATGTCAATCTTGCCCACGGCTTCTTGACAGACACGACAAAGGATCCATAGGTTAGTGCAAATCAACCGCAATGTCTAAGCAGGTGCAGGATTTTCCCTTTTGCATGTGTGTTCAGCACTTCAGCCTGGCTGGAGAGCATGCACTGAACCCAAAGGACCCCCTGAAAGCAGCCTGTGCTTTTGTAACCAGCAGCCTGCTCCGCTGCCATCCTGCCACTGTGCACGGCCCTGCGCTGGATGGAGCGTGTTTCGCTTTGCTGACCACAGCTGCTCTAGCTTGCAAGCTAAAGTGTGAACCCTTAAAATATCCCCAGAGACGCTGCAGAGGCTGGTGGTGTCTGCCCTCAGCAGAACCTCAACTCTGACCATCTCCACGGTTCTTGCTTGGTTTCTGATGCTCGGACCCAGCTTTGCTGAAAGAGCTAACTGCAGCATCAGAAAAATACTTCAGCAGAAGCAGGTACCACTCTTCTGCTGCAGCCACATCTCAGTGGCTTCTCGTGAAGCTCTAACCACATGTTGCATATTGGAGCAGACAAAAGGTGCTGGGAGTCGAATGAAAGGGAGTTCAGTGCATTTGACTGAGTTTAAAAATAAAGCAGTGCTGTGGACTGCTGCCTTGGTTTGGTGGAGTTTTAAAATTAGGCACAAAACAAAGCTTAATAAACCTCAGGCTGTAGATAGCAGAAGCAGCAACTTGATCTTCCCCTGTCTGAGGAGCAGAACCAAGTCCTTTTCTCCTAATTCCCCTCTTTGCATGGTAAATATGTGTTTCAGTAGAGTCCAGCTGGCACCTTCGAGCAGGCAGCTCTGTGGGCCATGACAGCTTTGGGCATAACACCTGGGAGGTCAATGAAGATGTTGTATTGCAGAGCTGTGTCTTGGGGAGGCTGAGCATCTGCAGTCCTGTGCCCTGTTGAGAGCAGAGCCTGAGGTCCCTCCACCTGCCTGGGGGACTTGGTTTTGTAATGCAAACACAGCCCACTTGATGCAAGGAGGATTGAGTTGAGCAGTTTCATAACTGGCTGTATCTGGGGTGCTAGGGTCTTCAGTCCACCCTTGCCATGTGATGACTGAAGTGTCTATATTGAAATCACCAGCCTGCACCTGGCAGTTGCTGTGTGCTGTTTCTCTGTGAGACTGGGTTGTGCTGTCTTTAGCGAGGTGGTGTTAAGACATAATGCTTCCCAAGGCTTTAAGTTTGGAAGAACTGGACATTCAGTTCATCCTTCCCCTCCCTTCACGTTGCTGCTCTTACTCGCTTAGGTTTGAGTTGTAATCAGGAGTGGGAACCCAGAGGAGGGCTGGCTGGTACTGGTGTCCCATCCTTCCCCGTGCTGCCTGGCTTGCACAGAGGCAGGTGTTGAGATGTCATTGCCTGGGCAAAGACCTTTTATACTTTATCCCTTGTCAAGTGATGTCTGCTACTTGCTGTGTCCAGGCGCAGTCCAGACCTTGGCCGTGTAAGCAGGATGAAGGGTTGAAGTGGCACGGGGGGCAATACCCTCATTGCTCATCTTGGGAGCTGTGCGGCTTCCTGTGTTGAGCTGCTTGCTCATGTTGAGCCTCCTGAGGGACACGTACGTGTCCAGAGGTGGCAGCTGACCCTCCGGAGTTTCTCCTCTGAGCAGTTGGGAGTGCTGGAGGTTGGCACAGTTGCCGGGAACTGTCGGCGCCTTTCCTTTCAGGGAAGGAAGCTGTCTCGGACTTGAGACACATCAGCAAAGTTCAGGTAAAATACTTTTGGCCCAGATGCGTCTTCAGAGTCTCGCTCTCGGGCTCTTGAGGCTGGTGGCAGCAATGTTTAGACCAAAGTCTTCCTTTGCTTATTCCCCCCTGTTTCCTGTTTAAAAGGCAGATTGTCACATATTTGGGGATTTATTTACCGTAATTGGAGTTATTTTCCTGGCTGCTGGCTTCTGCCCTCTGATGCAAGGCTCCTTAGCAAAACGTGTGTCCAGAAAGCCATGTGACTTTTTTCCCCTTGCCACAAGTGCCAGCAGGAGATGCAATAATCAACGCGCTGCAGGGAATTTCCACTTGCAGTTCAGGTTTCTGAAATCTAGACGTTGGCTTCGGAGGCAAAAGATCGAGTAGGGCTTTGTGGCAGGGAAGGGAAACGTTTCCAGTGAAACCAAGTGCTTGCTGGTGTGTCAGACTCTCCAGTCCTGCCCTCCAACCAAAGTGCAGCAAAAGTCCCTGTTGAGTAGTGTCACATGAGCTTGCTGGGGGCTTCTGCCTCGTCTGCCTGTCACAGAGCACATCCTTATGTCTGCCCTTGAAGCTGTTCCATCAAATGCAGGGTGATACTGAGATCTCATTTCAGGGTAACAAATAGAGGGGAAATGATTTGTAATCACAAAGCTCGAGTCTGCTTTACAGCCAAGCTTCAGCAGCCTAAGCAGCAAGTCAGGACAGGGCCGGTGACAGGTGAGGTCGGGTTGGAGGGGCTTTCATGCTGCGGTGCCACCAAGGCATGGGCCAGCTCCGCAAACACCGAAACAAAACCACTATTTCAGCAAAGAAGTAGCGTCACTGTATAAAATGAAAGCCAGGAAATGGAGCGCTGGCACGCAGTGTCCATCTGTCCTGCTGTAAAATGAGAAAGGAGGTGCCTGAGGCAACTTTCCCAGGGCTCTGCTTCACCCCTGCTTTGGTGGTGGAGAAAGAGGGGTGCCAGGGAGCCGGAGTGGGCTTGCACCAGGTGCAGCAGCTTTGGTGAAGCTTTAGATGTTTGCAGCATGACAGGAAATCCTCTTGCTTTTAAAAAGATGTTTCTGACTCTTTAATGTGCGTTGTGCCTTTGATTTCCTTGTGCTTCTAAGCAGCACCAAGTCAATTACTGTATTTCAGTTTAATTCTCTGAGAGAACATTGTATAATTAGGCTAATTATGGTGCTTTGTGAAGTTGTAAAACTCTTGATTGAGCTTGCGGGGCTGTTTTATAGCCTGCCAGGTGTAGGCAGGGAGGGCTGCCTGCCCTGTGCCTGTGCCCTGTGCAGGTTTGGGTGCAGCCTGCCAGCTCGGTGAGGGTAGCTTTCTTCTTGGGGGCTGCCCCACGGGTGCCACGGGCTTGTCCCCTGCCAGCTCCATTCTGCCTCTGTCTACTTGCAGGCTGTAGTCCCTCGGTGAATCGTGTGGCCGGTGCTGGGGGGGGGCTTCAGCTGGGAGTGAGCACCCTTAGGGGCTTGTTGGGGTCTCTTCTTGCCTTAATGCTGAGATCAGGAATGGCAGCATAGCTAAGGCTGTGTTTCTACTCTCAAGTGCATCTGCAGCTAGGACATGACCCCTTGCAGGTTTACATATGGAGACCTTTTATTTTCCCTGATTAGGGTCTGCCCAAGGCTGCATGTGCCTGTGCAGCAGGTTCTTGGCAGCATGTGTGCCTGTGCTAATTGATGGTCAGGAGGAAGGTGAGGACTTGTTGAGCCAGGAGTCACCCTGGCTAATGTGATGCTTAGTCCCGCTTCACAGCCAATACGGACTGGGGCAGTTTAACCCTGACTGGATGACAGCACTGAAGGTGCGTGGCCCTCCTCTAATGGAAGGGTCATATTTAATGCTGATTGATGTGGCTTGTGATGGCTGTGGTTAACATGACCGTAGGGCTGACTCATAGGTGACACGGAGAAGGCATGAGTGATTTGTCTGTCCCTTAGGTTGGCACAGGTCTCCATCATGCGCTCTCAGGTCCCCCAGCCTGTGGGGTGGGACGAGAGGCAGACAGGAGCGTGTTGCCATGGGCTGGGAAGGAGATGCCCTGTAGGGATGGCTTCGGCTGTGGGGTTTCTTCATTCCCCCTTCTCCCATCCCTCCTGGGAGCATATGGTCTCCTGACCCTGCCTCGGTGAACTCCTGGTGTTTCTCTGCCGGACCCAGGAAAGGAGCAGGGGAGTCTTGCGTAAGCAGCGCCTGCTCTCCGGGTAATGGCACGGAGACGGAGAAGGAGGCGCTGGCTGCCAAACGCGGGTTGGGAACAGCATAAACCCTTCAGAGCAGGGCCCGAGGAGCCAAGGTCTGACAAGACCTCATGCCTGGTGCTGGGAGCAGGGTTCGTCCCACCCGGGGGGCCCCAAACCGTGCGCGGGGCCACAGTGGGGAGCGGTGAAATGCTGCCACATGGGCTCGTGTGTCTTTAAAAGCAGGCAAAGCGGAAGTGATGCTCTCGGGCACATCTGCGCGAGGCTGCACGGGGAGCGGGAGACGCGCCCCAGCTGGTGCGAGGCCCTGGCAGCCCCGGGAGCTGCCGTCTGTTGGGGTTTACTGCTGTCTACGTTGAAACATGGCTTGGGAAGTGGGGAAAGGGGGGG
>VYZV01033064.1:101352-177706 GCA_013401275.1 Pandion haliaetus
GGGGGGGGGAGTTGGTGGCACAGTGCCAGTCCCGGTTCGCCTGGCCTTCTCGTTCCTCTCTCCTCCTCCTCCTCCCCGCTCCCTCCAATGCTTTAAAGTCACATTTCCAGGCCAGACATAGAATTAATCTCTGGGCACTTCACATTGCTGGCAGCGCAAAGCAGGATGTGGGATCTTTTTTTCTCTCTCTCTGCGTCTTGGCTGACTTTTTTACCTCTCGAAGAATTTGGAAGGGCCGTGAGATTCCCCCTGCCCCCCCTCTCCTCAGTGCCGTGCAGTTTTTCAGCACGCTGATCACCCTGCTGTGGCTTCACCCTAATAGATTTCATATGCTGACACAGTTGACATCAGTACCAAACTATTTTACATGTGATCTGGTGTATTTCCTGAGGAAATCTGCAAGATATTTATTAAGAACTAATAAAATAAACCTCTCCATGAGCTTTTAGGTAGTTTTCAATTTTTCATGTCTCTCTCGTTTCCTCTTATCAATGAGTTTCTATTTTCTCCCTCCTCTCTGACCATTGCAAAAGGAAACAAAAATAAATGTTTTAAACCATTCCTGAATGGACACTGGGAATATTTCTGTAGTGATGTATTAGCAAAGTTGTATTTTTAGTGCTGTATTGTCAAGACTAAAAATATCCCGCTGCAGTGCATCCTTTTTATAGGGCTTTGTGTGTGCGTGTGTGTGTGCTGAATGTTGTACAAGTTTGCACCAGTGTGTAAAGGTCTGTCTTTGTACTACTGCAGCGTTGCCTCCTCATCGCAGCTGGACTCCATTAGGCCTTGAAAATTAAAATAATCCTGCTTAAGAAAGAAAAAAAAAAATTAATCAATCTCGCAGAGCTGCGTTTCCCCAGCTGAGCCTGGATACCTGCGTGGCAGTCCCGCTTTGAAAGACTCCAGCAGCCTGGGCTCGCGTGGGCCGGCAGCGCGCCGTGGGCCGGTGCTTTTGCCGCTGCGTTCGCCGCTGTGTTCCTGCCACGGAGGGTGTTCCCTGCCGCCGGTGCGCGCCAGGCTGAGAGCAGCGGCTCTGCTTTCCTTGCCGCTGTGCAGAGCAGCAGGGTTAAGGGCGAGCTCACTAGCCAGGAGGGCCTGGCTGTGGGTTGCAGTCACCTAGTGCGTTCCTGCTCTTTTTTCACGCTCTGGAAGCCCTTCAGGGCCGTGCTGTGCTGGCGGGGCGGGAGCATGTGTATAGCTGGGAGCAGGCTGGATACTGCATGTTTTCAGAGGAATTTTCTACCTTTCTGCTATTTTTGTCTCCTTCAACGAATTGTGTTTGTAATGGAGGGAACCAAAGGTGGGAGGTGGGCTGAGAAGCCGCCTCCTCTCCGTCCCCTGCAGCCAGCGCAAGGGGACGGTCCCCTGAGCCGCGATGGGAGGTGGTTCCGTCTCTCTGCCACGCGTGATTTGATGCAGCAGTTTCCAAATATAATTTGCTCGCTGGTTCGCGTCTGCAAATACCTGGCGGAGTGCTGCAGCCGTTGCTCTGGCCCTCAGGAACAGCCTTGCGTCACAGGTAGCGGGTGCTGTGACTGACGGGGGACCTGACGGCCGGCCTCGGAGCGCCGTGCGCACGGCACGCAGCGTTTTATGAACTGATGTGTCTCACGCTCCAGCCAGGCGCAAGCGTTCCCTGTCCGACCGCCCCTCCGTCGGCTTGTCTCCTCTGAGTCACTCGCCGTTTTACTCGCGGGTGCCTCGCTTTACTGTCTGCTGCCGTCTGGAGAGCTGCAGCCTTTCAGCTTCCTGTAGAGCAGTTCAGCGAAAGCAGTAATTAGGGCCCGTAAAAATTTATTTTATTAGCGAGAAGTGTTGGTGGGTAATTGGCCATAATTTTAACCCAGCCAGATTGGAGATTAATAAAAAAAAAAAAAAAAAAAAATCACAGAGACCTTTTTACCAGAAATGCAAGGGCTGTTACTTGCAAACCCTTGCCCAGGTGGGTAGAATGGGACAGGATGGCGGCTGCTGTGGAGAGGGCGGCCGGCAGTGAGCGCCTGTGCTGTACCCGTCCTTGAGGGTGTTTGACACTGGCATGGGAAGAAAGGAAACCTTGTTTTCCAAGAACTCTGCTCTTTCTCAGCTTGATAAGCATTTAAAATAAAAGCTGCACAATTGGAATTGGCAGAGCATCCTCATTCTTTTGTCTGTCTGTTTATTTTTTTCCCCTCATCCCTCGACATGTGTGCTACAGCCCAGGGTTACTACACCCCGCAGAACCACAGGCCTGGAGCTCTGCAGGCGTGCGCCGAGCTCTGCCCACCCCCAGCCTGGCTCTTTGAAGCCTGGCAGAGCAGCAGAGATCTGGCTCTGTCCCCAGTTGGGCCTCGACCCTGGCAGCCTCCTGATGTCCAGGGCACTGAAGTATTTGACAAAATGTATGTTTTCAGCCCCTTTCGGTTCCCCCTTCGCTCGCGGGGCAGCAAACCCAGGGCTCTGCCTTGGAGCTGGAGTGGTGGTTTTGGACCCAGGCTGTGACCGCGTTATACGGACCCGATCGCTTTGGTATTTATAGACTTCATTAGAATAGCTTAAACGTGGCCAACACGTTGGAGCGGGAGCGATCTGACGGCCGATGCCTGCATCCTGCACGCTCATCACGACGGCTGGTGTCAGTGATTGGAGAATTAACCGCTCCACTCAGGGAGTAAGGAAGAGCCAAGCCCCTGCACACATGTCACGCTCAGTTACTGCTGGTTGAATCAGACCAGGGAGTTACTTCAGGTTACTAGTCCTGGTTGTTGCTTTGGTGTAAGGGATGGGGGTGTTACTTCAGGTTAGTAGTGCTTGTTTTCTGCTTGGCAGCCCAGACTGGAACCTGGTGTAACTGTTTCCCAAAGAATATTTTTGGTTTTAAAACTGAAGGTCAGCAGTTCGCAAGTGCTGCACTTGCAGCCAACTCTGTGGTTCGCCTTGTGCCACCGGGCCAGCAGCACTTGAAATTCTGATCAATTGATCTGCAACAATATGAAACCACGAAGGGTGACTGCCAGTTAAAACTCCCTGTCTCGCCCCATTTTCCCCACCCAAAGTGTCTTTCTGCCCATATCCCCTTTCTTGCCGCCTGTCTCCCTCCCTCCCTTTCGGCTGTGTATTGGAGTTTTTGTCTATCTTTTTCCATCTCTCTGTCTCTTTTCATAACAGTTTTTAATAATGTTTTAGTTAGTTCCAGCCTTTTCCCTCAATGGATCCCATTGGAAAATGCATTTGAAAGGAAACAGTTATACACTTCCCTTCCTTTGAAACTCTGTTGGCACCTTTTCCAGTGCAGTAAACCATACAACATGGATTTTCAAAGTTTCCAAACACAGACATGCTGGCGTTAAATTTATGAAAAAATATTTTATTCGGCTGTATAGTAACTATAAGTCTCTGAGCTGCTGGTCACAGTGAAATCGAAGCTCGCTTTGGAACTACAACAGGTTTTCAAATCTCTGCAGGAAACGTAGCGGTGCTGGCTGTATGGGAGCCCGCAGCTCCCTCACGCCCTCCCGGCGGGAGACATAGCAGCAAACAAAAGGGGTGCTGGGTACCCCAGGGCTGAGCCCACCACCCTCAAGTGCAGCCTTTCTCTGCAGATGGCCCTTCTGGGAATGGTGCAGCAACGGTAGCTGCAGGGAACTTCACAGTCATGCCAATCCTATCTCAAATCACAGAGGAAAAGAGGAATTTGGCATAAAACTGTTATGTCTTATGCTTGTTAATGAATGTAGAAGGTTAAGGCTTTTTAGTTACTGAGTCCTGTGGCAGGGGGGGCTCAATAGCTAGTGTGAGTGTGTGCATGCTACAATCTGCACGGGGTTTTGGGACCTGAGGCTCCAGCTACATGTAAGTTGTTGGAGCACCGAGATCATATTTTCTAATATGGGGGCTCGGATGTTAAACTTCCTGGAATGGTTTCTCTGCATGCTGTGGGTTTGTGCCTGTGGTCTCAGCCCTTCCCGCAGGGAATTGTTCACTTGACACCTGAGAACCTCCCTTTGCATGGCACTGCTCAGAGCAGATTTTTTCCGAATTTCCACAGAAGACCACGGCCCCCATTCACCATGAGAGGTCAGGTGGGTGAATCTGGCTGTATCCTTGTGAGTACCGTTGTAAGGGGTTGTTTCCAAACAGCGAGCCTTGAAGCCTGTCCTAATCAGTGCTTCTGTGCACTTGAGATGTGGTGTAATGTAGATAAGGCCTCCTGTGATGGACGAGATGATGACGTGGCAGAGATCCTGGCCTTAATTTTCTTGTTGTCCTTTTGCTTATAAAATTCCTTTCCCTTCACATGGGAGTTTTCCAGAGAAGTCACTGATTAAGTGTTATCATCATGCTCGGTGCTGCATGGAGCATAGGAAGAGCTAGAAGGTTCAGGTTGCAAATAATTGGATAGCATAAACTCACTGGCTTCTGTCTTAAAGCATCTTGGGTTTGGGTGTTTTTCTGCATGGTATCTCTAACATGTACAGATGGGGAACTGAGCTTAAGGAAAATAACAGGTTTTCTAATTTTTTGACTGCTCAACTTGCAATGCAGGAGATGAAGTTCTAAAAACAGAGTTCTTCAAGAGCTGCGTTTGTTTGTATTCAAAGCAGAGTTGCCCAGTGTCTGCAGATTACATCCTCTCTGTGTCACCACGGCCAGCCAACAAATGAGAGTAGATGCAGATACTGACCATGTGTTGAGAGTGGTTAAGGTGACTTCTGGATCCCCCTGGAAGTTCATGACCAAGGCAAAGACAGAATCTAGTTCTCCAGCATAATGCTGAGCCATCTTAAACCCCCAAACATTACCGTGTCCTGCAGCCATCAGCCTTACTGAATACGTGCACATTTCAGCACATCAGAAAGCTCTGCAGGAGGGTCTCTACTGACTGTTAATTTTCCATGTTGACTGAAAATGGTAACCTGAGGGGAGAAAAAGTGATGTGTCATTAGGACTACCTTATAATGTATAAGTGCGATGGAGTTAACTTGAAGTTACATAGACGGCTCTAAGTCTGGTGTTCCTGACCTTTGAGAATTCAACTCTGTCTTCACGTAAGGGTTTTTGTATGTGTAATTCCTATTGTTTTTAGTAAAGCGAGCTCCCCCGTGGAGTGGGACTCACCTCATCTGGGATCCTCGGCTGGCACGTAAATCTAGATTCACCACACAAGCCTCTGCCACGGCAGGAACGCTGGAAGCAGGGCTGTTATCCTCTGTGTGCACCAGGCGCTGGGAGTGAGCAGCCACTGATGGTGCCAGCAAAGCAGCATGGGGCCCTGGAGAACAGACTGCTATGCTATCACCTAGCTTGTGCTGCTTCGGCCCCCTTTTCTACCTGCCTTTCGCTCTCCACCATCTCACCTGGCTTGGTTTCTTCTTCCCTTGCCTATCCAAGCAGATGAACAAGCTGCAGCTTCGGTTGGAGTGGCATGTGAGAGCTGTCTGATAATGAGCACCCAGATTTCAATAGGCCCCCACCTTGGCAAAGCAGGATTGGACAGAGGTGGCAGAAGGCGTGCCCAGACCCTGCCGCTGTCCCCTGCCAAACTTCTGGATCCTGCTCCAAAGTGTGAAGGTGCTAGGGATTTCGCTGAAATGGTCGAAGAATTTTTAACTTGAGAAGAACAATATATTTTCCCTAACCTCATTCTGGCAAATGGCTGAACCTTTGTAGATGAAATTTTCCCAATAAATTTAGCTTGAAGAAAGCTTTTGGCATGAAGGATTGCAGCCTAAATGGTTAAAGTTTGGCAAAGTTGTTAGGAACTAAAACCAGGGTCTCATAATGGAAAGTGTTAGGTAAGCTTCACTGTTGGCACAGCGGCTGGGCTGTGCCCCTCTCAGAGGGATGTCCTGGTGCTGGGGGTGCCACTGGCACCGGCCGGGGAGACTGGAGGGACTGAGCAGGCACTGGAGGTGGCCAGGGACTGGAGCAGGAGGTGAGGAGGCAGTTGAAGCCTGCAGGCATCTGATAAGGACCCTGGGATTTACTGCCTCCCTGGAGTTGGGGGGGGCATGGGTTTCACTTTACATTTTGGCATTTGCTTTGCAAACTGACACACTGGCGCTCTGGTCGCTCAGGAAGCTGTAAAAAGAAGAGCAGCAAACGAGTGAATGTGTTGAAACGGAAGCTCCACACTTTGCTGTTCTTGCCCCATCAAAGGCTGCTTTCTCCAAATGCGCCTGTCTGCAGGCGCTTTCTCTCATTAACTTTTACTCCAGGCTTGAAGCGCTCACCAAGGTTCACACCAGAGGAGGCATGTTCCAGGCTGTCTGTTTGCATTTGCTGCCAAAGACATGCCCACCTCCAGCGGGGGCGGGGGGGCACGGTGGAAAAGGCTGCCTTTTATTTGCTGCGATTGTCCTGGTAAAACTTCACTCGGGGCTGGAGTAAATCTCTTGGGAAGCCCTGTTCACACCTCCTCCCCTGTTGTAAATAACATCTGACACAATTATGGTTGGGCGCATACAGCTCCTGGGTGGGATGCTAGTAGCAGCTTGCCATGCCTGCTGTGTAGCACTGAGCAGGGCTCCCATGGCAGTGTGCTGAGGAGCGTGCTTTCCTCACTGGCCCTTTCAGGGTGAGGTTCAGGGCTCTGGCTGTGCCGCTGGCTTCTTCAAGAAGGGCTGACAGATCTGTGCTGACAGAGGATAGGCCATCAGGGGTTTTCTTGTATCAGGCTGCATCGTCCTGCCTCACTGCCATGCCCCTAATGCCTTTTTACATTTCCATCATCCACATTTTTTCTTCTTTTGGTGCAGCATTTCCTGTTTCATCCAGACGCCCTCCGCACGTACCGAGCCCTGCTTGCCTTTGGCCCCTTTCACCCTTGCAGCCACTTCAGTCCCATCCTACTTGTGCATCTTACAGCAAATATTCCCTCCGCAGCAAGAGACAGCTGGTGCCAGGCTGGTCTGGAGCTATATACATGCTGATGAGGTGGCTTGCCAGCTTGGAGGGACATACTTTCTACGAGCTAGCCAGGAGTTATGTACATTTGGTTTTGCCAGCCTTTTAGCTGCCAGACAGGTCAAATTCGTGTAGCTGTCAGTTGTTGGCAGCAGAAGGAGTGGCTCCAGGGACTGCGCAGAGCCTTGAGGCTAGTGAAGATTTTGCTGTCTGTGTCGTAAGTCCTAGCATCAGCTCACCCGCTTGGATTGGCTCTGGTGAAGACAGTGCTGAGAAATAATAGTTTAGCTGGTGATTCTCCAGGCTTTGCCAGTGTGGGTGAGACTGCCCCAGCTGTGACGGTCTGGGACTGGTGTGTCTTGGTGTGAATGTGGCTAGTGAAAACTGGGATATACGTGCCCCCCCGGGGCAGGAGTGTTTCTGACACTGCATGGGGTGTTGCACATCCAAAATTGACTCCTGCAACCTCACTGGGGCCAGGGGTGCAGAGCAGGATCCTGATCCTGCCAGCTGGGTCAGGCACCCCAAGCGCGGAGGGACAGCTCCAAAGTGCTGCTTAGTGCAAGTGGAAATGGCTTCAATCTGTGTTTTGACTGATGGGTCTTTTCAGGAAATTTCTGAGAATAACATTTCTAAAAATGGCTGCTTCTTTCCACTGATATTTCCTGGAAAAGGCTGCAGTTAATTTTAAACCACTATCCTTTTCCCTTTTCAAGTGGAAATGACTCTGTGCTTGTCCTCAAGGCTAATGTCATTCTTTCTGTCCTAGCCTGGGTTGTGTGGTGGGGAGGGACAGTGTGCCACTGCCCTGGCCTCCTCTTGCAGGACCTGTTGGTCTTCCAGAGCTGCAGAAATTGGGGTGTTGGGGGCACTCTGTGCACATGTCTGCTTTTCCTGTGGAAAGGAATAACCGTCTCTCCCTGAGTCACTTCACAATGATGTTCT
Organism: Pandion haliaetus; assembly: GCA_013401275.1. Taxonomy (NCBI): domain Eukaryota; kingdom Metazoa; phylum Chordata; class Aves; order Accipitriformes; family Pandionidae; genus Pandion; species Pandion haliaetus. The sequence continues at coordinate 109,186 of VYZV01033064.1, forward strand.
TTGTTGGTGACTCCTGGCCCGTCCCGAGCACACAGGAAGGTTGTCTCTAAAGTCATTCCCTTGCCCAAAACTCTGTTTGTCAGGGTCAGGAAGGATATACCGAGCTGGTTATCTCACCCCAGGTGCAAGGATCCAGTCCTGTGCATGGGTCCTGGGCTTGGGGGTGGTCAGAGCCAGAGGCGAGCTCCCGGATCAACTGGAGGGAGCTGGCAGCACAGAGCTGTGCTGGGCAGGCAGCCCCTTCATGTCGGGCAGAGCACCGCTTTCCCTGTGGCTCTCGGGCAGGCTTGCTGCTTCGGGTGGGAATATGTCATTAATTTTTATACCTTCCCCTGTAAACCATCGACCCTTTTTATGATGTCATGAGGGATTCCTTAATTTTGCAGCTGCTTCCTGGTTACGTCAGAGAAGAGCCTCCCGTCCTAGAGCCCAGCGCTGCAGTCCAGAACGGCTGGAAACAAATGAAGTGTTGAATATCTAATGGCTTCCACAGGGAGAGCTGCTCCATCCTCCCCAGGCCCCCGGCATTCCTCACCTCCTAGGCCTCCCTCCCTCCCTTAAACAAGACAGGGTTTCAGCATGGAGCAGAGGGAGCTGCAGGCTCCTGGGCGGCCCCGGCTGCTTTGGGAACATGTACAGCGAGTTCCCCAGTGCTGCTGCATGTCTGGGTGCTGCAGCTGAGACCTGCCACCCCTGGGGCCTTCCTGCCTCTCCGTGGGGAGAGATCTATACGAGGAGGTGAATTGGGGGCATCCAGGTTACTACTGCAATCTGAAGGTTGCTTTGGGAGAGATTCAGCCCTGTGTGCTGCAGGTGGTGGCGTTCACCTCAGCCACAGGGCTGTGCCAGGAGGGCTGGGGCTGCCATCATGTCTGCTACCTGCAAATTCAGAGTCAGGGAGCATCTTTCCAGGAAAGCTGCCCATTGTTCCCAGGCTCTTTGCAGGGTATAAGCCAGGGCTGAGAGAGCGCCTCCAGGTTCCCAGGCTCTTTTGGGGGCAGATGAGTGCATGTGTGACTCGCTGGTTCCCAGTGGAGAGCTGGGAGTGCCCGTGACTCACAGGTCTTCTGCGAGGGGGTGTCAGGGAAATGCCCCGCAGCTGTGAGCATCCCCCTTGCTTTGCTGCTTTATATTCCCGCAGCAGTGGGACCAGCTGCCTGGACCGGCAGCACGGCTCTCCTTACCCGTTTCCTGCAGACAGCCCTATCCCGTTGGGCTGCCCCGTAGCCCTGCCAGTGCTGTGTCTGGCAGAGGGTGACTCATGGGGAAAATACTCTTGTGTCTGAGCAGTAAAATTGCCTTCAGGTGGTGTCAGCTTGGAGGTGACCAGCCTCTGTCTTCTTCCCTGCAGGGCAGCAGCCGGCTGGTGAATCAGTTGTCTGTGCCGCCGAGCTGCTGACACATCAGCCGGGTGCCTTAGGCACAGCTCGCCCGCAGCCCCGTGCTTACCGAGCTCCTCCGCCTCCTGCATCCCCTGGCCTGGCCAGCCCATTATGTCATCCTTGGGATTGTGTATGGAGACCCATTCTTTCGTTCGATTGCCTTCGCGTATGGTCCTTTACCGTGTCACCAAGGAAGGTGGGTTCAGCTGTTGCTCCCTGGGAGCAAAGCACATCCCTGCTGCTCTCTCTGCCTGTGCTGGGGCCACCTGCTGCCGGCGCCGCTCCAGGCTCCCCGGCCCGGAGCCACAGCTCAGGTTAGGACGGGGAGGCCAGCATGGAAACTGTCTCACTGGAGTCTTCCCGACCCTTGGCTAGAGCAGTCCGGTTGCCTGAATCAAAGGAATCAGGTCTCCTTTGAGACTAATGCTTGTTGGCTGGTGTTGTTTTAACTGTGAAAGATTCAGCACTCCTTGTGTTATGCTAGCTGGGATGGATATAGGAGCATGTCTGCTGCTTGCTTGCGAGCTCGGGGATTGCTGTGACTCGCTTCCACCACTGTCTAGAGCACGCTTGGAGCGGAGCAGCTGGGAGCCCTCACTTCCAGCCCCCCTGCTCCATCCCTGCGAGTGCCTCCCTGGCCGAGGCCACGTGGCCTGCGCTTGCTCTGCCCTGATTGTCCCTCGCAGGATTTCCTTCGGCACATGGCACTCGAGCAGCCACAAGAAGCTTCCTCCAGCAAATCCTTCTCCTCTGAGGTGGCTGTCCCTTGCATCGCTTGCTCTTTTCCCATTCCCATTTCCTGTGGCTGGTTGCGTTGCCCTAATAGAGGTTTGGCATTGCTGTTTTGCACACCCTAGTGGGAGAGGGGATGTGTTTATCACTTTTCCTGGAGATTATCTGTTTAAGCACTCTCTGACAGTTACAATAACAAGGGCAGCGCGCTGTGTTTCCCAGCAAAAGGACACTCGCTGCTGAAAGATGTATAGCACTAATTAGAAATACATAACATCCGGCCACATGGCAGCCTTCTCCCGGCCGCTCCATTTCCTGAGCTCAGACGACTTTGACGACAGTTGGTTTATGTTTTCCATGAATATAATGTTCTCAGAGAAACACAAATTTCTCCCCGTTAAAAAAGTCCCCTTTCTCTCCATCTCTCTCTCTCTTCCCCCTCCCCACGCACCCATTCCCCTGCAAAGCAGGTAGATTTATGACTGCAGAAAGCCTGGGTCGGATCCTGCTGCCAGCTGGGTTGGAGCAAAGCTCGCAGCCCCTGCATGGACGCAGTAGAGAGCCCAGGTAGATGATTGCAGAGGGCGCTGCGGCAGCCGTGCTGGCCAACCTGCCCCGCTCCCCAGGCTCTCTGCGAAGGAAGCTGCCTCCTGGCAGAAAAACAGCACTCTTTGTGCAGACTAGTACCCAGCTGGAGGAAAAACCCCTCTTTTCTACATGCAAAGAAACAGGAGGACTCTTCTGCAGCTCAGAGGGTTTTCATGATCTTCAGAAAAAACACCTGACCCTAGTTCCCAGTTGCTTTTTCTCTGCGCTTGCAGTCTAATGGTCATCAGCTCCCATTTCTCCCATCCTATCCCTTCTGCCTCCTCTCGCTCTTGGGCTCTGCTTCAGAGCAGATAGCCTGGGCACCAGCTGGAGGAGTCTGGGTCCAATCTCCAGCTTGCAGCAAGCAGCAGTGACTAGTAGAAGGACATTTTTTTGGAGGTCCCTGCATGCTGGATGAGAGCAGGGCAGTTGCTCTGCTGAGTGTAACACAGGTTAGGTGTAAGGGCCGTTAGATGTAAGGGAGGTAGGAAGATGGAGCATGCTCAGGGAGGTGAGATCTTAGAAGGTTTAGCTGCTGAAATGAATTCCTATTGAATATGGAAAAACTGCTGTATTTCAGATGTTTATAGCTTGGCCAAGTGTGGACAGATTTCTAGTAGGACAGGAAAACTCTGTTAAAAAGGTTATTCTGCAGCAAAATCTCAGATCCCCTTTCCAGGATTTGCAGTTGCTAGATTAGCTCAAGGAAAAGGTTGTAAGTGTTTTTTCTAACAAGGGTAAGCCACTATCTTGTTTCCTAGCCTCATTCTCACAAGTAGCCGAACTGTTTTGGCTAAAGATTTCCGGAAGAATTCGGGCTGAGACAGGACCCAGCATGGAAACTTCAGCTCCGATAGTTAAACTCTGAGCCAACGGGAAAAAGGGTCTTATGAGTGGCTAGTGTCAGGAAGGCTTTATAACATGGTGCTCAAAACCCTGCCTGCAGAAGAGACTGTCAGAGCTTATGTCCCAGTGGCCCATCCAGCATCTGGAGCCCTAACCTCCACGATGGGTTTGCAGAGGGCTGCAGGGCTCTCGCTTATTTTTCAGGTGCAGAAAGACAGATCTTCGAGGCAAATTTAGCCTGTGAAGTGTGGGGTAATGCAAATTACCCAGGCTGTTGGTTCAGACTGCAAAGTGTTTGATAACATTCCTGGTTTAAAATACTCTGCTTGCTCATTTCTAGCCCTGTGCAGCATTGGATGTGCCTTAGAGTTTTGCTGGTACAGCTGATGTGGGGCTACAAGTGACCAAGAAACAGATCCAGCTTGGGAAAGCTCCCAGAGGGTGTGATTTTAGGCCGGCTCAGCTCCCTGCTGTGCCTGCAGTGTGGCTCCATGGGCCATGTGTCGGTACAGCAGGTAGTGGTGCAGCATGTGGCTAGGCTACAGAGTTACCCTGAGTCAGTCTTGACTGCAAATGCTACGAGTCCTGAAGCCCTGACCTCAGGCTGTGGTTTCACAAGCAGTTATTTAGGTAGCAGTGCCAGCTTTACCCACCCTCCGCTCTCGCCACACGGCACCTTTGATGGCGATGGTACAGCTGAAAGGTCACATTTCTAACCCCAGTGAGCTGCGTGATCTGGTTCACAGGGTGGCTGCGCAGGTGAGAGCTGAGAGGTGACATGGTGACAGGAGCTGTTTAACTGATGCCAGCATTAACAGGGATGTTTGTCTGGATGCAGGGGGAAAAGGTGGAGGGGGAATGTGCTGTGGTTGCTGGTGCATATAACCTGGTCTTGTGCTGGATGATTTCCTGTGGAGCGTCACCGTTGTGGGTGCTGGTGGCCCAGAGGAGCCACATCTCTGACCACCTTGGGGCCTGCGACCTCGTAGCAGCTTCTTTTGCATGTGATTTCTGTCTGTAGTCTGCCTGACCACCTCCGCTGTGCCCCAGCTGCATGGCATGGCTGGGTTGAATACAGGAGGGTTATCTAATTACAGCCTAATTTGGGGTTTCAGGGGAGGAAGTGGAGTGTGGGTTTGTGGCAGCTTTAGCTGATGGGATGCCATTGATGCCACCTGAAAATGTCTCTGGCACCAAGCTTTTGATGACCATCTGCGGGGATAGGATTTGGGATTGCCTGTGGACCTGATGCTGTAGTTCTGCTTCTCCTGCACCTGCTGTGGATCTTAGGAAACAGATCTGGGAATTACAGGGTTTGCCCTGACCTGGGCCGTCAAGATCTCTCTGCCTGTTCTTGTTGGTCTGTGGCAGCTGGTGTCCCCAGGTTATACTAGTGCTGTTCAACTGCAGGGACAGGAGTCATCTAAGTGTCACTCCAGCCTCCAAGAACACATCTTTCTATGAAGTTTGTGTCTTAATACATCGTGCATTATCAGCAGCACAGATCATTGCTCATCTCGGAGGTAATGACACCCTGCAGGCTCCAGAGCAGATTTGTTGCTCCAACCCCGCCCTTTCAGTGTATCTTCTACAAAGTATTTTTCTCTTAGTGCTAGGGTAGGCTCAGACACTTCGTGCTGTGGGTGAGAGACCTTGCTGTGGGTGTGGAGAGCTAGTTTCCTTACTGCCCATCTCTCAAGACACTCCACAGGTTTCTGTCTAAACACCTCTGTTTCATGAGCGCTCTGCCCTTTGATTGTACCCTCACCTTGACTGTCTTCTGTGGCATGGCCAGCTGGGGGTAGCCTGGGGTCTGCCACCCCACAGCCTCTGCGTCACAGTCGTGACTGCTGGCTCCAAGCTCCCAGGTCAGTGAAAGCCAAGGCTCCCTGCCTTCTGAGGAAAGTGGTGAAAAGTCACAAGAGAGAAAGTTTCTGCTGATTTATGGTGCTTTCCTCTTTTGTCCTACAATTAAGCTCTTAAGAGCCTTTGCTGGCAGGGCTTGGAGCTGGAGTGCTGGTATATGTTCAGGGGTCTTGAACAAGTACCTACCTGGATGCTTATTCTTCCCTGCAAGGTTGTTGGGTGGGGGGAGCCTCTTTGAAATGAGGCTGACAAGCTTGGCCAGGGAATGAACTTTCAGGACCAGGGGAGTTTTGTGTAATTTAATGATGAGATGACAACACCCACAGTAGCTGAGCTGGAACTGTCAGGAAACGACCCTTAAATTTGGGTGTCCTGTTGCTCTTACCTGCACAGTGGAGAGCTTCACACGCTGTGCTGGAGCTGAGCATCGTTGCGGTACATTGAAGCACTGTGGCTTTATGTAAACTGGGTGTGAGCCGGTGGGCACATGGTTCACGTCTGTAGCAATACCAGGTGTTCGATGGAGCTGTGGCTGTAGTGCTCAGCTTGAGTGAGCAGGTCACAGACAGCTGTACCTGTGACAGCTCACGTGCAAGAAACATTTTTACTCTTTTTTGGTTGTTTAATGTTGTATGAGGAACTTTTAGCCTGCAACAAGAGCTGCTGATGGCAGTGGGAAGGGCTGAGGCCCTGGTACCAAGCCTGGCCATGGCCACTGCAGAGCATTGCTCCAGCGCTTGGAGCCAATCTCTGAAATACGTCGGGGCTGTGCAATGCTTCTGACCCTCAGCATTACAAAAGCCTTTAAGCTTTGCCTTTTTTGGAGGGGAAGGACTTAACTTTTGTACCAGCCCAGTTTGGGGGTGACTGTGAGTCTGGCTTGAGCATGGTGCCCAGAGTCCTGGCAGGGCTGCCCACGCAAAGTGCAGGGGTGCTTGCTGAAATGCCCAGAGCTTTTCACCTGCCTTGGAGACCTGCCAGACTTAGGTGCAGCAGCACGATGGCCATGGTCTTGTCGTGTGCCCATTTAAGACAAGAAGTGAAGAGTCCAGCATCTCACCCGAGTGCGGGAGGAGGGAGCGCGGGGAAGATGACTGTAATTTCTTGAACTGGACTGTGGCCAGAGCACTGGGACTAACACTCTTAATTGTGGGAAAGGCTTCATGAAAGAGATTTACTGTCCCAGAGTGGTCACATCTTTAGTTTTATGTTTCCTCCAAAAGTTGACAGCCCCTGCAGTACGGCACTTCCTACCATTGCTCTGCAGCACTGGCTCAGCCCTGGCTCTGGGAGCACAGCACCCTCGTTCAGCTACCAGGCGCCTCTTCTGCCACCCCAGGTTACCCTCAGTGGTCTCCCCACTGGCTGCTGAACTCATTGGCAGCTGTAAGAGCTGGCCAAATCAAGTCTACAGATCTTCCTTCCATTTTTTCCTGTATTTTGTAGATGTTAGTCTTTTTTTCTGGTTGTTTTTAACCTCCCACCCCATCGTGCTGAAATAATTTGCACTTAAAACCCAATGTTTGTTCTCTGCACCTCAGGCATTTTGCTAGCCCCAGCTGAAACAGGGTCTCAATGTCTTGCTTTAATCCTCTTACCCTTTGCTGAAAATCCCTGGTCTGCCACATCAGGGGAGTTCAGCTTCCAACACCTTCCCCTTGCCCGCGTGCAGCTGATGCTCTTGTCTGTGGCGGAGGTGCCTGGGAGCTTGAGCTCTGCAGGGGCTCTCCCTCCCCTTCCTGGCGCTGGGGCTTTGCTCACACGGGCACCAGTTTGGAGTCAGTACCTACATGTCTGCATTCACTGTGCAAATCCTTTGCCTGGCTTGCGGCAGCTTTTCTCACGGTGGCTGCCTGTCTGCAGGGTGAGGGCTGGAAGCCCTGGTCCCGCAGCGGGTGACGCACAAGCCAGCAAGGAGCAGCCTGCACAGAGCAAACAGCACAGGCTGGTAGGAAACCCCTGAGTGGGGCGGGTGCATCTCGTCCCGCTGGGCAGTAGCTCCGCTCCCACACACCACAGCACTTCCCTGTCTCCCTCCGGGCAAGCCCCCAACCAGCCGCTCCCCCCACATCTCAAGGGAGTATATGATTTGGGGGCAGAGGGGATTTGCAGGGCAGAGCCTGCCCTTAAGGCTTAAAAATCTGCGAGCAGGCAGTGCGGTGCCTGAGCGAGCACAGGCAGCCTGGCATGCCCCATGGTGCCCTTGGCCTCACTAAATGTAACCCACACCCAGCTCCAGGCAGTTCCCTTGAGCCAGCTCCTCACTGCTCTCAGCAGCCTCAGAAGTGGTTTCTGGCTGGGTGTAGATGTGCTGGGGGGATTTGCTCTCACTCTGAGCCTGCTCTGTTTGGAAGAGCTGTGGTCGTGTGGCATCTACTTGAGTAACAGCTTCAATTAAGCTCTCTTGACAAGCTGTTGTGTGACTGGTGAACTAATGGGAGGAGCCCCCTCCTCAGCTGCTGAGGTTAAAACTCCAGCAGGGACAAAGATCAAACATGCAGCTAATTACCCTTTTAACACTTAAACATACCCCCCTCCTTCAGGGGAAGGCATCAGCTCCAAGCAGCAGCTTCTGTGCTGAGAGCCCTGAGTGCTGGCTCAGACTGGGCTGGCTCAGCACACGAGGTGGGGTCGGGCATGTTGTGGGCAGTGTGACTGCAGCATCTTCCCACTCCAGAGTGGCTACTCACCATGTTTTTTTTGGTTTTTTTTTTTTTTTTTTTTCACCACGTGGAGCAATTGGATCTAGGACAGGTGTGAGTTGGGGAATTGCCCACCCCTTCAGAGATCCCTGTCCCAGGCGGGATGCAGAAAGGGAGGCTGTGAAGGCGAAGCAAGATGGAGCATCTGACCTGCTCCCTGCTGAACCATCTCTCTGTCTCCTAGAATGCATCTCTGAAGACTGCCGCTCTGTCATCCAGGAACAGGCCATGGCCCTGGGGCTCTCCATGTTTGCACTCTTGGTGAGGAGGTGTACAAGCCTGCTGAGGGAATGCATGCAAGGTAAGGGGTTACCAGCAGGATCCACGCAGCTGCCCATGAGGCAGCCTGGTGGTGTTCAGGCCCTTGTTCCCTGCTATTTTGTACACCCTTTCCCCTCTGCTGGGGCCCTTGGATTCTCCCTGAGCATCCCAAGTTCTGCCCAGGTTATGACTGGATCACCTGGCAGGAAAGCCCCTGATGCATGCAGGCAGAAGTATTTGGAACAAAGGGATGGATGCAGGACTTGCTTTCTGCCAGCTATTGGGAAACTTCCCCAAACTGGAACCTCAGGATCCTATCTCTATGCCTGGTGCACTGGTAGCCCACTGCCCTTAATAAAAATGATCACAGATGTCCCAGCTTGCCCCCCAGGCCAGCCCATGTAGGGAGAACAGATCTGTCTTTGCACTTGCTGTGGTCTGTGGCTGTTCCCTTGTGCGGCCGAGGCTGGGATGTTGGGATCCGTATTGTGCATCCCCTGTCCCTGCCTGAGTCTGGCTCCTGGCTGCGGTGAGCTGCCTCAGCTCTCACATCTTGTATTTGCAGTTCAGCCACAAGAGGCGGAGCAGGAGGATGAGGAGGATGACATCAAGGTCTCTGCCTTGCCCCAGGACCTGAAGGAGCTGCTTCCCAGTGTGAAGGTCTGGTCCGACTGGATGCTTGGCCACCCGGACACCTGGAATCCTCCTCCAACCTCTCTTGAGCTCCCCAAACAGTACGTGCATCCTCTGGTCTGTCTTCTGGTGTCTGCTCCCTCCCTGGGTTCCTTGTGCCCTCTTTCCCCCTTGCTTATGCTTATTCCTAGCTGTGGCACTCTGACCTGAGCACCCAGGAGAGGCTCACTGCGCAGGGGATATCTGGGGAGGGCTTGTTGTCCTTGGTGACACAGCGACTTTTTCATTGATGCATGGGTGGGGCTGAAGTGTCTCTGAGGGGGCCTGACAGGTGCTCTTTGCTCCCATGTGTTAGAAGATGGCCCATGAGCTGGTTTTTTACCTTCTGCTTAGGATGTGCATCTGCTTTTGTTGCGATATGTCTCCTTTATGTGCTCTGCTGGCCCAGCCAGCTGGACAGGCAGGGCCTTCCTCTCTGCAAGAGGGGAGTCCTTTTCCAGCATAAGCATTTTGTTGCCTTTTTTTGACTGAATCAGGCCAACCTTGGTCAGGCTGGGCTGGCCTGGAGCAGCTTGTCTGTTCCTGGAGCTCCAAAAGTCACTTCCCTGCTGCTTCAGAAACAGTTTGTCTCTACCCCTGCAATGCACAAAAGGGTTAATTTTCTAAACTGGCCGATTCCAGCCCATTAGTCCATAATGCGGACTAGGCAATTTGCATATTTTTGGAAAGAAAATCGAGTGAAGGGGCCAAGTATGGAGTATGCGAAACAGTGTCTGAGCATGCTCCGTAGCTGCTTTCCCGCAGGATTTTCCATCTGCCTCCGGTACTCCGGATCCAGAGCCTGAAATCACGTCTTATTGTTAATCCAAAGGAGCCAGAACCCAGGGTGATGGGAAGGCGCATTAAGAGTAATCCAGCAAAGTGGCTTAACCATTAATGGGTCCCTGCTCCGTGCGTCAGGTCCAGTCCTGCTCTACTAGTTTATTGCCTCTTACTCCAGTTCTTTTTCATTTGGCTGAGGAAATGGAAATCTCACACAGGAAGTTCTGGGCCTCATTTTGTGGAGATGGAGTCTGTTTTCTGTTTGTCGGCTGCTCGGTGTGGGACCGCTGCCTGCTCATGTGAACTGCTGCCCATCTTTGGGCAGGAACTCAAACTGGGATCTGTCACGTGAGCCCGCGTGCACCAATCCCCCCTTCCCCTCGCGCTGCCTGCGCAGGGAGCCGCTGAGCCCTTGGCGACGGGCAGCCTCGAGATGGAATTTCTGATTGGGTTCGCGCAGCCAGCGCTCGGCGCCTTCCCCGGGATGAGCTGCCTCTCCCTCCTGTGGGGCACGGGGCTGTGTCTCCCCAGGCTGCCGGAGCAGGTGCGGGCTCCCACTTGCCCATCGAGGCAGGAGAAGGCAGTGGTGGCAGCCCACCCCATGGCATGGCGGCACATGGCTCTTTGGGTATGGGTTGGGGGGCTCTACTCTGCAAGGTCCTGGTCTGCTCGGCCATGGAACAAGGGTCTTCATCTTGTAGCAGACGCCCAACCGCTTCCCCACCTTGCCCTCTCCACAGAGGATGGCTGAGCGGCCCCTCTTGTCCCATCCGTGCCCGTACTCTGGGGCATGGGCAGCCTTCCTCATGTTGGCTCCCAGCTCCTCCACCCTGGTGCTCTTTGGCTTACCAGGAGCATCTATCTTATTCATGGCAAGGAGACAGGCTGCTCTTTCAGCCCAGACCTCTTGTGTTGACCTAGCATTGCGCGGCTGGGTTTTGGTGGTCTGGGACACTGGGACAGCAGCAGCTGAGCTTCCCTAGAGGTGCAGGTAGTGGCGAGTAGCATGGAGCCAGCTCCGCTCTCAGGCACAACCTAGGACTTGCAATGTCTTCCCTGGATGTGGGAAAGGAAAAGGGGAGCACTGGGTTACTGTTTCAGCTCTCTATTGACACAAGCCTGCTGTCTGCCCTGGGGGCTGTTCAGTAACCAGGTAAAGTCACCGAGTCTGGGCGCTTAGATAGGAGCAGCTTCAAAGAAGTTTAGAAGTAAAACACGGGTCAGAGCAGCAGGCATGTTGGAGTAAGCCAAGGTTTATGGGCAGGGTGAGCTCAGGAGCAAGGAGAGCATGTGAGGAGCAAGTGCAGATACCAAGTTGCAGAACTGAGGAAGGGGCCTGTGCCATTTCATGCATGCTCTGTGCCTCATGGCAGTGGGACGTGCTGCGAGGTCCTCAACAATGCCAGTGGAGAAGCTGGTTGGATATGCTGAAACCGCCTCCCAGCTCTCTGCAGCTATCACTTTAATCGCCCCTCATGGTGGCGTGGGCACAGAAAAGGGACAGTAAAAAAGCCCTGAAGCACAGAAGCACCCTGCAAGGATGCCATGAATGTGCTAAAGCTTCTGGAAAAAACAGGCCCTGTACCCACCTGGCAGCCCACTAGGAGCAAAGGCCTGGCCCAGAGCTTGCATCAAAGTGCAACTCGTCCAGGGCCAGTGCTGCTGCCAGAATGACGGACTGGGCTTGGGGCCAGTGAGGCAGCTTGTCAGGACTCTGCCAGAGCCTAGGGCCTGGGCTGCCGGGGCTATACATCCCGAGGCCTGCACTCACGCTACGTTCACCATGTTCACGATTGCTCGTTCTTAGTAGGGAAGAGAGCTGGGGGACTTTGAGAACGTCTAAACTCAGCCCAGCTGTGGCAGTTGGTTTATTGCTTTCAGCTGGTACTTGAACCCAGGTCCTGGTCTTGGAGTCTTTCCCAGGTTTAATCCCCGGAGCTTTCTCTGCAGCTGTATGACACTGCGCTGACCCCGAATGAGGATAGGAAAATAGAAACGGTGCCAAGCCAGAGTCTCTTTTTCATTTGGAGTCTGGCTGTCTGCCCATGACCAGGGTTACATAATGGGAAACATAGCTGGGGCTCTGGAGAGCCCGCGTTTCACCACGCTGCCCAGACCTTCGCGTTCTGATGCTATATATCTTCCTAATTGTAGCTCGGATGCATTTATCACACTGCTGGATTTGAGTCCTTACAATAAAAAAAAAAAACCCACCCCACACCGAATTCCTCAGCTCACTGCTTTCCCCTTTGGACAGAGGCGGAGGGAAAGGTGTGAGGGGTGAGCACTGCCGAAACCCAGCATGCGGCTGCGAGCCACATAGGAGTGGGCTCTGCAAAGTGGGGTGGGAGGCTTGGGAGGCTGTGTCTTTGGGGTCCTTTTCCTGGCAGGGGCTTGGGAATGGACCCTGGTTCCTGGCAGGCATCCTTTTCCTGGCTGGGGGTTCAGCGGTCCCAAATTCCACCTGAATGAGAGGCTACACCTTTCCACAAAACCACCTTCCTTGGTCTGGTGCACTCATCCAGCTCTTAGCCACACCTGCACGGTCACCATTGCTCAGGGGATGCACTGGGACATGTTTTCAGGCCAGAAGGCCATAGAGAGGTGATAGACTACCTAGATCCCTCTGCTGGGGGTGCTGTGTGTTTTTGAGAGATGGAGGGTGTCCTTCCCCTCTACTTATTTGGGAGAGGGGGTCAGCGAGCTTTCTGTGGCTCTTTTCTCAGGTATTCCCAGAATAGGAACTAAACCTGCCTGTGGACATCTCTGCTTCAGAGCAACAGTGTCCTGTGGCTTGGGGATTGTGTGTCTGGACCAGGTGTTCCTAGGTCTTCTAGCAGCAAGCCACAGTTAATTCTGTATCTTAATTTATATCTGCATGTTTCATGGCAAACATCGTGTTGAGGTCTGAGTAGACTGTCATTTAAAGCAGTTGCACTGCCATGCAACTGGGTTGGCAAAGCGTCTTTCAGACCAATTGTCCCCAGGAGTAATTTGCAGAGATTAGGGTGTAAAAGCAGGGAGTCCTGGGGAGAGAGCAGCAGGATGGATCTCCTAAGGCAGAGATATTAGTAGCAGATGGGGCAAAAGGCAGATCTCCAAGGAGGCTGCAGTCATTCAAGTGAATCCATCTCCTTTTGGGACATATGGCTGTGAAGAGGGTGAAGAGGGCTGGGCAGGGGAGAGCAAAGCATCTCTTTGCTCTACTTTCTTGCTGCAATGAATCCGTTGCTAAATGAAGTACAAGAATCGATGGGGAAGCCACTGGCTAGACAGACAAACTGCCGCAGGGCTGACCCTGGTGAATCTGCGCTCCTTCTACACTGGAGCGAAGGGCCTCTCAGTTTGTGGAGGCTGTCTGCAAGCATTTAAAAATGGTTAATTTAAACCAAGTATTAAATTAAATCCAAAAGCTCTGAGCACATTCTAGAGCTTACCTTCCCAGAGAGTTCTGCCAGATCGCTCTCATCACATTGCTCTTGCGGAGAAGTGTCACCGAGATGGCAGCTCCCACTGGGAGAGATGGACAGAGTCTTGGACAGGGGTGCCAAGACATTGCTGGAGTTTGCTGGAGACTAAATGGAAAATCCCTTTTGCAGATCTCAGCCTTAGCTAGTAATGCTGGCCACCAGAGTTTCCTTATCGAGACATCAAAGCGAGGATTCAGAGGTGTCTCGGTAGTATAAACCTGGCTGAGAATGAAGGTAAAGTCGAGCGAAGCAGAAGCCAAAAGTCTCCATAGAGAAGGGGGCTGTGGTGCAGCAGAGGCTGGCTGGGAGGAGACTGCACCTCTCCCAGGGAGGAGAGTGTCCCTCTAACTCCGAAGGCAGGTTCCCAGGAGAGGAATGGGTTTATGGATGCCCGGCTGGCTAAAGGGACCATGTGCAGGGCAGTGTGGGGGAAATCATTGGTGCCACGGGGCAGAGGGGCTGTGAGCACCTTGTCCCTGCTCTGGGCAGCTGTGTCTGAGTCCAGGGCAAGGTTGGTGAATGCCTTTTAGGAAGAGCTCCCACTGCCAATCCCGTTTGTTCCTTGCAGAGGAGCTGCTTTTAGTTCGGCTTTCCCTGGGCCACGAGAGAAAATCCCGGAGGGGGATGCGGAGCACTTTGTACGGCGGTGCAGGAGCTGGGGTGGGCACCAGTGCCATCTTGCACCAGGAGCTGGTGGGTGTGCGTCGCCTGGCCTCGGGAGCACGTGAGCCCGAGGCGTTTGCCATCTGCACGGCAGCGTGGCTCTTGGCTGCTGGGGAACACAATGCAGGGCTTCTTCTGCGCCGTGCTTTCCGGGTTTGTTCTGCAGCTGTGGAGTTTGAATGTTAGTGTTTAAACAAGCTGGTATTACACAGGAAACGGCCACCTCCACAGGCCCCCGCAGGCTTGTAACATGGGGTCATTGTGCTTGATATTAATCACCAGGCAGCCCGCGCCCCCGGTGAAGATGGTGGCTTACGCCAGAGCGCTGCACAGCACCGTGGCTGGCAGTGGTTTGGCGAGCATCAGGCTCGCCCCAGCACCCTCTGCTCTCCCCAGACTTTGGTGCATGCCTTTTGTCTTGCAGTGATGCATGCCCATCAGGGGCATCCGTCTTTGCCAGGAGCCGTCCCCATGCAGACCTGGCCTCGCTGGGGCCGTGCTCTGTCCCGGGGCCGTGCTCCAGCCTGCGCACTCGGCTGTGCACTTGTGCGGCGCTTTCACTGTTGCCTGGCCGGGCTGCGTCCTGTCGGCGTGCAGCTGGGCTGTGCTCACACTGACAGCTACATTAAACCTGGAATCCTGAGGCAATAAAAAGAAATTAACTCTTATTTTTTTTTCCTGTCCTAGTGGAATAAGCAAATGTAAATGTGTCTGTGGGGAAGTGAATGAACCCCCGTTCTGAGGAAAGACCTCGTGCTAACCCCCGTCTCGCTTCCTCGGTTAAAAGCTCTGGGAGCCTCGTCCCTGTACCTGGGAGCTGCGTGCCTGGGCTCGGTGTCAGTAATTCAGGGCCTCCCTCCGCAGAGGGATGCCGAAGCCGTGGCACTGTGCATATGCAGCACTTCCAGGCACCTGGGCCTGCCTCGGCTTTGCAGAGAGGCTCCGGCCCTGCAGCGATGTTGGGTGACATAAGCCAGAAACGCCTGGAGGTGGCTGCGTTGTCGTCCTGGGAAGGGGCAGTGGGGAGAAGGCGCCTGACAGGGCTCCCGAGTGTTGTGCGACCTTCTAGGGCGTGTGCGTGTCCCAGCAGGAGATCCACAGGGCCGTATGGTGTCGGCACGAGCTCTTAGCCCTCTCTGGCTTTGCCAGTGGGTAGCAGCCGGTAAATGATCTTGGTGGTGCCAGTGCTGGGAGATGCACTGCAGAGGAGGGGCTGCACCCGAGGGGAAGGCAGAAAATTGTCAGACCTGCTCTCTGTGGTGCTACCTCTGTGTTGCAGGAAAAAACTAAAGCTGAAATGCCAACACCTTCTTCTTTGTTGGTTTTTTGAAGGCTCTGCAAGGTGCTGCATGTGAGAGGGTGCTGCCCAGCTGCCGGCCACTGCCGCAGAACTGCTTGGGGTTGCATTGCAGTGAGATCTTGATACTGGGGATCCAGCACAGTCTGTGGTTTGACTGAAAGAAGCCCAAGGTGGACACCTAACACATCCAGTGCAAATGACAGATGTGGCAAGGCACTGAGAAGCTGTAGGGAGCTGAGGATGAAGGGGATATAGTGTCGGGGACTGTTCTCATGCTCAGGGGGTGGTGACGGGCTGCCCTGCCTGGCAGCGCTGCCAGAGGGGCTGTGGGCTGGGGGCAGGCAGCCATGGGGGAGAGGAGAGGGGACTACTGGGCTGGGTGGCTGCAAGGGCGTTAGCAGTGTCAGCTTGGTGACTGTTCACATGGCATTTTTCTGACTTTGGGTGCCAAGCCCCGTGGAGGTAGATGGCTCCCTGTCCTTCATCTGTGCTGCTCCTTCACCCCACTGCCACCCCTGCCCTGCTGCGGATCCCAGTCCTGCCCAGCATCCTACCACTGCCCCCTGCCTCCCTCCCAGCCTCGCTGGTCATCTCCATCCCCTGCCTGTAGATCTGGTTCTTGGGCAATACAGGTGAGGTTTCTGCAATGTGTTTCTTTCCCTTCTTCTCCACCCTGGCTCCATCCACCTGGTTTTCTCAGCCCCCTGGGAACGTCCTCTGCATCACTGCCTGTCTCCACCACCCCAGTGCGCTCATTCCCTGGTGGTTGCAGGCACTCTCCCAGTTCCTCTCCCCTGCTGATGCCTGCAGCCTCTGCACCTCCTTCGTCCAAGCTGAGTCCTCATTGCAGCCCGCTCTGGCAGGGCCCCACCAGTGCTATGTGACCGGACTCAGGCAGCCGAGCCCAGTTGCCAGCAGGGCACTGGGGGAGGGCTGAGCCTCCCAAGCCCTGTGCATCTCCCATGGGCAGAGCTCGCCTTGGAGGTGGCCCAGAGCAGCCCTATCACATCCGGTGCTTGTCTCTGCAGCCTGGGCCGGAGGATAAACTATCAGGGCTGTGGGGCAGTGGATCATTCCTCTTATTATTTTCTTCTTTTGCAGATAGGGGTCGTGGAAAGTTCAGTTCCTTTTAACCCTCGCAGCTCTGTTTATTTTCCAGCTGGTAGCACAAATGCAGCGTTTCCCATTACATCACAAAGGGCCTCGGACAGATCCCTCCGAAAAACGTGTTGCAACTGTTTATTTTTTTCCATATTTAAACATTTCTGACAGCCAGACCTGGCTGAGCCAAGCGATGGAGCTTTGTGAATGAACCCAGCTCCTGGTGTCTGTGCCCAGAGGGCTTTGAAGGACCTCTTTTCTTCTGCAGCGGTCGGGCTGGGGCTGGCTTAGGGACGTGGGCGACTCTGTGTTACATGTGTGCTGATTACGTGCCGGGCTTTGATTAATGGCTCCTCATTCTGCCTGGCTCCCAGGACGCTCTTGAAAACAAGATGTTTCATTTCAGTGTGCTTTCCTGGTACATTGATTCCCGTAAATAACCGAGTGCAGACTCTGTCCACCTGGAGCAGTTCAAAGAGCAGGGGGCCTCCCTCCAGCCCTGGGCTGCCTTGGGCCACACCGGTCACTGCTGCACCCCTGGTGATGCTGCCTTCCCTGCGCTTTTCGGTGCGCCAGAGGTGTGGGGTGGAGGAGCAGCCCTCCTTACTGCCACCAGAAGCAGATCAGCCCCAGTTTCTCCTATCCCCTGCTTTCATCCCAGTTTATGTGCTAAAAATCCCTATCTGAGTGCTTTTAGAACCAAGAGGAAGAAATGCAGTATGAGGCAGCCTGGTCGGCTGCAGTGCCCCTGTGCCTGCTTCCCCTGCGCTGGCCCTCTCTGGGGTGCTGGGCCCTCCCCAGGGTGTGCTCAGTGATGGGGATGTGTGATGGGGATGTACGGAGAGTGGTCCAGGGCTGCCGCTGGCCTTGTGTTTGCACCGGGCTCCCCGCACGTCACTGTCACTCTGGGAAGGTGAGACACCACAGAGGCAGCTTTGCAGGTCACTTGCAAGTGTTGAAACCATGGCCAGAAGCAAAACACGGCTTAACCCCCTGTGGCTGGGGTTTAACAAAAAAAAAATCTCTGTGCTTTAGAGCATGGCCGCAGCACGTGGTCACAGCAGATAACAGCTGTGCGAAGGAGAGGGTGCCCCAGGCTTGGCTGGAGTACCCCAGGTGCCTCTTTTGCCCTGACAGCAGTGCGGGTGTTCGGTCTGTCCTCCCAGCAGGCTTTAAAATTGAGTAACAAGCATCGTTTCTCCCATCTGGAACGAGCTGGGTTCCTGCTGGCACTGCACGGGGAAACTGCTTCCCGCGCATGTGCCAGCTTGGGAGCGGACAGAGGTGGGCAGAGCAGCGAGAGGGTGAGATCCTGGGAGCCATCCCCATCCAGGGGGATGGGGTGGTTGGTGTCGGCGCTCATGGGCGAGGGTTACAAGCCCTCCTGGGTTCGGTGCCAGCGCAGCTGTGCCTGGAGCCCTCCCGGTGGGGTAGGTTAGCAGCGGTGGTGGCGTGCCTCGCCTCGCCTCACCTCTCTGGTATTCGCTGCAGCATTGCAGGCAACTCCCAACGCATTCCAGCCCCGAATTGCTCACGTCTCTCCTCGTTCTCCCAGGGTCTCAGTAGATGTGTGGGCGACGCTGGCTGACTTCTGTAACATACTGACCACAGTGAATCAGTCGGAGGTGCCCTTGTACAAGGACCCAGATGACGACCTTACCCTGCTTAGCCTGGAAGAGGATCGGCTGCTTTCGGGCTTCGTTCCCCTGCTGGTCGCCCCCCAGGAGCCCTGCTACGTGGAGAGGACCTCGGACAAGGTCAGCAGTAGGCCAAACATCCCCCCTCGATTCCTCCAGACTTTTATTCTTGGGAAGTTTTCTGTGCAAACGGAACACGATTAAGTCATTGAGAAGGGTGTTAAGGGAAAATATCGACCTTTCAGCCGCTGACATCCAGCTCTGTGTCATGAAAACCCCTCTCGACTTCCTCTGGTGTGTGTGTGCTCGCTGGCATGTTGTATATACGATCATTTCCTCACTTGTTTAAATAGTGCAGCTTGTGTTGGCAGTGCTCTCAGTGCACTCCAAATGGTTTGCATCATGCTTAAAGCACCCTCCCCCTCCCCCCGGCCACAAAACTCTGCCTTAGGAAGGCAGCCAGGACTTTTTTCCTTCTCTAAAGAGGAGAGTGATAAATAGGTGACTAGAGAGAAGCAGACACCATGTGTTAACGTACAAAAGGCTTTTAGGAATATGAAGCATTCCCCACTGCCCGCTCTCTATTTTCCTTTCTTTGCTCTAGGAGCCCATTCTAGCCTGAACTTTCCTTTGGCTGTTTGTTTTTAGAATAATGAAATCAGTTCCCTTGTTGATGTGGGGTTTTAGGTCTGCTCTCTGCCACCACCTGGCCAGAAGGGACCTGGGGGCTGCACTTGGATAACATGTCTGAACCTGATGGGGGATGGAAGAGGCACAATGGCATTTGTTTTGCACACCCTTGGAGGCACGGCAGGATAAGAGTGGCTCTCAACAGTTTCCTGCTTAGAGGCAGAATCGCAGCACCAGAAATGCTGCCCATCTGGGAAGCTGTGGCTTTGCCTCCCTGAGCAGTTGGTGCTACGAGGGAAGTGGAGATGCAGAGGCTGGTTTCTGTGGAGAGCCTGCATGTGATGGTGGCAACATGCCTTCCCATGTGCCAATTCTTCTTGACGTTTTCCTGAAGTGATGGTGGGAAATTTAGGACCTTTGTCAGAGAGGGACCCAAGAGCTGTGAATTTCTGTTTCAGTTCTCTGTCTGCCTGGCCTGTGCTCACAGAATTGCCCATGGTAGAGGAGCACAGGGTCCCAGTGAAACTGAGAGCTCTCTCAGTTTGGCGAAGCACCTTAGTCTAGAAGGTCACTGTGGAAAAATGGATTTTCAAGGCTCTATTTGAAGGGGTTAAAATTACAAGCATGCGGTTGCATTGCTGCCCTAAGGTAGCCTGTTAGCCCAGTGTGTGTTGTGGCCTCACTGGGGTTCTGGTGAGGACAGTCCCAGTGCCCCAGTCTCTATGCAGGGACTCTTTCCCCAGCAGCCACCAACCAGAGCCCCCAGCAGGCAGGTGAGGTGGCTGAGCAGCTCAGTCTAGTGCCCCATAACTTGTGGGACGGGGTCGGTATTCCCTGAACTCTGCCTTTTCTAACCACACACCGGTTTATTCGGAGTGCCATCTACCTGCCCTGCCAGGCACTTGCACTCATGTGTGTAAAAGAAGAGAAGTATCTTTGTCCTATAGCTATGCCTGAGCTTCCGAGCTGAGTTTTCTCACTGTCCTGGCTCCCTTTGGTTCTGGTGCTTTATAAAGAAACTGTACAACTCCACTGGCAGGAGCTGGTGCCCTTCACAGCTCAGCAGCAGCTACCCAAGCATCCAGGATTATCAGGCATGGTGGTACCTGCTCAGCTCTGCTGAAAAGGCAACGCACATCCCAGAGAGAGACAGGCCTGGCTGTGTCTGTCCCTGCTTGCTTGCTTGCTTTCTTTCTTTCTTTTTTTCTTTTTTTTCTGCCTCTGTGGGTCTTGTTTGGTTTGAAATTAGCTGACTTTGGAACCGTGATCCCACCCAGCAGGCTGGCGTGTTCGCTTGTGCTTGCGCAAGTCTGATTCCCTGTTGTGTGCCAGTTGTGTTGTGCTGTCTTCTGGTCTTGCCTTACACATCAAACACATCGCACAGAGGTAGACAGAGGCACCCACTGGTACCAGCACTACCCGTGACCCTCTGAGCAGAAGCGACGGGTTCTGCAAAGTCTCTTTTCGATCCAGTTTTGACCAGTGTTTTCATTAATGGTCAGACTGGTGAGACAGCAGGTGTGCATGTTCACTTTGCAGAGGACACTCAAGAGGGTTAAGGGGAGGCCAGTGAGACAGAGCAGAGATCTCAAAAGCCTGACTTCCAAGAAGAGACTGGAAGAGCTGGGGCTTTTTAGTCTAGAGGAAATTCGGGGAAAATGCAGTAAGCTGTTGCAGAGAGGAGTAGAACAAGCTGTCCTCCAGGTCCATGATGAAAAGCACAGGAAGGAATGGGCATAAATTGCAGCAAAATAGATTAAGACTAGACTTTAGGAAAGGCTTCATACCTTTGGGTAGTTACGCACTTGAAAGCAGCCTCCTTAGCGATTCTGCAGAATCTCTTCAGCCTTGGAGATTTTTAAAAGCAGGCTGGGTGGCTCTCTCAGGTACAACATGGGTAGAGGTGAATGCCTTGGAAAAGGAGGCAAAGTGACCTCTTTGGATGCTCCTACCACATTTTCTGTGATTCAGTAATACTGTAGAAAGGGTCTGGAGTGGCAGCTGTGTCATTACAGTCAAGTGACTACCTTGTTCCACGAATCTTCTCCTTCTGCAGTATTAATGAAGTGAATTATTTGAATCTCCCGAAGTAGAGTGTTGTAGAAGGCAGTGCAGACCAAGCCAGGAAGGTAAGACTGAGAGGCATGAACCCATATGCCTTTCACAAGTGACTGTGAGCAAGATACAAAAAGACACTTCCCTGCAGAGAAGTCCCCAATCCAACTTAACCAGGGGATCCTGGTGTGCGGTCCCCAGTCCACCATCTGCTCCCTGCCCTCCTTTTAGCGTGCAGAGCCCAGATGAGTCTGACTCCTCAGCAAATGCATCTCTGGCCTGTTTGCAGTGGAAGGGTGCCGTGTCCATGCTGAGCATGGTGGCACGAGGGGATCTGTATCCCCAAGCCTCAGTCAGGTGATGGCAAGCAGGCACTGCAGCGAAGCAGCTCCGGCACATACCACATCTAGCTGTGTTGCGGGAACTTTCCCATTTGCGTGCCTCTTGTTGGTTGCTGATTGACTGAGCTGCAAGCAGGTGAGAAATGGTTTTCCTGTGCAGGGAGAACTGTCTTTCCTGTACTGACTTTTCATTGCTTTTTAGCAGGAGTTATTTTTCTGCACTCAATTTCTTTCTCTTGTGTTCTCAGTCTTGGCCCAGTTTTCAGCCCAAGTTCCTGACAGTCCTTTGCTGGAGAGGCAAAGAAGATGTACTGCTCCTTATATGGCACCCTGAGAATGTCTTGAGGGCTAGGAGCAGGGTTCTGGTATGCCAAAGTGGCTCTGGGAAGCTCGCTGTGGTACCTTTCCTATCACTTGCATGGCTAGGAAGAGGCGGTTGGCTTTCTACTGCAAGGATAATATCTCGCTCGCCTTTCTTGCTGATGCTCCAAATCCTTACCCGATGCTTTTGCACCATAGTTTTTTAATGAATTTGTTAAATTTTGGAGGAAAGGAATCTGTTGAAAGGCAAGACTGGAGAGTATTGGGCTTAAAATGGTGTTAGGTTATTGGCTCCACCAAGAGGATGGTTGTTTTGTAAGCTACATAGGACAAACACTGTGCTTCCCACTTTTTGTTCTCCACGTCCCATTTAGCAGATGGAGTGCAGTATTCAGCCAGAGTTTCTCAGCAAGTTTTTGAGCATTTGGCCTGGCTCTTATTTTGAGTGAAAATGTTCTGACTCCGTTTGTTGCCATGAAGCTGTGCGTTCGGATTCCTGCTGGAGCCAGTGTGACACTTAGAGCTTCCCATCGTCTCTTGCACTGTCATTGAAGCTGTAACCAACAAAAGCTGGCTCCAGGGTGAGCATAACTTGGTGATGTTTTCCTGGGCGTATGTTGGGCAGATATCCATTGCAGCTTGTGTGATGGAACACCATCGAACGTACCAGTCAACAGCAAACTATGCAGCCTGGTGCCTGAGCTGTCAGACTGTGTCTGCAGCATTTGCAGCTGAAGGAGACGCTGCCAGGACCTCACTCACCCAGCATTGTACCCAAGGCAAGAGCAAGGAACAGCAGCATGGCTGAGTTAAGTTTCAGGAAGAAGGAAAGTAACAACTGTGGATTCATCAGGTGGTGCGTGGTGCCACTGTGGGGGACTTGGGTTGTGTTGAGGTTAAAGCAAGTCCTAGTGATAGTGCATCTGAGCTGTGCGTGGATCTGTTCTTGTGCAGCCCTGGGAGCCTGGGGCTTGTCCTGGTTTCCTCAGCTCTCACTGAGGTCTGTTGTCTCAGGAGCATCCTGCTCTGCAGTGGCCCCGTGGACCTGGCAGCAAGGCTGGAAGAGGGCTGCAGATCGCCTGGCACAGAGCAGAGCAGGGAGGTCCTTCTCATCTATGCAGGCACATGGCATCACTGACTGCCCACACCCCTGCAAGCTCTGCATCATCCAAGCCTGTGCCTGCAGCACGTGCTCTGCCACACACCCCAGCCAGGGAGATGTGGAGGAGAAAGTGTTAATGTCCCTTCCCACAATAAACCTCTCTGCATGGGGGGTCCTGAAACCTGAGCCTCTCTCTCCTCCCCCAGCCCTGACACACGTTAATAAAAGGTTTTTAAACGCCAATAAAAAGGCAGCAGCCCCAGCTCACCAGGTCCGGGGCCCAGGGTCCTTGGGAAGGCACTTCACAAATGTGTTTTTTGCATTTTCAGGCTTTTGGCTGGTGAATAAGATTGAGGAGAAATACTCCTTCCCCTGATAACAATACAGTGAGACGCAGGATCAGCAGTGTGTGGATTAAAACCAGACGGTGCATGATTAATACATATGCTTATAGGGCTAGTCACTGTGGTTCCCTCCTCTCAAACAGAAAGGCACTTTTTTTCCCCTCATGTGCATGCTCATGTGTGGATGGACTGTCTCAGATACTCACCACTCAGCTAGTCTCAACTGTGTCTCACCTCACCAGGCAAATGAAAGCCCTAAAATGCAAGGCTCTGAAAAATAACTAGCAATATTTTACTGCCACAGACCTGCAAACTGGGTACTGCGTGGCTCCTCCAGCTCCAGGGTGGCCAGTTAGCTTCCCGCACTTGGTGCTGTTCTTGTTTCACAGGTACTTGCTTCCTGCTATTTGCACTACTCACCTGTCAGTGCAGATAGCCTAAAATCCAAGCTTTGTTCTCCTTAGAAAACACAAATCTCTTTCCTCTCTACTGTCCAGCCCAGGTGGACAGTCCAAATTTGACCCTCTCTCTGGTTGCCCTAACCAGTAGATTTGCAGAGCTAGTAGCCTTTGAATTAGCTATGTAGGAGCTAATTATGATTTAGGCTTGGGCAAAAATTAGTCCTGTCTTGTTATTCACTTCACTTATTTATGGTATTTCAGTCTTAAGACTTGGAGATATCTCTTGGCAATGTGTAGTCATGTCTGATGCTTCTTGGAAAGGGAGCCCCAGGTTTAAAAGCCCAGGAGGAATAGCTGTCAGAGTGACCGGGCTCTGTCGTGCCTCTAAACACTAGATATTTTGTCCTTTTCAAGACCTAATGACTCCTGGGATGTCAGGGATGAAATCTACATTAGAGTGGCCACACTACAGTGATTTTGGGAGGACTTCTTGCAAGGCATCAGAGGAAGGGTAGCAAGACCAGGACTCTGAGCGCGCAAACTCTTTGTAAGCAGAGAGAAAACCCCAGTGAGCAAATGTAACTGTTTTCTCAGCATCCTTTCCACATTCCCATTCCATAGCCTTGGAGCATCTCCCTCCAGCTGGCAGGCAAATGCACTCAGCCCATGAGAGTGAGAGCTTCCAGCTTGGAGTTTGGTCCAGAGAGGAAAAGGGAAACTGTGAGCAGAGATCGGAGCCCCAAGTAGGAGAGTCCAAGGAGGAGTCATCCTTGAAAAACTCCTTCCATTCCTGCCTGCCCCGGTTTCCAAACAAGCAGTGAAAGATCCCTGCCACAAGCAGCCCTGCTCGGAGCGGTGACTTGGCAGGAGCTGGCAGGCCCGAGGCGGCAGAGTTAGAAATGTTTACATTTTCTGACCAGTATCTGAACTCCATCCCAGCCTCGACCTTCCCTTTCATGTGGTGCCTTTTGGATTGTAAAAGGCAATTAGGCTAAATTATGGGCCATGTTGGAAGATGATGATGTCACTGGGTGATGGAGGAGAGGCTGGATTTTATGCCACCATGAAGGTAGCACGCAGAATATCACCTGCTTTGAACTCCTCATCCATCCTTGGCATTTCCTTGAACCACAAATGCCAGGGACTGTGTGAACACCATGGGAGCCTCTCTCTGCCTTTGCCAGGTGTCATTAGCACAGTGGGAAGTGTCAAGCCGAGTCCGTGTCTCTGGGTGTGAGTGGCAGAGGAGGGTACGCTGGTGTCTGTTGTGCTGTTTTAAACATACCTCCATAGAAATGGGCATGAGTGCTGTCCTAGTGACTGCTGCTGCATCTCCTAGGGCTGTGCAGGGCATCTTCCAGAGAGGTATTCTCTTCATTTACCATTTGGTCTCAATTTTTAATCACTCTTTAAGCTAAGAGAGTTTTGAGCATATTCTTAAAACTGCGTTTCCCCAGCTGAAGGTAAAGGGAACTCATGGCAAACAAGCACTAGCACTGCACGAGGACACTGAATACAGCCCTGGAGAAATCCGCAATGTGGAATAATAGTTCAGGCTCTTAAAAGGAGGAGGTGGGTTTAAAAAAAAAAAAATACTGCAATAAATCTAGCGAGTGGAATCTGAGGGAAATGATCCCATCTGGAAAACTCCAGTGCTGGTACTGCTGAAGGCTTAAGGAGCGATGCAGATCGCAAAAAGAAAACCCTGCAGTCTGAGGATGACAGGCTTCTTAATTGATGTCCATTGCAACTGGTACTCTGCCAGTTTATGTTGGCCACCTTCCAGCGTGCTGTAATTTTGGGGCCAGGTGTGAAGCATTTCTGTTCCATCTTGTTCCCAAGCACCTACAGAAGCCTCACACATCTCACTTGAGGCTGCAGCCCTGTAGGAAACAGCTGTACAGGTATAGGTGAAAGGAAATGTCACAGCTGGGCTTGGAGTACTCCCCCGTGCCTTGCCTAGGGCTCTGTTTGGGGGGGCCGCTCTCCCCCTGCTGTGCTGGGTTTGGGGAGGTGGCCACTGTCACAGGCACACCTGCCTGTCTGTCAGCAAGGTGCTTTGAACATGAGGGAGCTTCTGTGAAGAATGTACAGGTCAGAAACCTCCCCTTCAAAGAGGAGCCCATGGTGGTGTGCGTCAGTTCTGTAAGCGGGGAATCCAGCCTGGGAGAGCCCAGGATGCTGGTGAGGCAGGGGAGCTGTGGCCATCTCCTCTGGTCTCTTCTCCCTTGGGAAACTACAGGGGAATTTCCAAGGGAACAAGAGCAGGTCTTGTAGAAAGCACAAAGCCTTGATTTTGAAAGGCTGAGAAACCATTGGGATCTTCAGCAAATTGTTGCAGGAGCCTATTTCAAACACTGTTAAAAACATACGTTATTTGCAGGCTAAATTTGTTTTGTTTCGATTTCCACTACTTGAATTTTGCTGTAGGTTGGGAAGCTATCCATTGTTGCCGTGACCCCAAGATATAAATGTGTCCCAAGTCCCTCCATCCCCATCCTCTTTTGAGAAGCCAAATAGATGGAGTGAGAGACATGACAGTCTCTTGGGCATGGTTTGGATCCCCTGAGCCATTCTCGTGGTGCTTCTGAGCTGTGGCTGTCCAGGCTCGATGTGTTGCTCTGTGAGCTGCTGTACCAGCTTGTAAGGAGGAGGTGACTGCTGTGCTCTCCTGCTCTCCCCCACACCCACCAGACGCTGCCAGCGTCCTGCAGCCTTTGCTACTAGAGGCACAACTTTGCTTTTAGCTATATTACACAGCGTGTTGTTTGCTCATGAGTAGGCAACTGAGCAATTTTGAGTTTTTCGTCCATTGGTGAATTGCTTTCTTCAAAGTTTGGGAGGGTAGGAGATGGTGTCTAATCTGCAGGCTTTATCGGTAAAAGTTTTCTTTGTCCAGGTCACTGAACCTATTGTTAAGCAGCATAAGCCCAAGCAAGCTAGCTTCCCCACGGCCCCACCAGGACTGCCCTCCTGTTTACGCTGACATTTTAAGACCTCGTTGACCAGATTTTAATCCAGTTCGTATCCTGTGCACTGCAGTCTCTGGGGCATACTAGCTTTTCACGTCCTCTTGTCCCAGCCATGCAGAGTGCTCAGGCTGAGGACAAGTGCCTGCCTGATGACGCACAGCCGTAGCACCGAGCTGCAGAAACAGTGTTGAAGGCAGCAGGAGTTAAAAGCTGTGCAGCTACTTTGCCACAGCCAAGCATTAACAGATCCATAGCCGTGGCCAGGCAGGCACGATGGTGAGGAGGAGTGGATCTAACAGTACCTCCAGTCCGGCACCCCTCTGCAGAGCCAGCGTCCTGCTGCTTTGCCTCCATCCGGAAGCTGAGGGCTGGTGTGTGAGAACTGCAGTCTCACTATGAGGTGAGGAACCACCTGCCAACGTGTTAAGATCCAGTTACACATGTTCTCTTAATGCTCCTGTTAGTGAGCTCGAGAGTGGCTTTGTGGTCTGGATGTGGCTTGCAGGGAAGTATGAGGTGCTGCCTTCCAGGCAGCCCCATCTCTTGGAGGGGAAGAGGGGAGGGAAGAACCAGCAGTTGGTGGAAATAACCTTCCCTACCCCTGAGATGCCTCTTTCCTGGCATGTGAAGGGAGCGAGCAATACCCCTGTGCATGTGGAAGCTGTGGGGAATTTGCTCAAGTGGCTCATGACGTTTCCATCCCTTCCTCCCTTGCTTTCCCCCAGCCTTGGATCCACCTCTGCCTTCCTCCAGGCTCGCCTTGGACAGGGCGCTTTAGCCATTGCGTCGGCTCCAAGTGAATCAGGCAGCCTGGGCGTGAGCTGTGCACATGTACCAGCACGTGTGTGGTTCCTCAGCCAGTGCTGCACAGTTTGGCTCTGGTGTCAGCAAAAGGCTCTTTTAAAGTGTTTTCTGGAAGTGTGATGTGATCATCAGCTCAAGGCAGAGACTGACAGGATACATCAGCCTTGTCCTATGCCTCGTTTCCAGGCAGTGCTGGATCTTTTCATGCAGATCAGATGATGCTCGTTGTCAAACATCCTTGCTTCTGTCATCGTCAGGCCAGGTTTACGTAATGAGGTGGAAAACTTATTTGCGTTCAGTCCTCTTGTCGTAAAAGCTGCCTCCAGAGGTTCAGCACAGACTCTTGGGAAACAGGAAATGTCTGGAGTTGGCATCAGTGGAGTGGCTTAGGAAAGGAGAGTCAAACCGTGAAGTCTCCTGTGCAGCACCTCCTTGGCGTATGCTGCGTGCACCTTTTGCTTCCTTTGGGGTTTTTCAGCAAGTAATTGCCTTGCTTCTGCCACACCGGCACCCTAATGGCACAAAACCTGCCATGTCTTGGCAGGACATCAGGCCCAGATAGTGCATGGCTCTGGCTATAAAAGAGGTATTCACTATGACTTTAGTGTACTCAGAATAACATATTAGAGTCCAGACCTTGTGGAATTTGCTGATTAGTCTGTAAGTATATTGAAAGGCCTCATTAAAACACCATTAATGCTGGATCCCCTCGCAATGAGCCATCTCTTATTGCTATCCAGAGAAACTTTGAGGAAATGGAAAGGCTGCTCCGGCTGGCCAACTCGGTCCCTGGGCATGAAGCGTGGCCTCACCTCGGACAGTTTTTGTGGTGCTCAAGAGTTAATGTGGTGCTTCTCATTGTGCAGGGGGGTCTCTGGGACTCGGCATTACCTCTTTGCCTCATGCTTTGCCAGCTGGATATGCCGCCACTGCTCAGACTCTGCACTCCAGTACTAAACTCAGTCCTTGACCCGACTCTTCATCTCTGCCTGTGGCTTGACTTCGGGGTTGACCCTGTTTCATGGCACTATTTTGTCTTTGACTAAGTGAAATGCTTAAAACATCCCTGCTGAAGACGATGACGGCTGTGGTATCCACCAACGCAGCTATTGGAAGGACCTCAGGAAACCTGAAAAAAGACCCAATTAATAACTCCTTATTGTTATCCTGAATAAGAAAGATCCAGGTCCTGGGAAGTTTGCCAGAGAAGTGGACGGGGTGGAATGCAGGGAGTGGTCAGCCCAAATAACAGATGGGGATCTACTCTGTCTCTACGGGAGACGGAAGGTGACCTCTGTCATTGAGCTTGGAGTCTGCTCCCCACATTTCTGCTCCCAGCTGGACCTTGCGTTGTTTTTGTGGATGCCAAATCCGTCTGCCAGCGCTGGGCTGAGTCTGGGTGAGGATGGAGAGCCCAGCTCCTGCAGCAGGCTGAAGCTGTAACCCTCGGTGTCCTCACACTGTCACATCCCAAATCAGAAAGAGAAGACACCACCATGATCTTATTTGTTGTTTTCTTTTCTCACCATCATTGAAGTCAAAGCGCTTCCCAGACATTAATGAACGTATCTCCACAACACATTATGACAGAAGGAAAAGCAATTTCCTTGTTAGAGATTGGCAACAGAGGTACGCAAGGCTGAGGGAATGACCCAGGTCCCACAGGAAACCTTAGCTTCAGGATGAGAACAAACCCCTGATACCCAGGATTTCAGGCTAGTGCCTCAGCCCCAGGCCACCCGCGTCCCTTAGGAAGATGAGGGGTACTAAGTGAAGCTTCACTGGGAAGTGTTAAAATTCTTCCCAAACATAGGCCTTGCATGAGCAACGTTACTGCTGCTGGTCTGACTGTATCTGTGGTGGGACACTAAAAATGCTGGATATTTAATCCAGATACTTTAATCAAAATTTTCCCCATAGCGTATTTGCATGTATTTCCTTAAACACAAGGTAAAACCCATAATTTATTTAAATTAACAAAATTTGCCTTAACGTTTTGCATACCAGCATTTCACATAAAGCATTTTCTCCATGTAACAAGTATTTGTCTATAAGTGTATATATTATGAATAGTGACAATAATAGTATTTATTTGTAGTCATTTTGTTGATTTATTTTTTTAAATTTTCCCAAAACTTCACTGTGCTTGGGATAGATAGTTGCATATATAAACACAAATTTTTAGTATGAAGACAAATGTGTTCTCTGAGGTCTGAGAAGTTACTGCCTACCTGGTCTGCTTAGTTTGTGGACAACAGAACAGATTTACGTTTTGGTTCCATATTTATCTTAAGCATAAATTATGTAATGTTTATTATAGCATCCATTATTATTGAAGGAAAGAGATTTATGTCTATAGACAGAAGATGATGGACTTTGCTAATGCTGTGTCAGTTCACCTGATATCTGGTCCATGCATGATGTTTCCCATAGAGAAGTGGCCACGGAGCAGCACTTCCAAAGTGCATCAGGGACTTGCCTGCTGATGTGCATTTTTGGATTTGATACAGTGACCTACCAGCTGCCAGTGACATACCGCATTTCTGGTGCTGAAGTCACTTTTGAAGATCATGCTTCCACTCTTAAGTCATCCAGATGCTTCTTGAACTTGTACCTGTAGCCAGCTTATATTGTTAGCTCCCTCAAGTACCAGCAATTTTTTTTAGTGCAGCATCTGTCCTAATGAACAAAGATTTGATCAACACTGATCTGAGCTTTGCAGAAACCTGACGGATTAAATGCTCTTATCAGTCTGGGCCATGGGAGCTGAATTTGCTCAGCAGTTGGCTGTTTTCACACCTGTAGCTGCAACCTCCTTTAGACACGAGCATCCTCACCAGCTTCCCTGTGACTTGGGAGTTGCTCGCTAGTGACTGCCCTGACAGGGGAAAGGAACGCTTCTCCAGGTATCAGCATGGAGGGATACCTCATGTTTTGGAAGTATGTAGTACCTGCTAAATGTACAAGACACTTAATCACATGGGAAATGCTGGGGTTATAAAGATAAATCCTTGTAGGCTGAAGAGCTGGAAAGGAGTTGTGTGGATGGATTTGGCTAGGTGGGAATTGGATCAAATATCTGTACGGATAAGTTGGATGATTGTATCATTGCAAGTGTGTAGATGGAGCAGTTGCTAAACAGAAAACTGGGCAAAGAGGTGGAAATGCTGGCTGGGCACAGCAAGGGGCTCACAGCTTCAAAGGTACCATCAAGTGACAGTGTGCTGCTGACCTCTGCGACAGGGAACTGTCTCCCATGCAATAGCTGGCCATCGCTGCAGGAAAGTTGGAGCCTGATTTCTAGGCCATTACCTGCCTAATTCTGTTTCAGTGAAAGTCTTGTGTAGCTCTTGGGTGGTTTAGAGACTGAAAGCCCAGGGCAGCATTTCTGAAGGTTGCATGAATGATCCGGATGAGACGACAGAAAGGCAGTCTGTGTGAGCAGCTGCTGCTCTCCACGTTCCCTGCCCATGGCATGCTCGGGAGGAGCGTTGGCTTTTTGTGGCACGAGTGGGACTGGTTTGCTGTCAGCAATACACAGGAGGACTTCAGGGTCCATTCATACTTGTTCTTCTTGATGACCTCTGCCTTTTTGTTCCCAATAGTTAGGTGAAAGTTGTTCAGCTGGAAGGGTGGCACCTTCAGGTTGCTTAAGCATACAAAGCTTGGCTTGGCTGATGCCTGTATTCTGTGGGGTGTCGAGCTTGCCTTCCTCCCCTGGAAGGATCTGAGCATCTTCAGTGCTTAACCTGTGGAGGTAGCAGAGCCTTCATCATGGCCACTCTTTGCTCTCCAGCATCTCCGGCCATCCTCCCCTTTTCAGTATAAAAAACACCACTGTGGAGAATGGTTTATTTAAATTAGTTACTTTATGTTTTCTGTGGGTTTTTTGTCTAAAATGAAACATCTTGGCATGGCAAAATGTGAGGACAGGAGAGAATTTGCTGGAACTTCCGAGGGGCTTAGCGTGTATGTGCTAACGGGATATAATTTCTGTCCTGCCATGTCTCTCCCCATACAGACTGAAGCACATGGGCTGTTCCTTGTCATGATGAAATCCTCAAAGCCTGGTTTAGATGGCTTCAGGGCAGTCTGGTGATGAAGAGGAAGCCTGGTAGACTGTTCCCCCTCAGAGATGCACTACGTGCTCCCATCCTGTCTTGGGCAGTGCCGCCCCTTCCTGCAGGCACCTCGCTCCTCCTGTAGCTCATGGGTCTCCTGTTCCCTTGGGCAGGATTCCCACTTTTCAGCTCTTCCCAGATTTCACCTCGGTTTCCCCCTTTTTAATAGGAATGCTTGGCCTCTTGCACTCAGACTCCGGGAGGAGCAGCTTGTTTCTGTAGCTGGCCTGGTGCCAGATGTCATCACTTCAGGCAGTGCCACGCTGCACATCTTCAGCAGTTTGAAATGGAGAGACAGAGAGAGACAGATAAGATCAGCAGCTTTAGGTGATGGCATTGTTTCAAATAAACCATGCATGACCCAAAGCTTCCACTTCAAATGGGGAATGAAATTGCTTCATCCTTTGACAGCTTGCTCCATGAAAGAAATTTATCTTCACTTAATTGCTTTAGATCCCAAGAGGCTGTGTACAGTAATTTCTAGGAGATAATTATATCAAATTAAAAAAATATGTGACTATCCGACTGCTGAGCATGAATGCAGTGGCCAGAGAGCAGGAAGGAAAGAGGCACCACATCTGACTCATGCTCACAGGTTATCGCTTCCTCTCCTTCTCGTGGTCCGCAGGCATGGCACTTGGAGACCACAGGAGAGTCTGTCTGCGAGGGACTGGGCGCTGACATGCTGAGCAGGGTGCTTGGAGCTGGGAATTCTGTTCTCCCAGAGCTTCTTCAGGATCCTGCCTTTGCTTCGCTGCTGGGGTATGGCAGGGATTTCCATCACCCATACCTTGTCACTTGTGGACAGTAAGCCTTGCCAGGCAGAGCTTGGCAGTGCCTTTATCTGGTTAGTTCTCCTGTGTAGTTGTATGCTGATGCTGAGGAACAAGAAAGCTTGTTGATTTAAAAACATGTATATTTAGAAGCAGAGTGTAAACTTCCTGCCCAGGCTGGGATTGGATTCTTGACTATGTTTGAGTTTCCAGTTTTCATTTCCTTTGCCCTCATACTTAACATTGCGTATCTCCCAGAGTGTGCCCCAGACTAATCTCTCCTTAACCCTCCCTCGCCCCACATTTTTCTCTCATTATTTGCACATCAGTTCCAGTTCTTCCAGGAAGCAGTGTATCTCCTGGTTGTCACTCCATGCCATGGCTGAGCCTGGGCTCCTGCAGGTCTCCTCCATCCCTCTGGAAGTGACCTCAGACCTCAGCCAGTGGCAGACCCAAGCTGGGGACTGCAGCAGGGACAGAACTGCTGGCTGTTGACATCCCTTGGAAGAAGATGGACTCTTTTGGCACTGGTTGAAATCCTGAAGGGACATCTGTCTTTGTAGCTCATGGGAAACAATCACTGACCAGTTCCAGGAGGGGTAAATTGCTCCATCATCTAAATCTTCTTCTCTTTCTCTCCTTTAAATCAGACTGCATGCCCTCCTTGACTGCTTCATGTGACAGCTCCTGCCCTGCCATTGCCTTTACAGCCCATCTCCTGGGGACAAAGATAATTTTGTTCCCCCCAGGGCTGTGACAATATATGTGTGTGATCCTGCATGGGCTTTGAAATGGTTGTCAACAATCTTGGGCCAGAACTGAGCTCCTCCCCATCCCTGTGATGTGCAGGCTGGTTTTTGAAGTGTGATGCTGCTTCAGCTGTTCGCAGGAAGTCTGCAGGGGAACTGTGTACTAACGAGGTAAAGTCCCTGTGTCTTTCTGGAGGGGATCTACTCAATGGGCTCTTTCATGTCATCTCAGTTTTTGGACTTACATCAAGTAAGTCCAAAAAAGAAAAGAAATGTTTTGGCTTAGCCTAGAACATTTGCACCTGAGCAAGGTGACCTGTGGCTGTCCTGGTGTCTAAGGAAGAAATCCACGGCCACCGGTAGAGCTGTGGCCTGGAGCAGGGAAATGGAGGCTTCTGGTCCCAAAAGCTGCCCACCCAGACAAGCTGGCTCCCGGGGTTGTCTCAGGTGGTGAGGTGGGAGAGTTGTCACATGTAAAATGTCTCCTCAAGGCAGGCCTAAAACTTAGCACCGTCCCCACATGCTGCTCAGTATGCTGATGATGGTTAATCTCATACCACCTTGAGTGCAGGCAAAACCAGTCCTCTGAGATACTACCTGGTGTATTGTGTAGTTCGGTTCACGTGTGCCAAGCTGAACAGCATCTCCCTGTGTCTCTAGAGCCTGACAAAATCTTATGTTGGGATGACCGTCCCCAAATGTCCTCATATCTCATGCGTTGTCTCCTAGTTCAGACCTCACAGTGCAGCCACAGGGCTTGCATTTAATAGTCTTCTGGCCTGGCTGCCCAAGCCCAGCGCTTTCCAACAGGTCATGCATCCTTATATTCAGCTGTAGTTTGTCATTACCTTTTTTTTGTATGAGGTGTCCGGACAAAGCTTGGCACATTGCAGTAGTTATTGGTGTCTGCTGCTGTCCTCGGCGACCTCTGCAGCCCAGATAGCCTTTGCCCCTTTATGTCCTCCTTCTGGGAATGATCCTGGGCTGGTCTGAGGTTTTGGTCCCTTAGTCCCAGGCTCAGAGAGAGGGGGAGAGGAGAGGCTTAGAGCAGCAGTGTTTGTGTTTGGTTGCCTGAAGCAGGGAGACTCCTTTTCTCCAGCACTGTGTAGTTGTTGTGTGGGGACACACTGCATAGCTCTGTGGCTACCCTGATGTGCCAGTCCCATAATAATTAGCAGCTGATCAACTGGAAAGGGATGATTTGTTGAGGACAGTGAGAAGTGGGACGTGGTCAGAGGTGAGGGACCAGCCAGGCATGGCACTGCACAGCCACACCAGCCAGGTAGATCCTCTTGGTCCCTGGGGTTAAGATATGGCACCTTCTGCCACTATTGTTTTTTTCTGTGTTTTCCCATAAAAGCTATGTCAGCAGCAGTCACTCTGTCCGTCTCCTCTTGTCCTTTTCCTTTTCTTTTCTCTGCTTTCTTGACATACTTGACTTACTCCTTTTTGTTGCTGTTAGTGAAGACTGTATCACCTAAAGCCATTTGAAATATAGTTTCTGCTCTTAATAGTTTCAAAGACTGGCTGCCCTGACAGCCAAAGCCTTGAGGGACAGGCAAGGGGGCTGCAAGGGGATGGGCACCCTATTGCAGAAACTGGCAGAAGAGCATTTAAGAAACTGAGAATATGAGGAGCTCTCATCTGGCTCGAAGCTGCTGCTCACAGTGCAGTCGGCGTTTTGTTTCAGAGGCCATGAGTGAATGAGTTAATGATGATCCCAGATGGCTTCAGAGTTTGCCTCTTGCCACCCCTTCCTGTTCCCCCAGGATCTCAGATGGTGGCGGAAGATGAAGTAAAATTCTAGAGTTTATTGTAAAGTTCATCTCTCTCCCTAAATCGTGCTGGAACTTGTGCATGCTGTGTTGGCAGCTTCAAGGGGATGCTACCTGGTAATTAATTAGTTGTCAAGAGACAGCCCAGAGGTTCCAAGTCTTTATATTCTTGCTAATAGAAATTGCTCTGATTACATTTTCCCCCTTGGCTGGAGGGCTGAAGAGTGCAGAGCAGGAGCTATGGTCCATGGGCAGCTGGAGCACGCCTGCCTGTCCTTTGTTGGGACTCCTCTGAGCGTGCTAGCACACGCTTCCATGAGCATGAACCCTGAGGGAGCCCAGTCCTGAGCCCTGTCTTTGCCAGCCAGTTCTGCTCATGTTTCTCATTACACACTTCCCCTGCATTTGCAGGTGAGCCCTGCCATGATTTTCCTTCAGCTCCTCCACGGGGGTCTTCTCTAGGCATCATCGTTCCTGTTGGCCCTTCCCCTGCAGCCCCCTCCCCAGCCTGGACAGAGATACTTTGCATGTTTTCTTTGCAGAACCCTTTTTCTGGGCTAAGCTTAGAGAAACGTTTGGTGTCTACAGAGTGTTTCTCTCAACCTCACTTCTGTTTTCTTCTTTTCATCTTTATCTCCATGCTTCTGCAGTTAGTTGTGAGCAGATTTAGGTTTCTTCTTGCAGAGAGAGGAGTGTGGTCAGGGAGCTACATGAGAGGTGGCTGGATCTGGGGGTCCTGTCTCAGCCAAGCAAGGCACTATACACAAAAAATCGGTCTGGAGCTGGGTTATCCCATGGTTTGTTAAAGGACCATTTACACTTTTGTGCATTATTTTATCTTTTTCCCATCGTTTTGCAGAGATTCTCTGCTAACGACTGATGATTCCCCCTCTTCTCTGGCCAGTGTCTGGTTGTGTCTGACATCTTGAGCAGCTTTGTGCCCATTCAAAATTAGCATCTCTGGAGCTGAACCCCATCACCCATCCAAACTCTCCTCCTTACTGTGCTTCTCTGGTCAGAGAAGCACGACCATTCTCGGGGGGAGCAATGTATGACATCCCAACTATTTGGGAGATGTCACTCTCCTCCTCCCTCTGCAGCAGGACACAGTAATTTTCTGTTGCATCCCTCAGCAACGTACTGAAAACCAAACCTTCTATGGCTCCAGGAAGCACTTGTCTGGGAAGGAGCTACTGGGCTTGCTGAGTGGCACTCCGGAGACCTGCAGGAGGTGGCGATGGTCTGCCAGCCATAGTGATCCAGGTATGCTGGTGTGAGTGGACTCTCCACTGATGCAAAGGAGTCCATCTCAGCCCAGGATGGAGCTTGCTTTGTCTCCTTGTGTCTGGGAGAGAGACCAATTTTCTGCTCCTCCCAAGGACCCCTGGGTGGGCAGATGCAGCAAGAACCAGGAGCTGGGGCTGCTCCCAGGGCCAGGCAGGGCACAGCGGGCAGCGAGGCGAGGCTGCTGGCTGTGCAAGGGGAGAAGCAGCCCAGCAATACTCCTGGCAAGCATGTGCCTGGGAGAAGAGCCCAGCCCGTGGGCAGGGATGCTGCAGCTCTTTGAAGCCCGTCTCTGCTACCTTAGGGAGCAGCTTTGCCCTGGCTGATCCCAGGAAGCATCCCGTCCGGCATCCTTCTGGATGCTGTAAATAAGCCGCAGCAAGCAGTGCTGCTCTGCCGGATGCTCTCACGCCTGCTGGTGCTGTGCCTTCCCTTCCCACCCCCGGGGAGCCTGGGGAGCCGGGCTCTGACCCACCTGACATGGCTGCCTTTGCAGACATATGGTCCCTTCTCTTTGTGTTTAGTTATGTGGGGGAGGACTTGATGCTATAACTCCTGTAGCTTTTAAGCTATTGTTATTGCTGATACGGCCTGCAAACAGACGTGGCAATTTTACAAGCATGGCCTTGTCCCTAACAAAGGCAATTAGGATGCTATTCTGTTATAGCTGGGGGGAGAGAGATTTCCAGTGTCTGGAAGGAGCAGTCTGCAAAGGGCATAATCTAATGCAGAAGATGAAGACAAAGGCATTTTGCAGGCAGGATGTGGGGAAAACAGGGGCATGACAAGCTCAGAGGGCAAATCTGCAGCGGGAGTCAGGGTACAGGAGCCCAGCGGCTCAGGGTGCAAGGCAAAAGCGAGCAGGAGAGCAGCAGAGACACGCTGCTCTGGGCAGGTATGGGGAGGTGTATCACCTGGGGCTGGCGTGAAGGTGAAGAGCAAGGCACTCTGTGCTTGGGCAGGAGATGGTTGTTCTGGGTGAGAAGGGCAAAATTTCAGGCTGCTGGGTAGAAAAAAACCCAAGCTGTAATAACCACTGGAGTGTCATCCTGCAGAGCAGCAAGCAAAGGAGATAGAGGTGACATTTGGGACAGGAGTGGCATGGGACTGTCAAGTGCTTGAAGCTGTGGAGGTGGCACAGGAGAGCTCGGGGGAGCAGGAGAGGGTGGCGAGGGCCACCGCTGCCATGTGGTTTGGTGCAATTCACCCAGGGCAAGTCAGGAGGCTGTTTCCAGTCACAGGGCTTGAGCTGTGTTTTATGCTGCTGGCTCCTTCCTTGCTTGGCTTTTCCAGCATCTGATCTGACTGTTTGCTTGCAATGATTTCAGTTGTTTTCTATTTTAGCATCTGACCCCGAGTGCCTGGGCTGGGGCAGGCAGGCACCGTTTGAAAGCCGCCACTTGGCGGCAACAACTGTTCGAGCCGCGGAGCAGCACCCATCTAACCCCTTTTTTTCACACACTCGGAGCTTCCCAAACATTAACCTTTGGATTAAAATTTTCCATGCTTGGTCTCTCCCCAGATGTGATGTCTGAGCTTTGGTTTGGGTTCATGTTTTTCATGTTTGCTGGATTTGTGTTATGGGAGAATGAAAGAAATACTTTTCCCATTTAAAAAAAAAAATATAGTCTCCATTTATTTATTTTTTTTTAATTCGGGGATTCACCAAAAATGGTTGAAGTTTGAAGCTGAAAATAATTAGCTTGGCTGCAGCAAGCTTGTGTTGCAGGCACTCAGGGAAGTGCTGCAGCTCCAGGTGTGTGGTGCAGCGGGTATCACTGGCGCAGCCTGCACAGCCCACTCCAGGTACGTGCAGGCTCTGCCGGCAGAGCCAGGAGAGCCTTGGTGTGAGTCAGGCTGAGTAACTCCAGATTTGGAGGAGGGTGGCTGGTTTTTTGTTTTTTAGAAAAAAAAAAAAAAGTTGTTTTTCAGGCTCCACATGCAGGATCACGATGCGCCGGGGACGCGCGGGCTCCGGTGAGTCAGCCACAGGGCTCGCTGCACTGTTTTCAATCCTCTGCTCTGCGCTGCAGGTCATGGCATCATTGGGAGATGACATGCTGTAGACACGGCGGTACAGTCGCCACAGGGTGTGAGCATTGTGGCACGGATCCTGCCTCAAGGCCCCTATGCAGCAGGACTGTCACTCCCCTCCTTTCTTTTGCAGGAGGAGCTCTGCCTCGTGTCATGTGGCATTGGCTGGTGGCTGCACCTTTCTTTGTCCCAAAGCCAAACGTTCAGATCTCACTATTGACACCTCCTTGTCAACTTCAGGGCCACCTTGAACACGCTCAAATGCTCTGCGTTTCCTTACATTGATTTTTTTTTTTTTTCTTTTTTCTGGCTGCAGCACCCCTCCTCCCTGCTCCAAGTCTGCGTGCTGCTCATCGGGTGGGGACCTGTGCTGCTCACACCAGCGCTTGTAATGTCTGGCCTGCAGCTCTGCCAGAGGCCAAAATTGGCTCTCGGTGCATGGCTGGATCGCAAGGACAGTGTTAGATGGAGGGTGGAGTGAGTGAATACCCCTCTCTTCCTACTGTGCTTTCAGGAAATGTCACTAATGCAGCTGTAAGTGTGAATGAAGTCAAAAGGATGGATCGGTGCCCCCGCTCCAGCCCACCCCACTTGTCGGGGCCCATCCAGAATCCCCACCCTATTGTTCTGGTTCAGCTCCTCCGTTTCGGGGCAGGGGCCCTGCTCTGCGCTCAGCATCCCGCTCCCGGGAGGAGGAGCTCTGCAGAAAACAAAGACGCAGCGAATAGTTTTCCTCTCCCTGACAAGCCGCCGTTCCAATTCCTCCTTTCCTTCCCTTCCCTTCCCTTCCCTAGGTGTGTTTGCAGCTCTCAGCCTGGCTGGAAGCAAGTGACTGCAAGGCTCAGGCCATTAATCATCTGCCAAAAGAGCTGAGTATTGGGTATAAGTAGCAGAGCCGTGCTTGCTGCTGCCTTAGAGGCAGAGCAGGATTCGCGCAGGCTGGAGCTCACATCCAGTGCATAAAGTTACCTCTCTGGTAGGCTAATAGAGCATGTATTGCTCGGAGCAGCCCCTCCTTGAAGAGGTCATGGGCTCTCAGGCACAGGAACGTCATCGGGAGTCCCCTAAGTGGCAGCATTTCTCTGTAAAGCAAAATACAGCGTTTGTCCCTCCCTGAAGTGGCTGCTGGAAGTGGTGTGAGCTGCTTCCCGCCCTGCCCTGAGCCGCCGGGAGTGCGCTGCCAGTGTGGTTCTTGCGGTGGGTGGAAATGCCAGTATTGCTAATATCTCTGGAGCTGTGGTGTTGCAGCCGACTGAGCTGTGGTGGCATTTTTCTGGTGTTATTACATTGCCTTCCGTATCCCCACCCTCTGTTTTCAAGGGAATTTAGCGGTGGCCCTGACGGAGGAGCCGACGGTCGGAGGAGCTCCTCCCTGCATGCAGCAGCCGCAGCTCCGGCCCCGCTAGCTGCCCTTTCACCTGGGCTTTGTCTGCTTGTTAGTTCAAAGCAAAGCTGCTTCTCTTTCAACTTCCAAAGTTG
Organism: Pandion haliaetus; assembly: GCA_013401275.1. NCBI lineage: Eukaryota > Metazoa > Chordata > Aves > Accipitriformes > Pandionidae > Pandion > Pandion haliaetus. The sequence continues at coordinate 148,374 of VYZV01033064.1, forward strand.
AGGGGAGCCGCAGTGCCCCGAGCTCCCCAGCAGTGTCCAGGGCCAGCGAAGCGTGCGGAGCAGTGGTGGGGCAGCTTGGCACTGACGTTGCTCAGTCTGGCTTCTGGTTTGTGGAGTGGAGGTTTCTCATCGCATTGCTCTGACTCAGGTATCTGTTTCCTCTGATGTGGGCAGCCGTTGCTGGAGCTTTTTCCCCGGGCACGCAATTGCTCTGTGGCTCCCAAGGGATGGTGAGACATGCGGGGGAGCTCCCCGAGCGCTGCCACAACCAGCCAGTGGCTTGGGTCCCTGGGGTGGTAAAAGCAGTGTTGCAGGAGCAGCATCTACGACACCCGCTACGTGTTCAAAAGTTCCCCTAAAATCAGTGGGGCAAGCGTCCAATTTGTGTCCTAGACTAAAAAGTCTGAAGGAAATGAAACACACACAACCTGACTTGAGCTGACGTGTGCGCGTTAACTCAGATTTTGTGCTGCTACTCCCCGTAACTCACCCATGCAGCTTGGGTGTCAGCTCAGGGACCCTCAGCTCTCCGCCCCCCATCCAGCTCCATGCAATGGCAATGCTGAATTCCCTTGGCATGGGATGCTTAAGAGGGACCTTTTAAAGTGTTTGATTGCGTTTTCCTGGCCGAACGGCCTTTCCTGAATTTGGTATCATTCTGCCACTGAGACTAACCACTCTAACCAGTTTCCCTAGTGCGGAATCCCAGTTCAGCAGGTCTGGATTGTCACCCTCCGAGAATTGCTTGTGTTTGAGGAAGTGAAAACACCCATGGGGAGGCTGTGAGCAGCGGCCAGGTGGGAGCTGTGCTGCTTTAGGAGGTTTTAGTGGTTCTCATTAAAACAGTCTCCTGTAGACTCAGTTTCTTAAAAGACGAGGAGAAAATTCCAAAGACTTTCATCCCAGTTCAAATATCCACCAGGGCAAGGAGCTGTGGAAGTTACAGTGGGATCTCAGATGACATTCTCTGAAAAGCAAGCTAAATAGAGTGAAAGTATGAAATGCTCAGACCAGCAGCAGCTGTGCCCTCTGCAAGGGCTTGGCCAGTGTCTGCACCTCTCCCTTGCTTGTACTGAGTACTGAAGGGCAGAGAGGGGGAATCAGGGGGTCTGCCTGAGGAGCCCCTCCATTTTTGAAGCCTTTGGCACCTCCGTGAGATATTTAAATGACAGACAGACATATAGGGATCTGTAAATACTCATTTGGTGCCAACTAAACCACAAAGAAGATACAGCATTTGTGGTCCAAGGAAGTTTAAATATTTGTGGTCAAACTTAAAATTCGACATAAAACTCTCATCTGCGATGGAAGGCATCCAGGAACTGCATGGGGAACGTATAAGCTGTGTAAACTCAGAGAAACAGCTTCCCAACTGGCTCTGCCAGGACCAGGCAGAATATTGCAGCTCTTACCTCTCCTCTCCCTCCCGCTGCCAAGGTCAGAAGTCAGGTTTGCAAGGGACGCGGTGGCCTGTTAACACCTCTGGGGGTGGAAGTCCACCATGCCATGGGTGTTAACGGCTCATGCCATGGTTTCCTCGCTGCCTGTAGCGGAGGTCGTGCTGGAAGGGTGAGAGGTGGATGGTGTGGGCAGGGCAGGTGGATGCTGTAAGGGTGAGCTCTGGTTTGCACCGTTTCTTTGCTATTTTTGTATGGTAGAGCCTCATCCCTGCTCCCCCATTCCTGTGTTGTAACTCTTTCCCTTCCACCACCCAACTTCCCACCATCTCAGCCCTTTGCTACCCCAGACACTGGTGTCTTGTCCCGTGGGACAGGAATCACCAAGTTACTCTGTGGGTTAAATCACAGGGCAGTTGTCCCCATGGGGAAGTCCTTGTGAAACAGCTCATGCTATCGGCGAAAGCAAAACACTTGCTCTGCCCTGCTGCTCTGCACGACACCTTTATCTGCTCAGAGGGTGCCTGGGTGAGGGGTGGGTGTAGGGTCCAGAGGGCCTGAGCTGAGCCTCCCCGCGCATTGGCGTGCCAGGGATGGACATGCTCGGCAGGAGTTGTGCATCTTCAGGGCTTCCTCCGTGCGAACGCCCCGACGAGGCTAGCTCCCTCCTGCCACCACTCAGGAGGTGCTTTCTGAAACGGGGAGGTTGTCAGATAACCGCAGCGTTTTCCTCATGGCGTGGGCAGCCTGGACTTGGCTCCTGCCTTATTTTTTTCCACGTACCCTGCAAAAAGGGCTCTTACTGTTGCAAAAGCACACTCAGACTTGCAGTCGAGATGTCGGATTGAACATTCATCAGCTGCATTTCCCAAATTCCAGGAGAGACAGATCCTAGCCCTGGCACAAGAACAGCTGCTCTGGTCACCAGCACAGTGTGGTCCCATGAGCAGATGTTCCCAAGAAACGCTGGGGGTGGAGAGATGCGGGGATGGACCAGCCTTGTCCCCAGTGCCAGCGTCTCCTGGAGCGGTGGCCTCAGAGGAAGGGCAGCGTGTCTCTGCCGAGAGCAGAGCGGTCCCCTTTCCCTTACTAAGCAATCCTCCCTTCCTCCACCAAAGAGCCTGCTAACCACTTTCTTATCTTTCTTAACTCTGCAAAACAATCTCTGGCAAGGCAGGCATCCTCCGAAATGGCAGAGGAAATAAATTCCCCCAGTCCCTGAAAAGGAAAAGACTGGAGTCTCTTGCAGCAGGGAGAACAGCCCATGCCCTGTGAAAGCTGATGGTGGTGCCATATTGGCTTTGGATCTTGCCTTCCTCCTTCCCCAGCCTGGGACCATGGGCTTTGGGGCAGGCTTTCAGGGACTTGTCTTCTCTGGTTAGTGTTCCAGTAGGATCTGCAAGGGAGGAGCAGAGCAGGCTCCTTCAGACTTGACTTGGCTTTACTCTATGGCTTGAATTTTTCTGTTTTTTCCCCTGGGAAGTTTGGGGATGTGCTGGGAGCTGGGATGGGAGAGAGGAGGGCATCTGGGTGGCTATAACAGGGAGGGGAGTCTCTGGCTATGACTTGCTGTTTCTCCCAGCATCGTCTGCCTCTTTCACAGGCCTCTTTCAAAGCTGTGATTTTTTAGCACCTTGTTCGCCCAAACAATTGAAATGGGTGGTCCTGTGCTCAAGGCTTCACCTCGGAGAGCAGAAATACCCCAGATATTTCATAGCTGTGGGGATCGGTTTGCCCAGCACTGGGGCACGTGGCTACAGAGGGTGGAAGCAAATGCTTTCTCCGATGGAAATTGCTGCAGAAATTCCTGCAGGATCTTACCGGAGGCAATGTTTTGCAATGGGAAGCCCGTAGTTCTCCCTGAGCTGTTGGCAGTAATGCCTGAGGACACAATGAGAACCAGGCAGGAGCCACAGTCACAAACCAGATGAAACATCTCCATCACTCTGTGGAGACCTCCTGTACCCCATCATCTTCTCTGGGACTTCTCACCTAGGCTAAAGTCATGCTTTTCTCTCGTTTTGCTTCTGCCCAGTAGGCATGGGCTGGTGCAGGTAAAATTAACTAAGCTGACCACCCGCCTCCTGCCTACAACACATCAGATGCAGCCTGGAGCCAACTGCTCCCTACTGTAAACACTGCTGTTCACTGAAGAGACAAACTGACAAAAAGTTCTTTAGCACATTTAACAGGTGAATAAGACATCAGGGCAAGTCTTTCCAAGCATCAGCGAAAGCCAAAAGCTTGGTTTGGAAACCATCAGAAACTTCCCTTTCTGGGCGGTGTAGCTCTTCATGCTTCAGAGGAGCAGTTGGTGCTGGGCTGGGCTGGAGCCAGCCTTCCATGTCGTCCTGGGCACAGGAGCTTGAGAGGGGTCTGGAGGATGGCTTTCCATCCAGACCATCTGCTTCAGCTGACTTTGGTGTTGGCTCTTCCACACAAGTTATGAAAGATTCCTGCAGCACCCTCGGATGTATTTTGGGGCAGACAAACAGCTTTCCCCAACCCCATGGTAAGCCATCACCACGGAAGGGAAGAGTTGGGAGAAGCTGGCTGCATTGAGAGTCTGGAGGAGCTGTGGGATGTTTTGCAGGGCAGTGCCAGGCTGTGCTGCAGCACAAAGGTTTTCAGGGACGTAGGCTGGGACCTGTGGCAGCGTGGGGTTTCCATATGGAGTTTTAAGTGTCTTCTGTCCTCGATCAGTAAAAATTCAGTCTGTATTCCTGCCCCACAGCCGCTAGGTGCCAGTCAGGGAGAGAGAACTGTCCCCTGGCAGACAGACAGCTCTGGGGAGGGCTGCTCCCTTGGCGTGCCCGTGCAGGGATCCATCCACTCCTCTGGGGAGGGCTTGCTGAGAGCAGGCTGCAAGACCCAGAATTGCTCACAGCTTCCCACGCATTGCTGGGTCTCACCCTCATGTCCTACAGCTGCCAGTGGTGACAGGTGCCTTGGGTGCAGTTTGAGGGCCGTCATGGTAGGAATCTGTGCAGGCTACTCAGCGCTTCTGATCTCTTGACACCAGAAATTGGATGACTCAGCTCAAATCTATCACTTTACACCTTTATGCATCACTGCATGGGACAAGCAAGGCTGGTCTTACCCCAGCAAACCTTAGTGATGGTGGGCAGTTGGCTCCCTTTCCATGCTGCTTTCCAGTTTTAAAGGCCAGTAGTGGGTGAGCTACATGGCCGAGGTTGGAAAGACGGAGACGTTTGCCAGACCAAGAGCACATCTGCTCCAATGACTCGTCTGAGACCGTGTGCCCCAGTGCAGAGGCTGGAGCCATGCCTCTGCAAGGTTCAGGGTGCTGGGACAGAGGTTTGGCTAAGGCATGGCTATACTTTCTCTTTGGGGAGCTCCTGCTTTGCAGAGAAAGTGGTTCTCCAGCAGTGGCAATGGGAAAGAGAAATTGCAGTGGTTCTTCTGAGCTTCTCTGTCTTCCCTGGGTGTTTTCTGATGCACTTCCCTGCTGTGATGGAGCATCAGATATGGATGTGGTGGATCCTTACCTCATGGGTGCTCTTTGGTTGGTGCTAGGTGCTGCCCATCCTGGCACTGGGTCCTGCAGAGACAGGGCAGTAGCAAAACACATCAGAGCCAATGGTGCTTTTTTTCAGGCCCAGTTGCAGCCACAGTTGCTCTCTCGGGTCACGTACAGAGTTGCAGGCATGTGGGAGCCATGTCCACCGAGCCTGCTTGTGGGATTAGTCAAAATCAGAAGTTTCTCTGAGAGATGCTGTGGCTGAAATCAGCTCTCAGCTGCAGAAACCAGGGTTGTGATCCAGCTGCAAGTGCTGCTGCCCAGCTGTGATGGACACTTTGGTCCTCCCTACCTAGGTGGCCAAACCCCTCCAAACTGTATTTGGGGCTGGGCAGGGCAAGGAGCTCCTCGGGCTACGTCCTGGCTGGGGAGCGAGCCCAGAGAGACTGGGCTGGTAAGTCCAGGGTTAAACCCAGTCCAGCTTTTGTGCGAGCCTGCGCGATGAAAACCCAGAAGGGATGAGACCAAACCAGGCGCTTTCCTCTGCCCTCCTCCTCCAGCGCCCTGGGCCGCCCTCTGAACTGGCTCCCTGGGGATGGGAGGAGGGAGTACAGGGCACCGGGAGGCATTTAGCCATGGCCTGCGTGGATGTTTTAGCAGGGTCAGTGCAAACGTTTGAGCTGGGCCATGTAGACGCTGCATGGTTGTTTGGTACTCACTTGGTTTCAGCATCTTTCAGCTACTTCAGCTAAGCCGTGTTTAAACCAATACAGCAAAAACAGTGTTATCCCTACGCTGGATCATGCTGGAGCTTGGCTCTGAGTCCCGGTCCTATCCCATTCCCATCTCCAAATCTGGGATGGGATCTCTCCGTGCTATGACTCAAACTTCTCATGTCCTTTCCCCTTCTGAATCCAGCTGTCAGGATGTGCTCGGGTCTCCCCCTCGCACATAGGAATGCAGAGCCGGCAATGGCAGCCCATCCTCCAAGCAAACCCTTCTCCAAAGCCGCTGCCTCCTTTGCTGAGAGAGAGGCTGCCGGCGTCCCTCCACACACTGCCGGCAGCAGCATGGCATTGCCAGGGGCTGCCACGGGCACAGGGCAGCCCTCTCTGGACAAAGTTTCCCCCCCCCACCCCGAATGTGACAGGTCCCCGTGGCTGAGAGGGGCTCCCCTGGCCAGCTGGCTTGGCTGCTGGAGGCTCTTTGGACTAGCTGAAGGAGTCTGCATTCCTGCCTCCCAGTTATTTGCTCTTTAGGACGCTGCGTAAAATTAACAAGTTGTAAAAGTTGATTGAAGGCGGCGGTGGGTGTGACAGCGATTTGCTTAGCTGTGGGAGAGCTGTGTGTGGAGTAGAAGGGCCAGCGTGGCCGGGGTGGGGGGCAGAGGGGCTGCCCCCCCAGCTCCAGGCACACCTCTGACCCAAAGCGAGACCATGGCTGGTTTCTGGTGGTGTGACCCCACCAGCACCAGGTCCACATGTCCCCTTGGGCACAGTGCTTGCAGCTCTCAGAGAGAGTCCCTTCCCTTCCCTTAAATCTCCTGGAGGACATGTGCTGGCATTGGGGCTGCGTCTCCTTCGGGCCAGGTGCTGGCCATCCCATGTGGGAGTCCTCTGCCTTCCTCCTGTTAAAGAGCAGCACACAGCACTCAGGGAAGCTTTACCCTTCAGCCTGTGTCATCTGCAGGGGAAAATACAGCCAAGGCCATAGAGGGAATCAGCGTCGTTAGATCTGGGGACCCCTCGTTAGACCTGGGGACCCTGCTCGCCACTAGCAGGAGATGACACATGCAGGGTCCTGGTGGCACTGGCACTGCAAAGTGGCTTTGAAAATAGAACAGCTGGTACAGTTAATTCGCAGCCCAGTGGGTCTCTACAGGCAGTTAGTGTGTGTTAATGTGTGTCCTGCTGTGCCTTACTCAATGATTAGTATGTTAATGTATGACCCTTGAATTAGCAGTCGGAGCACTAATGAGCCTAGTCAGTGTGCCCTAGCAGCCGCCAGCCTGCCGGTGGGTGGCTGGTGCTGGGAGCTGGTGGTTAGCCTGTCTGATGCAGCAGATTAGAAACCTCTCGTCTCTGGTCCTGATGAAATCAGGCTGGCGATCAGGGCTGCTGCAGCCAAAGCCACCTCTGCCCCACGCCTGGTCCCCAGCCACTTGTCCCCAAGAGGCACCACAGCGGCGAGGGGCTCAGCGATGCCTCAGTTGCTCATACCTCTGGGGAACTGAGCCCGGGTCACGGACGGGGGCACCAGACCACTTCAGCAATTCTCAGTTTCAGTTTTCCTTTGAGAGCGGCTGTGTGCATGTCAGGCCTATTTTAATACCCAGCAATGACTTGAAGCCAGGCTTTCAGTTCCTGCTGTCTCACTGCACGGTCAGAGGGGGAAGGGCACGCGGGGCAGCTGTATTCCCTGCCGGGGCCGGGGTGTCTGCTGCCACATCACCAAATACACCAACACGGTGTCCTTTTGTACTTGACTATTCCTTTGGGAAGGCTGGGCACAGCTCCTGGCATCCTCACCGTGCTCCACTCCAGCAGTGAGGAGTTGCCGGCAAGCACCTCCGTGGCCATCCCCAGCTGCCCTGGGCATCCCGGTGCTGCTGCGGGCACTTGTGTTTCCACTCTGAAACAGGAAGTTTCTGACAAAAGAGGGTTGCTCTGCGGCACGCAAGGTCTCACTCCACCGTTCGAGAGAGACCTGGGTGCCAGTCACAGGTCACTTCTTTCCCAGCATCTCAGAGGCTGGGCTGCCCCGCAGCGGGGCCAGCCTGGCTGCCGGCAGCCCAGTGCTCTGCCGTGTCCTCCCTGAGCAGGGCTGCACGTGATGGGGATGTGCAGAGCATTTGCTCCTTCCCTGTTTTTCATTCATGTGGGCTGGAAAAATGTGTTCATGAGACGAGTTGCTGTGGCATTATGTCATGGGCCTTCAGTTTGGGCTCTTTTCTCCCCAGCAGATGAGCTGAATTTAAGCATTGGCTGTGCTGGCTTGGCAGGAAATCTGGTGTTTCCTACTTGTTTCTTCTTCAGGGGAGGAAGGAGCAAACCCACCTGCCCTTGTCCCCAGCCCCAGCCACGGGTGAAGGGAGCTCTTGTGCAATATGCCTGATCATTCCCAATCCAGGAGGCTCTGACAGTGAGATTTAAGCCTTTGCTGTGCAGAGATGGCTGCGCTGCAGCTGTGTCAGCGCCCAGCCCTTCATGCATATATGAAAACCTTATGGGTCCTAAACTAGTTGAGATGGCTTTTATTTCTAGAGGTGTCTTGAGAAGTTGCTCGGGAATGGTGTCAGGATGGGTTGCCCATCTCTTCCCCACCTAGCCAGACAGTTCTTGTGTCCCCTGCCTCAATACTGCTGCTGTCAGCTGCATCCTGGCATCCCACAGCACGTGGCTGCTGGCAGCAGGGCTCAACCCCCAGTGCTGCCACAGGCACATCCCTGCAGCTGTGCCGGCGGTGGTGGGCACTTTGCTCACCCAGCAGCCTGGGCACAAGGGAACTGCAGATACCAGGGCTGGAAAACCCCTGGGCTGAAGTCACCCTGTGTGAGTCAGGCCAGCTCTCCACAGTGTTAACCCGTCGAGCTGGGGGTGAAGCAGGCGGTGAGGTTTCCACCACTTCCCCTGCGGCCACTGCAGCCCAGAGCTCTCGGGAGGGATGTTTCCCATGACAGCCATTCCCACTTTGCTCTTGTTCTTTTTCCTTCTGACTTTCCCCTGCACAGAATGGTTCCTAAAGGAGAGCCAGGAGGATGGAAATGTTCCTACAGTGACACTTGCCGGGATTGCTCCTGGCTGGATGTCCCAAGCAGCAAAGGGCTTTCCTGGGAAAGAGGGTCCCCAGCAGCCTGACCTTCTCCCAGGGCTGCTGAGCCTGCATCACCTTGTCCTTTGCTCACTTCTGTCCCGTAGAAGACATTTTTTAGGAGCAGAATCGGTGGTTATGGGTCCCTTGCTCCCTGAAATACTACATTCTTGCAATCATCCTGCTCACACCACCTCTCTGCAGCAGCAACTGCCTCCCATGGGGAGGAAGGGGCTTCTCCTCCCCCTCTGCCTGTCAGTGCAGGTACAGAGGGGTGCAGGGTCCCAGAGTGGCAGCTTCAAAGGGAGGCAGCCTGGGCTGCTGGTGCTTGAGGGTGCCTCACTCAAGCAGTAGCCAGGGTGGGAGGTTGGAGGTCAGAGGAGGGTCAGGTTTTTGACACGCACTACAGCGACACGGTGGTTAAAATTAGCCCACAGAGAGGAAACTGGCAGCTTTGTGGAAGAGCAGAAGTTTCCTCTCACGGCAGCCTGGTGCAGCGGCGCTGCATGCCACTGCCAACCCTCTGCTCACCGCAGCATGGCCCCATCCAGGGCACACACCGCTGCCGGCACGGCAGGGTGACGAGCCAGTCTCTGACAAGCTGGGGCCCGGACGCATGGCATTGGTATCGCATGGCATGAGCATGCAGGGGGAGAGTAGGCAGCGTCCCTGGCTGCAGGGTGCCTGGTTGAGTCACCTGTATGGGGTCTGGCCTTCTCCTCAGCTTCAGGATCCCAGTCCTGGGAGCCTGCAGGGACCAGAGCAAAACCAGAGTGGTTTGCGGGGCAGGAGGAACTCGAGCATCAACATGGACTTTGTCTCCATAGCGTGTAGCACTTCTAGCCCCTGTTTGCTGACTTTCTCCCTATAAATCTACTGCTCCCTGGGGGTGACACTGGTCAGCAGGAAGCACCAGGGGAGAGCTCTCTGCAGGTGCAGAGCCCCACTGTGAGGGGATGAGGTCTGAGCTGAGGCTGGTCATGGTGGAGGCGCCGGCAGAGGCTGTGCCGCGCAGGATGGGGCCACGGAGGCACCGGGCTCCCGGGCTCTGGAAACTCCATTTAAGAGCCTCATAAATTGGATAATTACCCAAGCTATTGAGTTTCCTTCTGGCCAGATCTGTCCCAGCGTCCCTGACGGGGCTCCCCAGTTGGTCTGTGAGATGGGCCCGTGGGATGGGGTCGGGCTGGAGACGAGGAGGGGCTCAGCTTTTCTTAAATGCCCCCACCCACTGGCTCTCACACCTGCATCCCTCCCCAGCTTTTGGGGGGGGGGAAATCTGGCAATGGAGCCAAAACAAAACAGTAAGGATAGGCCGCATCATTCATCTCTCACACTTCAACCGGACGTTCCCCCATTTGGTGGGGCTGGCTGCTCCCTGGCAGCCCTGCGGCCCTGGGGTGCACAGAGGGGGCAGGACAGGACACGGATTGGTGCTGGGTGTCCTGACTTCGCCTGCCTCTTTTTCCCTGGTGATAGTGGGCTACGAGACATGGGCAAACCCCTTCCATCCCTATTTAGAAGAAGAGGGGCACTCTGCACATCCTCACAGTGCTGTGCAGTGCTGCCCGCATCCCACTGGGCCTTCTAGCCCTGGACATTTTCCCCTGGCCATTGCCCATCTGCCTCCCCTTTGCACTGACTTTGTTTTCCTTTCCCTCTCCCAACCCCCTCGTCCTCACCCTGTAGGTTATTGCAGCCGACTGCAAGAGGGTCACAGTTCTGAAGTATTTCCTGGAAGCCCTTTGTGGACAAGAAGAGCCTTTGCTGGCATTCAAGGGTGGAAAATATGTGTCAGTGGCACCCGTCCCAGACGCCATGGGAAAGGAAATGGGAAGCCAAGAGGGAAAACAACTGGAAGATCAGGTACCGTGCGGGAAGAGCGCGCCTCGGTGAAGGAAGAATCACCCCTATGGGGCCCAGCCTCTGCCTGCCCTGCAGCTCCCGCTATTTATAGCTGGCGTAGCTGCGTGTGCATTTTGGGGGGGGGCACAAATGGTGCACAGCCCTTGTCTCCCGAGTGTACTTCGCTCGTGCCCTTTCCTGCCAGTCCAACCCGCATGCCTCTATCTTGCACGCTGCTATGAGTTCCAGATGCTGCTATTTCATACCCGAAGCGGGGGGAGCTTTAATAACGTGCAGCGCCGCAGCCCCGGGAGAGGAGGTGGGCGAGGGGGTGTCAGGGTTCAGCTTCAGGATCAAGTTTATAGCCATGGAGCTCGTTGCGGCGGAGGCCTGAGCTCCAGCCTCCAGCACACGTACAGGAAGAGCTGACATTGGCGCCCCGTCCCTCCCCTGCCTCTCACATCCTGATGTGATTAAGGAATTCAACTCTTGTTTTTCTGCCCTTGCTTGTTCCTGTAGGCCTTGCTTCACTCCAGGCTCCGTGTGTGTGTTTAAGGGCCCTGCCAGCCGCTCTGCAGGTTGACTCTTTTCTTCTGTTTAATCTTGCAGTTGGAAAGGCCAGGGAAACAGGAGAGAGGGGCAGAGGCTTTGGGAGCAGGGAGCTGGGTGGCCCAGCGCTGCCCAGGCTCTTTCTGGGTCCCCTCCCTGCACCAGGGCTGGGCACTGCAGAGCCAGAGGGGATGTCACCCCGTGCAGGGGACAGCACCTTGCCTCTGCTGGCACTGGGTGTCCCGTGCCCCCTTGCACCCCAGGGAGCTGACAGCCAGAGGAGCCCACAGCAAGAATGTGCTTGGCACCCTTGTTGTCCCAGCAGCCGGCTCCAGCTGAGCAGGGGACAGATTTTAGGTGATTTTTTTGCACTGGGTCTCAGAGCAAAACCCCAGGCACCTTCTGTAAGGTGGAAGACCTGGACCCTTGTCCTCTTCTGGAGAAGCTGCAGGAGGTTTTCAAGCTGACACCACCAAAAGCATGTGATATGGGGGAATCTTTGGGTTCTGCCCAGTATCATGACGGGGACGGTTCTGTTCTCTGGAGCACTCCTTTTGCTGGGTCTGTCCCTCCAGTTTCTGCTATGAACAAACATGGTATGGAGGATAGCTCCCTCCCGCCCCATCCCCAGAGCTCTGCTAGGCTGTGGGAACCTCTGCGTGAGCTCGTTGCGCAACCCTGGAGCTTCCTCCTTGGGCTCTTGTTTGCAAGGGAGCTTCCAGCTTGCCAGCATGACCACCAGATCCCAGCCCTTGTTGCCAGCAGATCCCAACCCACCGCGGCAGATCTGCATCTGATACAGGCTTTTTCCCCAAGGCCCTTGCGCAACGCTGTCCCTCTGGCAGCATCCCCCCATCCCCTGTGGTCCAGGCTATCCTAGCAGAGGGAACTGAGCCTGAGGGTTCCATCTTCCTCCTTCCCATGGCTAAAAAGTCACAAGGAGAGAAGAGTACGTGGTTCTGTGGCCAGGCGGGTGTGCAGTCTGGGTGAAACGATTGAGTATGCAACTGTGCAGTGCTGGGGTTGTTCTAAATTAAGGTTTGCGAGCTCCTGCCCGAATCCCTCCTGCTGACACGTGCCATGGCAGCCTGCACAGGGCAGGGAGTGTAGCAATGCTCTTGTCCCTGCTCTTATCCCTCTGGGGGATCCTCTAGGGGCTCAGAGCAGGTCTTTCTGCCCAGGTGCCACCTGGGAACTCCTCCCAGACCCATCCCAACCCTTGGCTTTTGTGCAGAGAAGGGGAGATCGTTAATGGCAGGGCTTGGGAAGGCCTATGGTTGCTGCATGGGGAAGCAAGAGGGTCTGGGTGAGACCAGGGGGCTGTCAGCAGCAGTGGCAGAGCTGGGAGCCTGGGCAGCATGTGTGTGCAGGCAGCTGCTGGTGGGACATGTTGAGGAAGTGTCCCCTTGGGGCAGGGAGCCATGGGGAGAGCAGCAAAGCTGGGGGCAGAACTGGCTTGTGGCTGATCCCCAGCTGGACGCCAGCCATCACCTCCCTCCCTCCTGTGTCCTGGAGATCTGGGTGCATAGGGAAGGTCCAGTGTGGCCTTCACCTGGGGTAGGAACAGTATGGCTCATCCTGGGGTCTCCAGTTCAGGCAATGCAGGCATTCTGGAAAGGGTCTGCAGACCTCCTGGTGGGGAGACACAGGGAAGGGTCTCTAGGAGAGAGTGAAGATGTAACATGGTCCAGAAGTGCCTGGGCGGGCAGGAGGTTGAAGAAGCAGGGACCCTTCAGTTCAGCAAAGACAAGGTTGCTGGCCAGCAGGAGCATGGCAAAAGCAGACTAGAAGTAGGATGCAAATGTTAACAGAGGAAGTAATTAACGGTTGAAATGACTGACCTCGAGACGCAGTGGATTCTCCATCATGTGGAGCTTTAAAATCAAGATTGAGCATCTCCTTCTAAAACATCTGTTCCAGCCCAGCTGGAAGTTTTGGGGTGGGTGCAGGAATATCTCTGGCCTATTCAGAGATCAAAACGGAGAAGGGGAACGGGCTCTTTGGTGTCCTGGGTTCATGGATCTGAGTTTCCTGTCAAGATGATCAGCTTGTGTGCCTAGCCTCAGATGAGGCAGCAGTGTGAGAGGAGTGTTGTACAGCCCCGGTGCAGGCAGGTGGGGAGAAGCAGCATTTGCTCCAAGGGACGTGCAGCCTAAACAGCCGGGCAAAGCGGAGAGACAGGGAAATACCGTGGTTTTACAGAGCTGAAGCCTATAAAACATCAGTGACTCACCCAAGGCTGTGCGAAGAGTTTTCCAAGGTGAGGAAGAGGATTTGATTTTAGAACAGAGCTTTAAGCAGGGCTGCCCCTGCCCTGCCTTGTCGCTGCCTTCCCTGCCCTATTACCTCCCGCCTCACCTTGTCATTTCCTGGATGTTTACTATTTATTTATTTCGCTTGCTTCTCTTGGATGTTTAGAAATAGTCAGTTGCCCATCAGCAAGCAGTGATGGACCGTGCCTGGTGGGGATTTGTCTCCTGGAAGGGGGAGAGCAGAACAAGCATGGCCTCTGCCACCAGCATCCCTTACAATGACTCTCCTGATTTTTTGTCTTTCTGCGTTTCCTGGAAGAAGGAAGATGATGTGAGGATTGAGGCATTTGAAGATGATTCTGAGGCTGAAGGCAGTGGAGGAGAGATGGACATCAAGGAGCTCAGAGCCAAGAAGCAAGCCCTGGCCAGGAAAGTAGCTGAGCAGCAGCGTCGTCAAGACAAGATTCAGGTAGGATGGGCTGTGCGGCTGCAGCGCCCAAGCTGGCTGAGGAGCTGCTTTGCTTTGGTACATGGGCTGGTCATGCCTCACTGTGACGATGATGCGCAGCTGTTTCCCTGACATGCTTCAGGACCAGTGGCCTCTCGGGATGTCCCATAGCACCTTGAGCTTCCCGGGTGTAGATGCCCTGCGCTGCCTCTGTGAAACCCAGCAGCAAAGCTAAGGCTTTGGCCCTTTGGAAGGGCCAAGTCGGTGTTGCTGTCCCCACCCAGGGTAAGATCTGCCCTCCCAGGCCCCGAGATGAATGTTTCAGGGACTCCTGGGACCCTCGCGAAGCCAGATGCAGCTTCTCCACGGAGCTGCCAGCACACCCGGGAGCCCTGGCAGGGGAGTGCTTTAGCCGATGGCTGTAGTGCAGTGTGTGCCAGGCAGTGAGCTGTCCTCCTGCCTGGGGCAGAGACTCCGTGGCAGTGAGGCTCAGTGAGAAAACAGCTTTTCTGTGCAGTGGGGCACAGGCAGACGGGGGAGAGGGTGGGACGTGAACGGCAGAGTTCATGTGGGAGCCAGCGGCAGGAAAAATAGTCTGCAAACGGCTGCTGCAGCCAGAGCGCCGCTTGCAAAGCGTTGCCATCGTTATGGGGACAAACAGACGGGATACAGGTGATCCTGACAGACGGGATACAGGTGATCCTGTCCTGGCCCTGGCCTGATCTGAGCATGTTTCCCAGTGGGAGCTGGTGAAGTAAACTGGTTGGACTGGGAGCAGACGCCTGGCAGTGCACACTGTTGCTTTAAGAGCAGTCTCACATGCATGGCTGTTGGCTGCCTCGCCGCTCGCAACCCCTCTTCCTCCAGCCTCGCAGCCCAGATGAGGATTTCTCAGCAGAGGAAAAATTCTCCCTGGCTCCCCTCCCCCTCACCTCCGCCCTCTCTAATGCCCAGGGCCCTTCACTTCCATAATTCTTCATTTTCCAGCCTTGAACGTAAGCCAGACACATCTGTCTGGCCATATGCGTGAACTCTGCAGTGTGTGCCGAGGTGGTTGTAAAACAGGGCTGCTGAAGGCCCTACTGGGAGAGCGTGCACATGTGTACCCTCCGGCTACTGGCGCCGGGCCCAGAACCACTGCGCTTCGCTTTTCCAAACCCACCCCAACCTTTCAGATTTCGCCTTTTTTCTTTTTCATTTGAATTTTGAGCAATTCATATCAAGGCGAAGGTAGAAGTTGCGCCGGGAGGGAGGGGCCGCCCCCGCAAGCGAGTCCATTATTGTTGGCAGGTACCTGGGTCACATTAATACAAGGAGGAAGAAAGCAGCAGCGAACGAGTGAGAGATTGGAGAGATGGGCTGTAAATTAAAGCGGCCTGAAGCCTTCCAGCCTCCCAGGGTTGTTAAGCGGGAGGTGTAAGTAAATTCCCCACTTCCCACTGCCTTGTACAGACACAGCAAACAGGAACTGCACATGTTCGGGGAGGGCAGCGTACAGCAGATCCCGGCCCCAGCGACTAGCCCAGCTGCAGCAGGGCCCCCTGGGATGGTCGCTGCCCATTCTGCAGGGAGAGTGGGGGCTGCCTGATGTTGTCAGGGGCTTTCTCCCCCCTGCGTGCTCCTCCCTTCCTCCCCAGCCGTGCTGGGGCTGATGCTTGCAGGCGGAGAGAGGTCAAAATGAGGGTGTGGGCAGCTTCAGGGGCTGCACAGCTGAGAGCTGAGGTGCAGTTGGAGTCTGAAGGCATGGGGTGGAGGAGAAGTCCTTGGGGCTTCAGTAGTCATCCAGCCCATAGCTAGCTGGGAACAGCCCGGAACAGAACATGTGTGCTTGCCCTGGTCCTCTCCCTGCCCTGGTACTGACCACGCGGCCGGAGACAGAGGAGCGGAGGAGCTCGGGTTGGAAAGCGCTGCCTGGGGAGGCCAGGTCGGAGCCAGCTCAGCATCCACCCCCTCCACTGTCCCTCTCTTGGCCTGTGGTCCTTGACCTTTCTGATCTTCACAAGAGATTTTGTGTTTCCTGGGACCTGGGGTTCTTCTGCCTCCACTGTTACAGCCCATTTCTCTTGTTCACTGCTCACCCACAGAGTTCATGCATTGGCTGCTCTCCGAGTGCCCCTTTCATTATCCTGGGGACAAGCCATGGCTCCATGTATTCATCCGAGTCCAGCAGATCCAGCTCCTGTCTTAGCACAGCCACTACCTCCCCATCTTTGCCATGCTCCCCACCTCTTGCAGCCCAGCTCTGCTGCTGATAGAGATCATCCACCTGACACTTGTCCCCAAGTTCTCTGCTGCTGCTTACCTGTTCTGCATCAGCCGGCAGGGCAGCCCTGCAGGTCCTTGTAGCTCCCAACCACAACCCGTGCTGGGGTCACATTTACACCTCGAGGGGGATTTGGGCTTCACTGCACTCCTTCGGTCCCTGCCCTGGCTGGGTGTGTGTAGGATGGCAGCTTGAGCTGCTGGGGAAGTACAGGTCCAGGCAGGGTAAATGGCAAACAGGGGTGGCCCTCGGCCAGCACCAGCTGCAGAGGGAACAGGAGAGCTCAGCTCTGTTCCCCTACACGAGCTTGGACCCCAAAACCATCACTCTGAGAGGGGGCACATAGGTCAGAGCAGGGTTAGGTCGTAGCCTCTGGTGTCCCTGGGCAGCCCTGGTTGCGAGGAAGCAGCCCTTTGCTGCCTGGCCCTAGGTTATGGATTGGCTGCTGCTCCCTGGCTCTGCTGCCAGCCTGCCTCTGCCCTCACTCTTTGCCCAGGCTGGGACGGAGCTGCCTGCCAGCCCCATGTCACAGGCTGGCAACAGCAATGATGCGTCGGGGTGAGGTGAAAGACCAGGGACATACCTGGGCGCTGCCCAGATATTTGGAGGGGTGAGAGACCAGGCAGGCAAGTGGACAAGAGGAGGCGGCAGTGGTGCTGCCAGGGTAAGCAGCGTTCTCCGGCAGGGCTGTGTCCCCAGCCAGCACCGGGTCCTGCCGTGCGCTCCCAGCCACCCCCGCTGCTTGGCCAGGCCCTTGGTCCATGCTGTTCAGCGTCCCCTGTCCTTTGTGCCGCCGCTGTGCGCTGGGAGTGGTCGAGTTTCCTGACCGGTTGAAAACATCCCACCTGAAACATAACAGGCTCTTCCTCTGGATGCTGCTATTGTTTCGCTCAGCATTACAGAAGCAGCTTAACCGGGGCGGCCAATTATGACATGTCTTCCCAAAATAGCCGCTCTCCTGTCCCTTCTGAGCCCACAGAACGGCCGCCCCCTTAAGATGCAGCCGCTCCTTTGTGGCGGTAGTGTGAGTAAGTGGCTAAATATAGCCGTATCCCATTCACGCTCTCCTCGGCGCGCAGGAACAATGCCGCGGGTGCACACGCGCCGACACGCACCTGCCTGGGAGCGGGTGCCTGCTGGCTGCGGAAGACGCACACCCACCCACGACGGCTCCGCCACGGCGGCGGCCCCGGTTTGCTACCAGGCACGGGGCACGTTTACTCCTGAGGAAGACGCTGGAGACGAACCTTGGGAGGAGGAAGCCCTCGAGCAGAGACTAGAGAGGCATTGTTCTCGGCCCTGGAAAATCCGCCTCTGATCCCCGCAGAGCACGCGGGGTTGGAAGGGGCAGCGGCGCTGGGTTTCCCTGCAGTTGGAGAGTGGGTCTTGGCAGGAGAGGCGGTGGCAGGATGGTGACGGCCCATCCGTCCTGGCAGAGTGGTGTGACCCCATATGACCCGTCCCAAAGGCAGCGGAGCACCCATCTCTGTCTGCCGAGCTTTGGCTCCGGGTCTCTCCGCCAGCCCGGCACCACGGGCAGAGGAACTGTGGGGTCCGTGTGTGGAGCCCCGGGGGTCGATGTGGACCCCCCCTCCTATTCTGTGCTTGTGGTGGGGACCCTCAGGTCTCCCCCCTGGCACTCTGCAGAAAGTACCACCTCGTGGCCTGGCTCTCGGGGGACTGGTCCCCTTGTCCACACTGGAAGCCCTCAGCCCAGGCATCGGCTTCCGGGGAATCCCCCAGGTGATCCCAGCTGATGGATGAGCTGGGAATTTGGGACTGTGTGCGCAGGAGTGTCTGATCTCAGTGCTGCCACCAGCTGGGGCAGCCGGGGGAGCCACCTCTGGCTCTGGCCCAGGTCCTGGGAGAAGCCCCCATGGCCAGAGCAGCAGGACGGGCAGGGGTCTGCGGGTGGGAGCAGCTCTGACAGCTGCAGCGTGCAGATGCAGGAGGTGGGAGAAGGGGAGCTGCCTGGCCCTGGGGGGCAGCAGGGAGCCCCCAGCCTCAGAGGTCCCCTGCCACATCCAGCACTGCGGGGTTGCTCTGCCACCGAGCCGTGCAGTATGTTTAACCCCGGTAGGATGAGGCTAAAATCTGACCGTCCTAAAGCACTTGGGCTGGGGCAAGGCTGTACCTCTGCTGTTTTAACCGTGCTGCCCTCCCCACGGTCTTCTTCAAACCCCACCTCCCGGCAGGGCACACAGGCCACTGTCTCCGTGTCCTCGCATCAGGGAAACTGAGGCATGGTGGGACCGGCATCTCATTTCTGGCAGTGGTGGTGGTCCAGAAGCTGTGCCCCAGACGCAGGCATCCCGATCTGCATCCCTGCGCTCTGCTTCATCCCCACAGGACCATGCCCCATGGACCAGCAGAAGGGTTAATGCGGCGCTTGCCTCCCCTGTTCCCCGCACATGGGCTCCCTTTCATCTCTGGCACAGGGCCAGCCAGCGTCCGCATGAATCACAGGCCACTCCTCTCCCCCCTGAAACCCCTTGGCCGGAGGCTTCTGCAGCCTTTTACTCACACAAACAAAAATAAATCTCGCTGCCGGCCTCTGAACTCTGCAAAGGCGAGTTTCCCTCTGGCTCCCCGAGCGGCCCGGAGCTGTGCACGGGGACTTGGCATGCTCCCCACCGACCTCGCTCTTTCACTCCCGGCGCATCCTGTGTCCTTCTCTCACCGGGCGGCCCGGCAAGCGGAATGGGACGTGACAGCCGGCACAGGCATTGCTCACGGCTGCCAGGAATTGGCCGGGTACAGCCTGCAAAAGCCAACGGGGCAAATGCCACATACAAGGGTACTGTCCCCCACTGCTGTCACCCCCATGCCTCTGGCCAGACGGGCTTCCCGCTTGCGCTATGCTCGCAAGGTTGCCTGCATGGGCCGGGGCGAGCCCTGGGGTCGGGGAGCCATATCAGGGTGCAGGTGAGGGTCCCCTCCTGCCACCGGCCCTTGCTCATGTAGGACTGTCGTCACCCATCGGAGGCCACATGGTTTTGCCCCTCCACCTTCCTGCAAGTTCAGGGCCGTCAACCTCTTTGGCCGTCGCACAAGGGACATGCTGCTTCTCTCTGGGTCTCTGCGTTGGCCGATGGGGCCCTTCTCCATCTCCCCATAGCAGGTGGAGCTTGGTGGAGCTCAGCAGGGCCTGGTGCCTCCCAGGGACGAGCGTCTCCTCCCACACCCCCAAATCCTGGGGAGAAGCCCCACCTGCCACCCTCCTCACGGTGAGGAGGCAGCAGCAGCGTCGTGCCAGGGTTGCCAACACAGGGTTCCCATGCCGCCAGGGAGTGCCAGTACTTCCCTGGGTGAAGGCAGAGCACAGGCAGGGATGGCACCTGGCATGTGGCTGGCCATGGCAGCATCTGTACTGGGACGCTGGTGCCACTGTAGCTGCCTCTGTGTGATGTGGGAGGCATATCCTCGTGCTGTCATGCCAGCTCAGTGCTGCCATGCAGCAGAGGGGACCTGGCATGCTCCCTGCTCTGCCCGTTGCCCCTCAGGGTCGATGGGAGCTGCGGCCCTGGGACTGGTGCTGCCAGAAGGAGGGTGAGAGGCACGTGGTGAGGTTATGGTTGCTGCCTTGCCTGGAGGGACTTGTGGGAGGTAGCAGCATCAAGTCGCCTTGATTTAAAGCCAGATGACAACACTTGGAAATGGATTAAAAACCACTTCTTTCCATGGCCACTGCTGGCCCGTGCTGCTCGTTGTTCCAGGGTGCCTCCAAGGCTTTGGCGTGACTGTGGGAGGATTCGGATCCTCACCCCGGGCAGGGGGAGCTCCCCATAACTTTGGGCAGAACAGGGTCGGCAGTCGCCTCCTGTCCCTGGGGCGCGTCTTGTGGGTGCGAGCCCGCTGTCGTAAGGTTTTGCATGGTGGATGAATTCCACAGCAGTGCTGCTGTGCTCCATGGGTGACCGGTTCCTATTAGAGGCAACAAACATCAGCGAGTCCAGGGAAGCTATTTTTAAGCAGAGGAAGCACTAGAATAGCATCTTGAGTTTTTTAAGCCTGTGACTTACTAAAGAGCCCAAGTCCTTCGACAGTATTGAAAGTAATATGTGAGCTCTTAGGCCCCATTTTGGCAACCGGCATTGTCCAGAGATCCAGGTGCAACCCTGCAGTGTTGCTAGTAAGACCCAGCAGACCCTTCCCACATATGTGTGAGCACCAGTCTCACTGGTCTCCAGTGGGTGCAAAGGGCTCAGCCAAGGACAGTGCTGTGGGTTTCCAGGGCTGGAACCCACCTGGTTTCCCAGCTGGATAGAGTCAGAAAAGGCAAGGCATGTGCTGGAGCTGGTGAGACTGTGAGTGAGATACTCAGCCAAGCATCCCCATCCCACAGACCTCCCCTCCTGCTGCCTGCTTCCAGTCCCTGTGTTAGGATGCAGTTGGCAGGACTTTTGTGTCCCAAACTGGTTCTTTTTGGCTGTTGTCACCTTGAGCTTTTTCCATCTGGAGACCCAGAACCCGCTTCCTCCAGCCCTTTTCTCTCTGCTGTTTTGTACTGGGGTCGGTCTTTTGGCACCAGTGCAGATAGTCCTGGCAACTGCCAGTCCTGTAAATGGGACAATTCCCAAAACACCTCCATTTTCAAGGCTGGTCCCAGTTGTTCTCCCTGGAGCCTGGACAGGACTGTTCTAGGAGAGTGCTCTCTTGGAGGCTTTCACCTTCCCACTCACGTGCACTCCGTGGACCTGCAAGAGTTGGTGTTTGGAGCGTGGATGGATGCAGCCTCCTGCCAGTTCTCCTTCACACGCTGCCCTTGCTGTGGGAGGCATGCATGCCAGCCAGGCTTATCTCATGCTCTCAGGGTCCACAGGTCATAGGGCTGACGTCCTACTTATTCATCATGTGTCCTTCTCCTTCAGGCCGTGCTGAAAGACCAGAGTCAAATGAGGCAGATGGAGCTGGAGATCAGACCTGTCTTCCTGGTCCCAGACACCAATGGGTTCATCGACCACCTGAACAGCTTGATAGCACTGCTGGACTGCAGGAAGTTCATCCTGGTGGTGCCCTTGATCGGTGAGTAGGGCCAGTGCTATGGCGGGGGCTTCCCCTCTCCCCCAGTGCGGGCTGTCCCTCCTTGCTGGCTCCCTCTCTCCATGCCCCACGTGCCCGCAGTGCCTGTGTGGTCTGGAGCCGGTTGGCTCATGCTGTGGGGCTGGCCTCTGTCCTGCTCCGTCTCATCCCAGGCATGGCTGGCGTTCCTTCGGCCTGTGTCGCCCTTCTCCCTTCCTACAAGCTTTCTGCCCACGGTGCTCAGCAAACTCCTCTCCTCCTGGTGCATTTGGGGGTGCCAGGGGCTGGGAGAGGCAGGCGGGTGTTAAATGGGATTTGGAGGGAATTTTGGAGGGAGCAAGGAAGGGGAATTGTTAAACAATCAGAGCAGATAGCTTATCCCAGCTGAGCTGGGGCTTAGGCAGCCTGAGCAAATGGCCAGCCTGTGTCCCAGCGTCTCAGAGCTGCTCAAGCCCAGCCCTTCTTTTTATCCTTATAAAGCTCGCAGTAAAACAGCAAGCTGGTTCCCGTTATTGGTAAACACTCACCCTGGCAGATAACGGCTGTGCTGCTGGGTGGTCTCCCAGGGTGGCGGGAGGATTTGGTTAGATGCCTTTGCTCTGATTGTTTGATCGTGCTTCGGGCTAGAGGTAGCGTTCCTCCGGCCAGTGTCACTCCAGCGCCCAGTGCATCCCAGTGCCAACCTGGCATTCAGAGGATCACCAAGGGCAGCAGAAGAGGCCAGGGCAGGAGTGGGGCCAAGCCTCGCAGAGCCCACAGGCTGCCCCATCCCAGCCGCAGCCCCGGGAGGCCAGGGACCAGCTCTGCCCCATGGGCATCTCCAGCATCCAGGCAGTGAGGTGTACGCTCGTGCCAATCTCCTGGCCTGTGGCACACAGGGGTGCCTGCCCTCCAAGCCATTATGGGGCTTTCTTCTCAACTCCTGGTGTCCAGCAGACAGCTCTGCCTGCCCCAGAGCCAACATCCAGCTGCCACCCTTCCCAGTGGGATCAACAGCCTAGCTCAGGAGGGATTCCTGGGGATGGGGATGGGACCCCTGGGTGGGGGGAGCAGGGCTGGCCACCTGCCCAGCTCAGCACAGAAGCTGCCAAGGAGCTCTGTGGCTTGGCACTGCAGTGCCAGGGCTTTGTGTGGAAGCAAAGGCAAGGAAGCCGGCAGCACCGGCAGAGCCTGGGCAGCCCTGGGGGCTTCTCCATCCAAACCCCAGCCAGGGGCAGCTGTTACAGGAGAGCTGAAAGCCCTGGTCCTGTCCCTGTCCAAGATGCTGCTGCCCTCAACCTGCAAAAGGAGCCTGCCCTGCCCTGCCCTGCCACAGGCAGGAGGAGCAGCAGCGACCGAGCACTTTCAGTGCTCTGCTGTCCTGCTGCCTCCCTGCACAGCCCATCATAGCAGGGAACAGAGTAACTCATCTCCCACTGCCAGCCATGAGCCTCCCCCGCTGCTGCTGAAGCACCCTGAAGCCAGCGACTCCCCGTCCGCTCCAGGTGGGGGGGGGGGTGGCCCTCATCCCTCAGGAAAGTCATCAGTGCCAAGACCCAGGTGCAGGCAGGAGGAAGCCATCCCATGGGGTATGCCGGGGCCCCGTGGCCGCTGGGGGCAGAGGCCTTGGTGCCGTGCCCCATCACCAGACTGGAGATAACGCGCAGTGCCCTTCCCCCAGTGTGGGGCACTCCTCCCCACTCTTCCTGGGGATGCAGCAAGGGGTTAAGCGCGCGGCTTTGCATTGGGTTTGTTTCTCTTGCTCTTTAACCTGCTCCGTGCTCCTTGAGGCTGACCCCGCCATGGAGAAGCCAGGCCTGGTGCAGAAGCACAAACAAGCCTCCCCTTTGAAGCCTGTTTAGCTTGGAAGCAGGAAGGCGGATTTCGGGAGGGAATACCAGCTTTTCCTGTTTGATGTTCCGTTCTTGCACGGCTCCCCCCACCCCGGACCCAGCCGTGTATTGTGTGGAAATGGCAGCATCAGGTCGGTAGCAAGAAGAGTCGCCGGCCAGCGAAGAGCAAAGCAGCTCCATGCAGCTTTAATTTGAATACCCAGACAGTGAGTGCCAGTCTCACCATGGAACAGAGCGATCACACAGGCTCCCCGGGCAGTGATTCACAGCACTGGGGAGAGGCCTCAGACCCCGAGCTCTCTCCCCGAACCCCCAAGGAATGCATAGTTCCCACTTGAACTCAGGACTTGGCTCCAGGCTCGGAAACAATCTTCAGAAATGAAGCCATGGCTAAAACACACACTGTGCGCACAGAGGCTCCCTCGCGCACACGTGCACACCAGCTCTCTCGCGCGCCCGGCCTCGCGCGCACGCAGCCCTGTATACGATCGCAGGCAAGGAAGGACGCTCGTGCGCACATCTGGCCACACGCTCGTGTGCCCAGCCTCGTTGCTAGCCACCTCGGCGGCATCTCGTGTACGCGTGCTCTGCGACGGAGCGGCTTTTTTGAACAGCCCTGGCGCCGGACGGTGGGTCCCTCCTGGAGCTCTGCTGGAGTCCCTCGGGCTTCTGCTGGGCTCGGGGGGCTGGAGCGGCTGGGGTTCCCAGCCACTTGGCAGCTGTAGAGGAGGCTCTAAGGCTTGATGGGCTCTAGTGAAGGCGAATGGGCTGGGAATCCGCCTGATCCCAGGCTGAGGCTCGTCTCAAGCAGCATATGTCAGGACAGATGTGCAAACCCAGATGGGTGAGGTGTTGGAGAGAGCATGTCCCCTGCCGGGAGCCTGGGACGACAGCTTCAGGTGGGAAAACAGGGCCAGGGTTTGTGCGGGAAATAGTGCCAGAGTGGGAACTGCCTGCTCCCACACGTGACCCTGTTCCCACATCCAGCCCTGCAGCAGGAGGGCAGCAGCTTTCTGTGTCTGAAAGTAAGTACAGGGAGCCGAGAGGTGCAGAGCCAGGCGGTGTGATGCGGGGCAGGAGGCACGGTGCCGCTGGCCATCGCTGCGCTCAGAGGCAGAGGAGCGGGCCGCAGGAGGCCGTGCTTTTCTGACACCCTTGGGCACGCACAGAGAGGCTACTGGTCATGATGCAGGAGCGTGGGCCGGGGGGGCACAGTGATGCTCCCAGCGTTTTGCAGAGCAGAGCAAGGTGCCCTTAGGGAGCACTAACCCACGCTGCAGGGGCGAGGTGCCTGCGCTCTCGGGGCCAAGCCAGGTGACCCATGGAGGTGGAAGGCAGCAAAGCTTTTCCAGACCCGCAGCCAAGTCCAGGAGCACAGGGACGCTGCGGCAGCTGAACCCAGATTTCCTGAGCCAGCTCCCAGTGCCCCGGCCCTGAGGCCTTGGCAACTTGCATGCTCCAGCAACAGGTCACGGGAGCACCTTGTCCCATAGTAACTGTACCTCCTCTTCCTGTTTGAAGTGATAAACGAGCTGGATGGCCTGGCCAAGGGCCCAGAGATGGAGCACCGGGCTGCAGGCTATGCCCGCCAAGTGCAGGAGAGAGCCAGGAAGTCTGTCGAATTCCTGGAGGAGCGATTTGAGAGCCGGGACAACTGCTTGAGGGCTCTGACCAGCCGAGGCAACGAGCTGGAGTCCATCTCCTTCCGCAGCGAAGACACTACTGGCCAGCAGGTAAGGGGCATCCTGGACGTGGTGGCAGTGCTGCTGAGGGCTGGAGGCTCTTTGCCATCACCTCCTTGGGGGAAACCAGAGACCCTGGGTCTATGAGCTCTGGGCAGGGCGTAGCTCTGTCCCCATCTTTGCAGGTGGCTGAGTAGGCTCCTGCAGGCTACGTGTGTTTCAGCTCAGAGCAGCCATGCTCTCCACTCTGCTGCAGCAGGGTGTCTCGAGGTAGTGCAGATGTCGGGGTGGTGGGGTTGTAGGTTTTTTCCTGCCAAGGGTAATGTTGCCCTTTTCTTCCAGGGAAACAATGATGACCTGATTTTGTCCTGCTGCCTCCACTATTGCAATGACAAGGCCAAGGATTTCATGCCCTCCAACAAAGGTAGAACACCCTTACATCCTCTTTGTCCCATCTCCGTTGCATTCCATGGACTCTTCTTGTTTCTCTTTCATGGCCCTTGGAGCCGATCTCTCCCACATTTTGCCTCTTTCAACACCAAGGTGCCACCTCCTGCCTCCGGTCAGCCCCAGGCTGTGGCCCTCCCACCACGTTGCCAAATGTGCACCTCACTGTGCTTTGAGGATGCCCCAGCCTGTGAGAAGCCCGCCATAAATGTCCACAGAGCCATTTTGTGGTGCTGGCAGCAGTGACGAAGGGCCAGAAAGAGCCTCCTCCCTGCAAGCCCTGGTGCCTCCTGTCCAGGGCCCTTTTCCCTCCTGATGCCCAGTTGGCATCGGCCACGCGTGCTGGGACCAGACAGCCCCCAGGCTGTTGCCAGGGCAGTGGGGATGGAAATCGCATCAGCAGCTGCCCAAGAAATCAACCCGCATTTGTCAGTGCGAATTCTTAGCAGCTTAACTTGTCAGATTCACAGAGAAACCGTCACCAAATGTTTATGTGCAAATGATGCTGAATTTTGAAATCATGTGGATTATGGGGAATGGGGCCTGACAAGCTGACAGCCTCTGGTTTGTAACAAGGAGGCGCGTCACCAGTGCGGAGCAGAGGATGTTTATTGTTACACATTTCTTAAAGTGTCCGCACAAAACCTCCCGATGCCGCTTTCAGCAGCCCTCGGCCCCAGGCCTGCCGTCCTGCAGAGCTCCCCTTCATCCGGGCACGGGCCGGCCGGGGCTCTCACCTCGCCATCCTCAGCCCCAACACCGTGACCGTAGCCCACGTTCCTGGCCACCCTCCCCTTCCCCTCGTCCTGCTGCTCCCCGCGCAGCCAATCTGGGCCCATGTTGGGCTCCCATAAACTCTGTTTTTTCCATTCCCGTCCTGGCTCGGAGGCACTGTGTTTCCTGTGCTCATAGGAACAGTACTCTGGTCACAGGACCCAGCTGCTTACACATACCCCATATGCTTCCCCTGCTTCGCACACACGTAAGCGTGGCTCCCACATCCCAGCCCGGCGCCTTGCGTGCGGGGCAGCTCATCCATCTGGGGGCAAGATCCCTTCGGTTATTTCTCAGGCTTCAACTCTCTCTGGCTGTCTGAGCCCCAGCCAGAAACGCCTCAGTGTCAGTGGCGACTCCAAAAAACTTTGCAAAAAATAAGGGGTGGTTTTAGATCTTGAAATGAGATCACCAGAATAATAGCACCAGCTTCCTGCTGGAGCCAGGGTCGCGGGCCGTCTTCCTGGCCTGGGTCAGGCAGAGGGACCTCCTCTTCCCTGCCTGCGGCACGGTGCACCACCCCATGCGGGCAGCGGGCAGTCCGGGACCCTGGTGCTGCTCACCGGCGTTCCCGACCCCGGGGCTGCCGGCAGAGATCACAAATCATCCCCCAGCCAGCGCAGGGCAGGGAGAAGGTGGCCTTTGAGATGAAGTGCTCTCTCCAAGCCACGCCGGGAAGCCTTGGCAGGGAGCGGGGAGCTGGGAGCGCTGCCGGGGTGCTGGGCAGCCCTGCCATGCCTGGCGTACAGCACCCGAGGAGGTTGCGGGGGGAGGGGGGGGGGGGTGGGGGCACAGCACAGGGACAGCACAGTGTGGGACAGGTGCAAGGGCTGGGGCAGAGCGGGGAGGTCTGAGCTTCATGCTGCTCACTCTCTGTCATTGCAGATGATCCCATCCGTTTGCTCAGGGAAGTGGTTTTGCTGACGGACGACCGGAACCTGCGAGTCAAAGCGCTGACCCGCAACGTGCCAGTGCGGGACATCCCCACCTTCCTCAAGTGGGCCCAGGAGGGCTGAGCGGGGCCGACAGCCCCTGAGCTAGTCACGCAGCGTGTTACGGTGGGAGACCGGCTTCAGCGGCAGCCTTCACCACGTGCCGCCACCGCCTTCCAGCCCACCACGAACAATAAACGCCACGTCTTCAACCCACCCCAGAATGGCCGTGCTGCGAAGGGCCCCCCCCCGAGGGCAGACCAGCTGGGAAGGTCATTGCTGTGGATGGTTCACGTGGAGGCTGGGCCATTGAGAGTCCCACCAGCCTTTGGGCAGTGCCAGAGCGGAGCTGGTGAGCTCCACTGGCTAGGGAAGCTTTGGGTGAGCCCGTGCCAGATCGCCAGCCTTTTGCTTGGTTTGCTTGGTTGTGGAGAGCTCGAGTCACAAGTTGGTGGCTCTTCGGGTTTGTAGGCTGCGTAGGGCAGAGACCGGGGACACGCCAGCGCAGACTTGGGGATTGCTTAGTCTAGCTCGTGCCCCTCGAAGAGGCTGTGGACTTCAAGGGCAGGTTCCTTCCTGCCCCAGCCCGTTCGTCCTGAGTGGCCCAGGCAGCCCCAGGCCTCCGGCCCCTTCCCCACCCCATGCCCATCTCATGCCAGGGGTGCTGCTTGCAGAGGTGCTTGGCTTCTCCCTGGTGCAGGGTTTGCTTGTTGAGTTTCGTTTCAGACTTCAGTATAAGTTAGTTTTTAGGTGTGTGCCCTGCCTGCTTTGCTGGGGGGGCTTTGACCACCCCCCAGTCCCCCCACAGCTGCTTTCTGTCCTGCTCCCCTGCCCATCCCAGCCATTACCTGCCCCTTCCCTCCTCCCCTAAACCCCTTAGTCCCACCCCACTACCTTCAGGCATGTTTTTGATCTAAGCCTCAGCGTGAGGCTAACAAAATTCTCCCAAGGACCCCAGGACTGGCTGTCCCACAGGTCCCGTGTGTCCTCACATTGCCATGGGCTCCTCTTGCATGTGGGATCCGGCTTCTGCCTACGGCTGCAGGGCCAGGCAGGGCTGGAGGGAGCCAGGGCAGCGCCAGGCCCCCCCACCACTGCTTGCCTAGCTGCGAGGGTCCCCTCTTGAGTTGCCCTTTCACCGTAGAGGGAGCCATGAAAGGACCCCACCGCCTTGTCATTGGTCATACCGCACCAGGAGCCGGTGCAGGGTTGGGGTATTGCTGAGCTCAAACACCCCCACCCCCGCCCCCCTGCCATGACATTGTCACATCAGCAAGTGGCCCAGCCCCAGCCCAGTTACACGCTAGATACAGAAGCTAAGAGGGAGCATTAACCCGTGAACCAGAGCCCCTGGAGCTCTGTCAAGTCCCGGTCCCATGAGCAGAGGGTGGGAGTGACCCCGAGGCCATCCCCGATCCCCGCTGGGGCACCGCAGCCGTGGGAGGGAAGCGTCAAAGGTGGCAGAGGAAGCGGTAGGACGGAGCCCAGCATTTTCCTTTCCTGCGTGGGTGGCTCGGACCCGGTGTCTGCATCAGGAAGCCCAGCGTTACCCCTGCGCCAGCTGCCCGGCCTCACGGCGAGGACCGACGCCGGGATCCGAGCCTTGGCAGCGCCCAGCTGCGGTGGGTCTGCACGGCACAGCAACGGAGATGGGCAGGGGTTGTGCTTGCTAACCTGTGCCATACAAATGCCCTGGCCTCGGGACACTGTGCAGGGTGGCTGCCGGCAAAGGAGGGTCTGTGCTGCGTGGCGGAGCCTGTTCGACAGAAACTTTCGGGCACCCACGCCTGCTGGAGGGTGCATGGAGCCGTCACTGTGGTTGAGCCCACGGGCCACGGCACACACAGCACCCATGCCCCGGTTCGGTGCCCACAGCCGTGTGAAGCACCGCGCTGGCTGCAAGCAGCGTGTAGACTTTGCCTTATCCTCCACACTGGGTGTGTTTAAATATTTGTTTTTCTAACAGAGCTGCCCCCAGGGCTGCTTTGCAAGGCCCTTCCTGGGGTACCAGCTTGGAGGGACCTGCAGCTCTGCTGGACGCCGACCCGTCACACCATGCCACAGGCTCGGCCGTGGGACAGAGGTCTTGCTGCCACCAGACCAGCTGGCACGATGGCGAGCAGAGCGGGGTCTCGCTGGCTTGATTGCCCCTTCCCTGGGGCCATCTGTACGTACCAGGCTACTGCCCCGAGCCCCCGCAAGGAGCCCATGTCTCGGGGAGGCGGCCGCATTCGAGCTATTTTGTTAAGATGGTTTTAATAATTTTTAGTATTAAACACTTGTCTGTGCAGCATGTTGGTTCATTTGCCGTTGGTGGGCAAGTTGCTGTCGAGGTTGGGGCACCGGGGAGGGACGGCAGTGGGACGCGTTTGTTCCTGCAAGGACAACGGCGACTCTGTCCCCCACTGCAGCTGCTGCTGCCCCCCCCTCCCCCCAACCGAGGGGGCTCCAGGCAAACCAGACGCACGGCAAAGCCCCTCACCTCCCCTCCCTGCAGCTCCGCACCCATGGTTGTGTCCCGTCGTGTTCCCCCCCCCGGCGCAGTCTGCACCCCTCGGGGTCACCTCTCAGCACCGATCCCGCACTGGCCAGGCCCGCC